>VYXD01014237.1:279194-306285 GCA_013397195.1 Hylia prasina | reverse complement strand
TGCTGGGGCCCCGAATGTCTCCTCTGGGGGGGCTCCTGGCTGACCCTCCCCTCCCACAGGCCCAGGGCAGTGGCTGTGGAGCAGCTCTGCCCTCACCCCCTCTTCCCTCGGGCTGAGCCCCTGCCCGGGGCTGATCAAGGCTTTTAAAACATCCCCACGTTCCCCTGGCTCCAGGGCTGGCCCTGCTCCCCTGCCCTGGCCCCGGGGAGCCTCTGCCCGGTGCCAGGGCTGCCCTGGGGGGGCTCTGGGGGGGCTCAGGCCCAGCAGTTCTGCTCCAGCCCTGCCCTTCCTGCCCAGGCTGTGCAAAGCAATAACCGCCCTCTGGAGAGTGGATCGTGGGGCCTGCCCTGGCCTTGGGGTTGTAGGTTTTGCCCCTTTTAGGAAGGCTGAAAGCAGCAGAGCTGCTGCTGGCACAGGGGGCAGCCCCACTCTGCCCCTGCCCTGGGCTCTGCCCCTGCCCTGGGCTCTGCCCCTGCCCTGGGCTCAGCCCTGCTGGCTCTTCTATGCTGTTTTTTAATGCTGCTGTGCCCCCGTCCCCCACACGGGGCTGGGGGGCATGAGAGGGTGGCTGGGGTGGGATGGAGCTCCCTGGGGTCACCAGGGGCTGGCAGGGGTGGGATGGAGCTCCCTGGGGGTACCAAGGGCTGGTGATGGACAGACTGACCTGTTTGACTGTGAACTGGAACCGTGTGTGGTGGGGGGCCCGGGACCATCCCTGAGGGCCCCGTGGGGCCCCTCTGCAGAGCATTCCTGCTCACTCCCTGCCCGAGCAGTGCCGGGAACCCGGGAGGGAGAACGGCTTCTCTCCATTCCTCAATACAGCTTTGGGGTTTTTTTTCTTTTGATTGTTTGGGGTTTTCTTCTTTTTTCTTTTTTTTTCTTTTTTTTGTTTTTCTTCTCTCTTTTGTCTTCCTTGTACATGTTTGGGGTTTTTCTGTGTGTGTGTGCGTGCGTTCCACAGAGAATCAAGGTGAAATAAATCCTCAACCTATCCCGGAGCTGAGCTGGCCTCATCCCTGGCCAGGCAGGATGAGAGAGATTTGGGGTTGGCACGAGGCCCCAGGGTGCCATTTTTAAGGGCAGCAGCTCAGGCTGAGGGGAAGCAGAACAAAGCTGCCACTTAGAAAGTAGGAAAGTTTATTTTAAAAACAAATCAAAAGCTCAATTCATAATTTAGGAGCATAAGTTATTCATCCAGCCGACAGCACACGGGGCCGACTGCGTCATCCCTGCCCGGCAGAGCTGCCAGGAATAAACAGGAGCAGGGTGGGACAGGGGGCAGAGCAGGCTCTGGGCAGCCTTTGGCAATGGGGTGTGGGGAGTGGCTGCCACAGGGGGCCAAGGCAGGCACCGAGGGGGGCTGTGGGCAGCCCGGCTCAGCAGCAGAGGGGGGAGGTGAGATTTGGTCCCCAAAACCATGCTGGGGGCAGGGAAAAGGGGGGTGGAAGAAGCCCTGGGCTGGGGAAATGAGCTGAGGTGGTCGTGGAATGTGACTGGTCCCTGTGGGAGGTTCCTGGTGCCCTCTCTGTGCCAGGGCAGGGGCAGAGGTGCCTTGGGCTCCCCCCAAGCCCACGAGCCAGGGAGGGAACAGGGGCTGTGCTGCAGTGTGGGCTCAGCAGGACTCCAATGTCCCAGGGCACAGGGAGGGCCCAGGAGCTCCTGCTCCCATCCCGGGCTGGCTGCAACCCCTGGGCATTCCCACGAGGGGTTCCCATGCCTGGGGTGCCAAAGCAGGCCCTGGCTCTGTTCTCTGTGGTTCTGCTCTGTCAGGTGCAATGACCTGGGGGATGAGGAGTGGGGAGGCTGAGGATGCTCCAGCCTTCCTGCCCTGTGCCAGAGGCAGGAGGGGGAGCTGGAACTGCTCTCCCAGGACAGTGACAGCCCTCGGGAAAGAAGGCAGGGCTGGCTCAGAGCAGCCCTGAGCCTGGCCAGCCCTCGGCCACAGCTCAGTTCTTGCTGAAGCCCGTGGGGTTCTGCAGCTGCCACCGCCACAGGTCCTCACCTGGAACAGGGAGAGGGGAGGTGAGGGAGGACAGGGCCGGCAGTGCCCGCTGTGCCAGGGAGGGGATGGGTGCCCTTACACATCTTGTCCAGGCCAAAGGCAGCCTTCCAGCCCAGCTCCCGCTCGGCCAGCGCGGGGTCGGCGTAGCACGAGGCCACGTCTCCCTCCCGCCGGGCCGTGATCCGGTACTTGATCTGCAGGGAGAGCAGCACCGTGGGGCTCCCACAGGGGCTGAGGGAACGGTGCCAGGGCTGCTCTGGGGATCAGGGCGCTTGTGGGAGCAGCTGCCCCTGTGCCTGTGACCCTGCAGCTCTGCCCTTACCTCCCTCCCCGAGGCTTTCTCCATGGCCTGCACCATCTGCAGCACGGAATAGCCGGTGCCTGTGCCCAGGTTGTAGATCTGGGAGGAGGAGAAAGGACAGGGATCAAGGGGAGAAGGGCCAGGCCCCTCTTCAGTCCCTGTTGGGACCCTGACACCGCCCCAGGGCTGGCAGCAGCCCGAGGTTGGCACCTTGCAGCCACAGTTCTCCTTGAGCTTCTTCAGAGCAGCGATGTGGCCCTTGGCCAGATCCACGACGTGGATGTAATCCCTGACTCCTGTGGGGACGCAGAGGGTGAGGGCAGGGCTCAGGGTGCAGCCAGGGCTTTGGGAATCCCAAATTCCACCCGTCCCGTGACGCACCCGTTCCATCATCCGTCTTGTAGTCGTTCCCAAAGACACTCAGGAATTCCCGGCGTCCCACTGCCACCTGCACAGAGGGACAGCCCCATCACCCCGTGTCCCCTCCCCCTGATCCCCCCAAGGGCTGTGGGGGTGGTACCTGAGCCACGTAGGGCATGAGGTTGTTGGGGATCCCCTGAGGATCCTCTCCGATCATCCCCGACTCGTGGGCGCCGATGGGGTTGAAGTAGCGCAGGAGGACGGCGTTCCAGTCCTGGGGACACACGGCCAGGGCTGCCCGGTCACCCCCGTGGGGACACACCTGGGCTCCAGCCCCGCGGGGCGGCTCCTCACCCTCTCTGCTTTGCAGAGATCCCGGATCATCTCCTCGATGAAGAACTTGGATTTGCCGTAGGGGTTGGTGCAGCCCCCCACGGGGTGGTTCTCATCCAGGGGGAGGTACTTGGGGTCCCCGTAGACGGTGGCGGAGCTGCTGAACACGATGTTCCTCACGCCGTGGGCCTTCATGGTCTGGGAGAGGGCAGTGGGCAGCACCGATCCAGCTCTGTGCCCCGTGTCAGCCCTCCAGAGGCGGTGCCAGGGCCCAGGACAGGGCCTGGGCACGGGGAGAGCAGCACAGGAGCGCTGCTGGCTCCTCTCACCTCCAGCAGCCGGATGGTCCCGGTGAGGTTCACTCTGTAATATTCCAGAGGCTTCTGCACTGACTCCCCCACGGCCTTCAGCCCCGCAAAGTGCATCACGGCCGAGAACTGGTGCTGCAGGGGGCGAAGGGTGTCGGTGCCACGGCAGCAGGAAGCAGCCAGAGCTCCGTTCAGCCACTCCGGGGGGCTCCATGGCCCACAGGAGTGGGGCCCTGCATCTCCTCCCTGCTCCCGTGGCTCCCACCCCTGCCAGGGACCCCAAGAGCGCCCCAGGGCACTGCAGCTCCTGCTCTCACCTTCCTGAAGAGCTCCTGCAGCGCGGCCTCGTCCGTGATGTCGAGCTCCTGGAAGAGCACGGGCCGGTGCGCGATCTCCTGCACCCGCCGGAGGCTCTCGGGGAGCTCCTCTGAGCCTGGGGGATGGAGGGCAGTGAGGGATGGCTGCGGTCGGGCACGGCCCGCGCCGGGACGGGGCTCCCCGTACCTCGGATGGCGTTGTGGAAGTTGTCGATGACCACGGGGACGTACCCCGCCTGCAGCAGCTCCAGCACGCAGTGGCTGCCGATGTAGCCGGCGCCGCCCGTCACCAGGATCTTCTCCGCCATGGCTCCCTGCGGGGAGAAAGCCCCCAAGGCTTCAGCGGCGGGGGGGGCACAGCCCGGCCGCTGTCACGTCAGCACGGCCGCCAGGTACGGCCCGGGGGGGCGGGCGGGGCACTCCCGGCCAGCCTGGTCACACCTCCCGGACACGGAGGTGGCACAGCCAGGAGACAAGCCCTGGTTCTTCCTGTTAAACCCAGCCGGAATCCTGGCTGCACCTATAGCCCTCAGGGCAGGCGTTCTCACTATTGATTAAGTAACTAATTAATTAATTGGGGTGGTCTCCGCAGGAGTATCAGCTGTGCCCTTCACCCATTCCCTGTTTTTCCCGCAGTTCCTCCCTTCCCAGTGCCGGCCCCGCTCCACGCCTCCTCTCAGGAAGGACTCCGGGACCCCGCAGAGCGCAGCGATGCCTGCGGGACCCGGCGGCTCCGGCCCTGGGAAGGGGCAGGAGCAGAGGGAAGGACCCGAACTGGGAAATTTCTTCTCTCCTGGAGCTGCGGACCCAACCCCGGCCCCCCAAACCGCCCGGTCCCGGGGAGAAACAGCAGCTGGGCCAGGTGGGAGAGGGCGGGGAAGGCAAAAATAACGCGGATTTCAGCAGGGGAGCGAGGACAGGGCCGGGAGGGACCGGAGGGATCCCGGGGGCAGAACGTACCCCGGGGACTGGAATGATTCCCGAGGCGCGGGGATGCTCCAAGCCCCGGGGATTTGGGCTCTCCCTACCAAAGGAAGCAGGGCAGGGCAGCACATCCCTCCCCCTGCCCATTCCCTCCCGGTTCTCCCGGTCTCTCACCCGCCGCTGCCGCCGCTCCCGCTCAGCCCCGCGCGGGGCGCGGCCCCTTTAAGGCCGGGCCTTGGCCCCGCCCCCCGGCGCCACGCGCGCGGCTCCTCCATGGAAACGTGTCAGGGCTACGGGGCGGCGGCGGGGACAAAACACCGCGGAGGGACGGCGGCCCCTGGTGCGCGCGGGAAGGGGCGGGGCCACCGCGGGCAGCCCCGTGCGGCAGCGCCCCCTGGCGGCGCAAGGAGGCCGTTGCCCCAAAACCCCGAATTATTGCCCCAAAACCCGAATTATTGGCCCCAAACCCCGAATTATTGCCCAGTTCCACCTCATTTCTGCAGCGTTTATTAGGGAAGGTTTGGTAATTGTTTCAGTTTACTGAAGCCATGTGGAGAGGCGGCACACACAGCCTCAAACCAGCCCTGCCCTCTTAAAGGACAAAGTTCCAGTGCTCATCTCCAGTCTCACAAATAAACTGTTCAATAAATTATTTTAAATAGCAGGGTTGGGGGCAGTTCCCAAGGACCTGATCACCGTGAGGAGCAGGGGTGTTTCACACTCTCTTCTCTCTGGGGGTGGAAGGAATTCCTCAGCCCCCCCAGCCCATGATGAGGCACTTTCCACACAGAAGCACTTGGAAACAAACCAGCAGCAAAAGCTCCTCAGTTCCTTCAGCTGAATCAATTTTTTAATAGGTTAGACTATTAAATAATGTGTTTATTACTCCTGCTATTTTGAGGTATCTTACAACAGATACACAGTGCAGAACCACAGCCCCCCAGGGCTGAGGCGCCCGAGGCTGAGCACCAGGGGAGGCTCCGGGCTCAGCCTTTGGACCTTTGTGCAGGGGCCAGAAAGGAGGAAAGGCAAACCCCTGACCTGGAGCAGTCAGCAAAACCTCTGGGCTGTCCTTGGCTCTGCAGGCAGGAGCTGCTGGGTGCTGCTCTGGTCAGAGCTTTCCTCAGCCCCTCCACATCCTCCCTTCTCTAAGGCACATGGTGACATCCTCAAGGTCCAATGCAATACAGTGTAATTGAATATTCTCTCATTCCTTCATAATTCTGGTGGATTTTGAGCTTCCTCTCAAATGCTGAGCCGGGAAGGAGCTCAGGAGATCAGAGACAAATCCCAGCCAGATTCAGATCAGAGAGGACCCTCGCTTTCTTCTTGATCCAAGGAGAAATTCCACTCAGTGTCACAGTCTGCAGGAGGCCTGAGACACTTTGGAATTGGTTTTCCTGTTCAGGGCATTGCAGATGAAGGTGCCTGTGTCCATCAGCTTCTGGAGATCCACTCCCTGCATGGGAAAGGCACAGCACACACCTTGAGAGACATTTCCCACCATCCCAAGGAGCTGCAAACCCCATCCAACCCGGCCTTGGACACTGCCAGGGATCCAGGGCACCCTGTGCCAGGGCCTCCCCACCCTCACAGGGAATATTTTTCCCTAATATCCCATCTCACCCTGCCCTCTGTCAAGGGGAAGCTTTGTCCTGTCACCCAAGGCCACTGTGAAGTCTCTCCCCAGGCCCAGTGACCCCCCAGCTGCCCCCACCACGCTCAGGCTCCCTGGGCCAAACCTGTGCTGGGGCTGAGCAGAGCCCAGGGCAGCTGGCACTCACCGTGTGGATGCCCAGCCCGTTGAGCATGTACACCAAGTCCTCTGTGGCCACGTTCCCAGAGGCTCCCTGGGCATAGGGACAGCCCCCCAGGCCAGCCACAGAAGCGTCCACCACGCTCACCCCCATCTGCAAACAAACCCAGAGTCAGGGGCTGCTCTGCAAACACACAGTCTGCAATTCCCAAGGAAAGCTGCTTTATTTTGGTGGCTGCCTCATTCCTGGAAGTGTCCCAGGCCAGGCTGGGTGGGGCTTGGAGCAGCCTGGGATGGTGGGAGATGGGCAGGGAGGGGAACAAGGGGCGCTTTAAGGTCTTTCCAACCCAACCACGCCACAAGCCAGTGATCCAGAGCAGGAATCCTACCTGGAGGGCCACCAGGATGTTGGCCAGAGCTTGTCCATAGGTGTCGTGGCAGTGCACAGCCAGAGCCCCCAGGGGCACCTCCTTCATCACCACTGTCAGCATCTCCTTCATGCTGCCGGGGGTGCCCACGCCGATGGTGTCCCCCAGGGAGATCTCGTAGCACCCCATGGAGTACATCTTCTTGGAGACCTGGGCCACAGCCAGCATGGGCTCTGAGAGGACACCTTCCCTCCCCAGAGCTGCTTCCTGCTGTGCAGTGATTCCCTGGACACTTCCCCTCCCTGCCAGAGCTAATTCCTGCTGTGCAGTGATTCCCTGGACACTCTTCCCTCCCCAGGGCTGGTTCCTGCTGTACCATGATTCCCTGGACACTTCCCTCCCTCCCCAGAGCTGATTCCTGCTGTACCATGATTCCCTGTACACTCTTCCCTCCCCAGGGCTGATTCCTGCTGTGCAGTGATTCCCTGGACACTTCCTTCCCTCCCCAGGTCTGGTTCCTGCTGGGCAGTGATTCCCTGGACACTTTTTTCTGGGATTAAAAACCTCCAGGTGCCCAAACCTCCCTCAATTCCCCATTTCAGCTGGATTCAGTCTCTGGATATTCCCTTAGATTAAATGATCTGACACATCCCCCAGTGCCCACTTCACATCCCTAAAAAGAAATCAAAGGCTTCTCAGGAATTCTGGCTGTGTTTATCACTGACTCACCTCTGCAACTTTAGCTGCAGAAATCTTCCCTTCATAGGGACATCCAAGGACACAGGAAACGTATCTGTGGTTAAAAAACCCCCACACTGTTAGCTGGAAAAGGGCAGTGGGATTCTACTGGACAAAACAGTCAAGACTTGTGCATCTTCCATGTCGATAAGATGGGAGAATCAGTTTTATATTCCAGAAGCCCAGTGGCCAAAGGGTACAGGATTTCAACAATTTCTTCTTCCCTGGGTGTGAAGTTTGCCCAGATGAGCCCACAGGGCTGGTGGGTGTATGATCTGTGCATTCCTATGTGGGATGTTTGCCAAGAAAACCTGATCCAAAGTGATTCTGGATTATTCCAGAATGAATGGTAACATGTGGGTGAATTCCAGCAGGAACTCCTTACCCCCTGACAGGAATGTTGGCTTCCTTTGCTGCCTTCATGACCTCCTCAAACCTCTCCAGGCTCTCCTCGATGGAGCAGTTGATGTTTTTCTGGGTGAACAGCTCAGATGCTGCCCCAAAGATCGACACCTCTTTGGCCCCTGCTGCCACCTGCAAATAAAAAATCCCAAACTGGAATCACAGGGTGGAAATGAGCCCTGAGATTAGCAGGTCCAACCCTTAACCCAGCACTGTTGTTAAGTCAAAGATTTTTCTTGTGAGGGAAATGACAAACAGAGCCATAACTTCATGATTTCATGGCCAAGTGTTAATTCAAGGGTTTCAATGGCACCTCTTGGTAGAAATGTCTCAAACCAGCCCCATAAAGAACCTCCCTTTACAGAGGCTCTTCTGTTCCTAAAAAAACCTGTCTTGCTTATTTAGGCTTGAAGATCTTGGAGCTCTTCTCCAACCTCAATGACTCTGTGATCTACAATCTCTGATTACAGTTCTCTCATTTTATAAAAGCACTTTTCCCCCAAACAACCCAATCCTTCCCTCAGTTCATTCTGCAGCAAGACCACCAGGGCACATCTGATTTTGCCTTGAACAGGGTGAGGCCACAGGTGCAGGAGCAAAGGATCAGGAGGGATTTGGAACACCCCAGAGTGGATATTCAGGTTTTCCCAGCCCTCACCGCTGCCTGGAATCCCTTCAGGTTTGGAGTCAGCACAGGGTAACTGATGCCAGGTAATTTATTAATCCCCTGCATAACCTCGGTGTGATCAGCCATCTGCAAAGCAAACCGGGAAACATCCGTGAGGGTGACAACTGCCGCTTCTGCCCGTCAGAAAATCAGCACCAAAATTCCTTTCTGTCAAGGGAGCAGAAATATTTAGGGGTCAGAGCCTCTAAAAGCAAACAGAACTGCACCCTGTGAAGGGTCAGGGATCACCCAGCCAGGCCAATGTGCACAAACAGCTGCTTCTGTGTGACCTGTCTGTCCCTTTGCTCTTCCCCAGGCTCCAAAGGGAAGCTCTGGGATATTGTAACTCCTCTGCTGGTTCTTGCCCAGTAACAGGGATTTGGGAGCAAGCCAGGATCACTGGATTGCTGTACTTTTGCAACACTGCAAATCCTGTCTGAACACCGACCTGAGGAACCCACTTGGGGGACACGAAGCTGGTGGCCTCTATGACCTGCAGCCCTGTCTCTGACAGCATGTTGATTAAATTGATCTTCACTGGGGTGGGCACAAGATTCTAAGAGGAAGAAGAAGAAAAGAAAAATGACCTAAAGTTGTTATTATTATTTCCACAGTAAACTCTTCCACCACTGAAAAAAAGGAAAAAAGCAGCAAATTTTCAACATCAAAAAAGCAAAATTTAAAGAAAAAGGGCCGCATTGGTGGCACAGGGGGGCGTTTGTGGGATTCGGTTGGAGAACACTTCCCGGGAGGTGCAGGGAGCCCGGAGCCGCCGGTACCTTCTCGTTCTGGAGCCCGTCACGGGGTCCCACCTCCACCACCTTCACTCGCTTCGGGTACGCCCCGGTGGCCGCCGCAGCGGAGCTCACCTGGCACGGAGGGAAGTCAGGCGAGCCCCCGGAGTCCCGGGCCCGCTTTGCCCCAGCCACAGCCCCGTTCGGCCCGGTGTCGGTGCCGAGCCCCCCACACCGGCCCCGCTCCTCCTCAGCCCCGTTCGGCGCTGTCCCGGTGCCCCTCTGGTCCCTTTTCCTCCCGGTCCCGGTGTCCCCAGTCCCTCTGTCCTTTGTCCCAGTCCCCCTCGGTCCCTCTGCCCCTGGTCCCGATGCCCCCGGCCGTCCCGGTCCCTCACGGGCCGCAGCGATCCCGCCCAGCGCGGCAGGAGCCGCCGCGCCGCCGCCATGTCCGCCCGCGATCACGTGACCGCACACCCCCACACGTGACCCGAGGGGGCGTGGTCCGGGCGGTCACGTGAGCGCAGCCCGGCAGCGCTGTCCCCGCGCTCCTGGTCCTGGTCCCGGTCCCGGTCCCGGTCCCGTCCGTTCCCACCCCGTCCCTGTCCCCAGGCGCCGTCCCGCGGCGCGGAGCCCGTGTCGCACCGCGGCATCTTTCCCTCCGGCACTGCCCGGCAGCGCGCCCGCCGCGCACTTATACCGGCGGCTTTGCCGCTGCCCGGCGCGCTGAGTAAACACGGCGCTGTTTGTTTTGGGGCGGGCCCCGCTCCGCGCCAGGGGTCACCGGCGTGACGGGGTTGTGAGGCAAAGAGGCCATCGCTCTGTTGTCCCTTTTTGTCCCTTTTTTGTTTGTAACGGCGTCATCACCGGAGCCGGGCGGCGCTCCTGCGAGCGGGTCCCTGGCGCTGGCGGCCGGTTCTCTGGAGCCGGGGCTGTTGGATGTTTGCCGCTCGATAACAGCTCCCACAGCACCAGCTCCGCACGTGGCCCAGCCCCGGGGCCCTGCTGGCGCTCAGTTCCAAGTGTCCTGGCAGGTTTTGCTCGGATAGACCTGTCTGCAATGCTGTGGGGCCGTCACAGCAACCTGTGCTCTTGGGAGCAGTTCCATCAGTCACACACACATTGTTCAACCCTTTTGAAGGAGTTCAGCATCCACGCAGGAAACCTGCTCTCACTGGAACTCCAAGTTCAGGAGTGCAAGCAGAAGTCACAAGTGCAATTCACAATGGTGGAGTCCCTTAAATTCACTAAGAACAAAACCTTTTCTCTGTCTCCAGCACAGTATCAATAAAACTTTGTTGATGGATTTATATCATCATTTTTACAGATGGTTTCTTCCAGATCTCTTCCAGCAAGTTTTCATTACATTTATCATGGAAGCAGCTGATCACAGCTGTTCCAACCAACATCAAAGTAACACAAGGCAACAGAGAGACATTCTCTCAAATGAAAAATAATGTATTCAAGGTGAAACATAAAAATCCTCTTGGATTCAGTCAAAAAGAAAGGCAGTGGGAGATGCTGTGTCCCCCCACAGGCATCACTTCACACCCTCGAGCTTCACCACCCAGCCCGACTGAGGAGGGAGAGGAGATGGGAGCATGTAGGGCAGGCTTATGAGCATCCCTTTCCCTGGGTGTTTCTGCCACTCCAGAGTGCCAGCAAACCCCAGCAGGGTCACCTGCACAGGAAGGAAGGGGACACTCAGCTGGAGCTCAGCAGGCCCCCTTTGCAGAGCCCAGCATTTCCCACAGGCCCTGCAGGTCCCCAGCCACGGCTCACGTGGCACAGGGGGTGTTTGGAGGCCAAACCAGGCTCCAGTTTGTTGTTTGGGGGTTGTTTGTTGCTGCTGCTTTGCCCCTGTTTGTTCAGAGCAAAGGACACTCAAACATTTACGTCACGGTGACATTTGCCACGAGCAGGGCACTGCACCTGAGCTGAATCTGGGCTGCAGGACAGCCACTCCTGCTCTCTGGGTATTTGTTTCCCTCCCCTGCAACAACAGGATCAAAACACTCCAGACAGGAATCTTCCCTGGCAGCCACGAGCCTGTCCTGGCAACTCCTGTCCCACGTGAGCCAAAGCCTGGGGAACAGCCTGGGATGCTGCAAGGAGCCCACAGCACACAACCTCTCCAGTGCCCCCAGGTCCTAAATAAACCCAGGCTGGCCCTTCCCAGCCCACAGATGCCCCCAGAAGGGCTCTCAGTGTGTGTTGTCTTGTTTGAAGTCCCTTACCTGTGTGCCTGGGGATGGAATGGGCGAGGGCAGACACAGGACACTGTCCCGAGGCCAGAGCAGGAAGATGGCAAAGACCACTGGTCCCTTGGAGGTGTACCTGAGGGAGCAGGAGTGCAGCAGGTGAAGGGCACCAGACACAAACCTGACCTTTCCAGTCAGCAGCAGAACACTGCCTTGCCTTCTGTCACCACACAGGGGTCACCTACTTCCCCCAACTCCAAAATCTGTCACTTTGGACCCACCATCGGCCCCTCAGTGCTGGCTGATGAAACCCAAACAAAGTTCATGTGTGCAAATGTCACTGCCAACCTGTCCTGATCCCTGCTCTACATTTCTGGGCTGAACACACTGGAGGAAATTAAAACAACCCCATTTTGTTGGCATTCCTGGCCAGGACCAGTACTTAAACAGTCCTGACAGTGACAGTGTGGATATTTTTAAAAGGAAGGGTTGTTTTTTTTCCTACTGAAGCAAGATGGATGAAATTCTAACAGCAAAACTACAGAGTGTACCAAATTAAGGAAAAGATAAGAAATAAAGATCAGCTCAGCTAGTTTGAGCAGCAGAGTCCTTACCAGACCGTGTCTGTGGTGTTCTCCATCTGCACCCTCCAAGGCTGGGATTCATAAATCGCCTCCCCATTGGTCTCCAGCCACCTCCCAAGGGCCAGGAGTCTTTCCTGGAAGATGGGGACAATCACCCCTTCTTTTGTAGGCCCCACATTGAGGAGGTAGTTGCCACCCAAACTCACAGTCTGCACCAGCTCCTGTGGCAGATAAATCAAGACAACGAACTGCATTATCTTCACCTCTGTCAACACAGAAACTGAGGAGTTTTATCCTCATCAGGAGCCTCTAATTCCCAGTCTTCCCCCCCCGGGGCTATTCTGATCTCAGGTTTCTCACCTCAATCATACTCATTTCATCCATCACCTCAGCCAGGCTCATGTTGCTGCGGTAGCCCCAGGAGAGCCTGTCCAGGGAGGAGCACATCTCCCACTTGTGGTCTGGCAGGGTGCCTGGCCTGTACTTGTCAGCACAGTTGTAGAAACCCCCGTGGCGGCAGGAGCAGCCCCGACCCCAGCGATCGTTGACAACCACGGTGTCCTGAGAGGAGAACAGCAGCTCAGGGCACAGAACCTTTTGTTCTTGGGCTGTTCTTGGCCGTCACCCCTCCCTGAGGAAGCAACTGAACATTCCCTGTGTAATGGAAACCCTTCTGGGAAGGCTGAATCCCTCCCTCTGCTCGCTCAGGTAGGAGCTGCTGGCCTGAGCCTCCCATGAGTATCCTGCAAAGGACAGTGGAGCTCTCACAGCAGCACAGTCAAGGTTCTCTTTTTGTCAGACAATAAAACACACCTGGCAAGTGTCAAGGAGCTTTCTGGTTTGATCACACACCCCACAGCTTCCTGCCCTTCCACACCCACCCAATGCCATGAGGAGCAGCAGGCACCGGTACCTTGACGGGGCTGTCATTATAGAGCCAGGCAAGGAAAGAGGTGGAATTCCAGTAGGAATCCGGAGCTTCCCAGTCTCCATCTGACCAAATCAGATCTGGTTTGTATCTAAAGGAGACAGATGTTGTTTCACAATGGCTTCTCTGCTCCTGCCACACTCTGTTTCTTGGGTGTGGGGTTGTTTCACTTCCCCTTCCCACTGCTTGGTGTCAGCGGGAGGTTTTTGCTTCATTTTCTGCTTCACACAAAACTCTAAGGGGGGTTCTTGCAGCAGCAAAGAGCAAGGTGGTGATCCACAGCTCAAGAGAGGGTGCAGTTCTTCCAAAAACCCCAGAATTTGGCACCTCAAAGGCAATTATGAGGCACATTCTTGAGCTGGGACAAGAACCCACAAGCCCAAGCCTCGTGTTTTTGTCAGCATGGGGAAGCAAGGCAAGGATGCAAACTGTCAGTGAAATCACTCTTCTACTCTACTACACACTGAACAATTTGTTCCACTTCCAGCCACCCTGCACAAAGGCAGGATTAAAGGGAATTGCTTTTGCAGGACAAATTTGTCCCTGCCTTATTCTACAGATTATACCTTCCACAGGACAAAAGGGAATCCCTTTTCTGATTACAACAAGTCATTAATGGTTAGCAAAGAGAAGTTGCCTGGGCAAAAATTAACATTTCTCTTCTTTGCACCCACTTTGCACTTTTCTCTACAGAACTGAAACCAGGAAATGCTGGTGATTCTAAACTGCTTGTGGCTCTTACTTTAAGACAAGATCATAAAGTTCTGGCATCATCTTCTTTAAAACGAAGCTCTGGGTCTTGAAGTCACTTTGTTTGTCAGCGAGGTAGAGAGGGTTAAACCACTCCATCAGGGAGTGATACAGCCCATAACGGAGGTTGCTGAAGGACAAAACACAGAGGGAGGAGTTTGGCTTCAGTGGGGATTAAGAAGCAGTAGAAATTAAATTACTGGCATTATTATTTTTCATTATTTGCAAGCACTCCATTTTTCACACTGGACTCGGGGTCTTCTGCTGTTTGTCAAGCACAGGCAGGAGGATTCACTGCTCTGAAAGAAGAGCTCTCTGGCAGGGCCATACCTCTCCCTGAGGGCTTCTCCCAGCTCTCCCACCAGGTCTCGGTGGGGCCCCGTATCCACAGAATTCCAGTTCCAGGACACTGGCGAGCCCCAGTTGGTGAAGCCCTCGTGGTGCTTGGTGGTCAGGACCACGTATCTGAGAGGAGAAAAGGACTTGGTTGGGGTGGCAAAGGAACAACTGAGATATTTCCCAGCATCGCTGCAAACCCAATCACTAAAACAGCAAGGCACTGGATAACCACGCTGTGAGGAGCCCTCTGTCACTGTCCTTTGGATTTAGAAGCAAACGCAAGAGTAAGAGAAGCTTTTAGTGTATTTTAATGCTGGGAAACAATGAACAGTCAATACTTAGGAAGGAGCAAGGCCTGTCATCTCCTCAGCATGACCCCTGAGGGATCTCCAGCACTCTTTAGGGATCCCCAATCCCTCAGGGATTCCCTGGCCTTGGCCCTTCCATCCCCTCAGAGACTCCTACATTCTCTTGGGAATAGCCCCATGTGCTTCCCAAGCTTTTCCATCCCCTCGGGGACCCCTCATTCCCTCTGGGACTCCCAGACAAGCTCTTCTATCTGCTCAGCAACCAGGGGCCCCCACTGCCTCACAGATTCCCAGAAATGGCTCCTCTGCACCCTCAGGGACTCCCAGACTCACCATCCATCCCCTCAGGGAGCCCCGGCCATGGCACTCATCCCCTCAGGGATCCCCCATCCCCTCAGGGCCCCCAGCTCCGGCCATCCCCGGCGCTGACCTGGCCCCGGCCCTCTGGAAGAGCTGTGCCCACTGGCGGGGCTGGAAGTCGTACGCGGTGAAACGGGGCGCGAACTCTGCGTAGGTGGTACCGGGGGGGAAGCGGCGGCGCACAAAGCGCTCGTAGGCGGCATCGTGCTGGCCCTGCCAGTGCCACCAGAACCACTCGGAGCCCCAGNCAATCCCACCCTGAGCATCCCTGGAGTGCTGTCCAAACACTTCTGGAGCTCTGGCACCCTTGGGACCGTGTCCATTCCCTGTGGAGCCTGGGCAGTGCCCAGCACCCTCTGGGGGAAGAACCTTTCCCTAAATCCAACCTAAACTTCCCCTGGCACAGCTCCAGCCACTCCCTTGGATCCTGTCCCTGCTCACAGAGACCAGAGCTGCCCCTTCAATGCCCTCCATACTTTGATAAGTCTCCCCTCAGTCTCCCCTCTTCTGTCCCGTGCAGCCAGGACAGGCCTGGGCAGGGCTCCCAAACCCTCCCGGGGGCTGGGTGCATCCTCTGGGACACAGGGCAGAGTGCAAGAGCCTCGTGGCCATGCCCTGGCCAGGCTCATCCCTGTTGGAGGGATTTTGGGAGCTGGCAGGAGCCCAGCTGCTCCAGGTCACTGGGGAAGGGCCCTGTCCCACTTCATTGTCCATTCAGCTAGAAGCGCTGCTTTTGTGTAACTTGCAAAAAAACACCCCAACCCCAATCAAGTTCCTCATGCTCAAAGTATTTGCCCCAGTTTGGGCTTAAACTCGTCACCTGGAGGACTTTGTACACCAGGAAAGAAAAGGAAGAAAACCCTGGAAAATGGCTTATATGTTTAATCACATAACATCCAACAAACACCTGCATGGTTAGGTCAGTTCTCCTGAAATCTGCTGGAAGAAATGTGCTGCCTACACGGTCCTGTCTGCCCCAGCTCTGGCCAAGTCCTTAAGCCACAGTGAGAACATTCCACTGAGGTTGGAAAAGCCCTCCCAGATCACTGAGTCCAAGCTGTGCCCAGTCCCCACTTTGTCACCAGCCCAGAGCACTGAGTGCCACATCCAGGTGACACCTGCAGGGATGGGGACTCCAAACCTCCCTGGGCAGCCCCTTCCAAAGCCTGACCAACATTTCCATGAAGAAATTCCTGATGATGTCCAACCTGAACCTCCCCTGGTGAGAGATTATCACAGAATCAAGGGACACTCCAAGGACCATCCAGTCCAACTCCTGGCCCTGCACAGGACACCTCAACAACCCCAACCTGTGCCTAAGAGCAACGTCTGTGCACTTTATGTCCCAGCATTGCAGGGTGACATCAGCAGGAGCTGTCTCCACATCACAGCTGATCCCTCAACACCCATCAGAAGAGGAAAGACAAAGTGATCCAATGTTCCTCCCAGCCTGAGCGTGCCTGTGTTCCACAGGTGCCTCCCTAGACCGTGTGTGCGTCCTCGCAGACAGTCTCTATCGCCGAGGACTTGTGGGTGCTCTCTGCTTCTGGGCTCTCCTCAGCGGCCTTCAGCTGCCTCCTGAAGCGGGAGAACACCCTCCTGAGGGAGGAGAACAGCTCCTTGCTCCTCAGGGCGTAAATGATGGGGTTCACCATGGAGTTGAGCAGGCAGAGGGTGCTGCAGAAGGCGAACACCTTGCGCAGGTGGTCGCTCAGCCTGGCGAAGATGCTGTAGATCATGAGCACGAGCACGGGCGACCAGCAGAGCACGAGGACAGCCAGCACCATGACCAGGGTCTTGGCCAGCATCACGTCCATCCTCATCCGGCTGTTTTGCTTCCCTACCTGTGCCTGGTGCTTCTCCATGTAGGCCACGTGCTGGCGAGCCCTCCAGAGCACGTGGGTGTAGGCGTAGATGATGCAGCCCAGCAGGACCATGGTGAAGCAGAGCCAGCCCGACAGGTAATTGTCATCCACAAAGGGAAACAGCTCGGAGCAGGAGGAATCCAGCACGCAGCAGTTCCAGCCCAGCAGGGGCAGGCAAGCAATGGTGGCACAGGTCACCCAGAGCACCCCCAGGGCTGTCCAGGCTCTTTTCCTGGTCATCAGGAGCTTGTATTCCGAGGGGCGGCTGATGGAGATGTAGCGGTCCAGGGCTGTGAGCAGCAGGCTGCTGAGGGAGGCAGAGAAGGACGTGTTCACCCCGCCCAGCTGCAGCAGGAACACCTCCTTGGAGAAACCAGCTTCGTTGAACACGTGGAAGTTCACGAAGCTGCAGACAAAGATGATGCTGGCCAGGATGTCAGCCAGGGCCAGGCTGCCGATGAAGAGGTAGGAAGGCTTTTTCCTGATCCCGGGGGAAGAGAAAATCAGGTAGAGCACCAAGGAGTTCTCAAAAACACACATTGTCCCAAAGAGGCCACACAGGATGCCAATGCTTATCTTCTGTGCCTGAGTGCTGAGCACCATGAAGCACTCCATGGTGTTTCTGCTGCACTTGGAGGCATTTGCAGGTGTCCTGCAAGTGTCCATGGTGGTTACCTGGAGCTGGAAGCTCACAGAGAACCCTCTGCTTCCTTCTGCACTTCTCCAGATGCTCTGAAAAAGGTGGAGGTGAAGAGGACTTAACAAGCAGTAGACTCAACCCAGATATTTCCCTCCCTTTAGAGGGAAGGAAGCAAAATGAAATCAACCCACAGAGAGCTGCTTTCAGGTCCACAGCCCAAATGCTGGATCCACACTTTCCCAGCAGAGCTCCAGGCTTTGTCCCACCGGTTTCCCACAGCCCAGGGGCACCCTGGCTGTACTGCCTCAGTCTCCCAGGCTGGTTCCTCACCACAAGAGGGAAGCAGCAACGCTGAGAATGGTACAAATCCTGAGCCAGCTCTTATCACTACTCCAGGATTCACTGCTCAGGGCTAGCAGCACGGGAAGGGAGGAAGGGACTGTCCATGGGGACACTGTGCCGTGGGCAGAGACAGGCCCTGCAGAACAGCCTGTCCCACTGAAGCTGCCCTGGGAGATGGCTTGGATGGAGAAGGATGGGAGATATTGTCCAGCCAGGGACTCAGTGCTGCTCATCTGGGAATACAAAGTGCACTCTGAAGGATTTACTCCTAACCAAAGCTGTTTGAACATATAAAACAAGACTGGTTTTATACTGAAGCTTGCCCATTGCAGCTTTACAAAGCTCATTGCAGTTGTGTTTCCCTCTCCATCTTCCATGTGCCACAGTCAGAGTGATTAATAGATATTATTAGAGATTAATGGGGTCATGCAGGACTGAGACAACCTGAGCCTAAGAACCCCTGTCCACACCCAGGATTAGGTTAATTTTATCAATACCTTTAGCATCAGCAGAGGTGTGATGGAGGGAAATGCCTGATTTTCCATAGGCAGATGCTGAGCTACTCAGTGCACTCTGCAGCAAGAGCTGGGTTTTTCTCTACAGTTCTGCAGCTCAATGCATTTAACCCCCTTCATCTTCATAACTTGTCCTTCAGGTGTTTCTTTCTCCCATTCTTTCTGTGGATTGCACTGGTGTTTAAACCAAGTTGTGCTGCCTTGGATTTCAGGGAACAAGGTCATCCTGGACTGGGTTAGAGAGCAGGTGAAGAGAGAGCTGTGGGATACCCCAATCCTGAATTACAACAGCAAAATGCTGTGCCCAAGCCCACGGAACAGGACCCCCCTTCCCAAAACCTTCCAGGATCTCTCATCCAGGCAATGGGATCATGAGTTCCCTCTGCTGGAGGACAGCACTGAGCTGACAGCGTTTCCTTTCCCTCAGAACAAACAAGTCACCGTCTCTCCCTGCCCTCAGCTCTCTTGTGAAAGAGGAAATGTCCCAAACGCTCGATGTGCCAGGATGTGTGACAGCCACAGAGCAGGGGCAGGGCTGCTGGGCTGTGGGTTCCAGCCACCTCTACCCCTCCATCTGTGGCTCCCCTGCCTGCTGGGTGAAATTCAGCTGCTGGTGGAGGTGACAGCAGCCAGCACTGCCCAACAAACCTGTCCGTGACATGTCAGCAGTGACACGAGTTTTACACCTGGCCTGGGGACTTCTTTCCCCACTGATTCCCCCCAACACTCAGCACTCTTCCTGTGCTTCAGGAGTTGCAAAATACCCCCAGTGACTCAAGAGGCTGCCCAGGAGGTGACAGAGAAGAGCCCCAGCCCCACATTTGACTCCTGCTGCCTGTCAGGGCTGGGACATCGGTGGCTGCAGGGAGTTCAGTGCATGCTACAGGCACAGCAGGACAATTCTGATTGGGATTTCTTGGCATTCCAGGCTGGAGGAGTCCTGGACTGTGGGCTGACGTGTGGCTGAGTGTTGCAGCAAGCTGCCCTCCTCTTACATCAGGCTCTTGCATGGGGCAACAGCTCAGGACCAGGATGTTGCCCTCAGATCTCAGTGCTCTCGTTTCCTTCAGCCCTTCAGAGGAACATCACACAGGCAGCAGGAATTACCAACTGCTGTTATTAAACCTGACAACATGCCTCCCTCTGGAGAGAGATGGATTTAGCAGACAGATGGACTTTTCATAGAGCAGGGCTCACCAGGGACCACTGGAGCAGCAACTGCCTCAAGCCTCCAAACCTTCCCAGCCAAACCCCAGCATCCAAACCAAGACACCTCTTCACTAAGCAGCCTCCAGCATCACCTTGGCATCCATTACCTGCAGCCAGCATTCCCAGCACCGTCGTAAATCCTCAAACCTGCAGCTGTGCAATATCCAAATAACATCCTTAGGAGCCTGGAAACCACTGAACACCAGGCAAGGGACTGAAGGCAGCAAAATGCCATCCCTGATGTTCTGCTGCTTGGGGACAGAAGCAGCTTATAATGTTAAAGTAACTCCTGCCTGTCCTGGCCCAGGTCTCTCCACTAAGTAGAAAAAACTCAGATAAGCCTCAGGTTCAAAATCCTGTGCTGGGCTCAGCCAGCCCCATCTTCCTTTCCCACATCTGTTCTGTCTCAGGCTGAATGACAGGGACAGATCTCTTTGCTTCCCCAGAGCCTCCTTGCAGCTCCTGTGTCCTTTTGCTCCAGCAAAAGGTCTCTTCTGCATGAGCATGAAAACCGAGGCAGTGCCAAGAGCTCCTTTCCCTATTTTTTTTTCTTTTTCTCTCTTTTTTTTTTTCTTTTTTTTTTTTTTTTCTTATTTGGCCACAGAGCTGCTTTTTCCTGCACAGAGGACATTCTCCTCTTGTCAGATGGACCCCTGGATTTGTTTGTCCATGCCCTCTGCCCCCTGCCGGGCTTAGCTCCTGGGAAAAGTGCCAGCCCATATCTGGTTTCTGGGGGGGAGCTGACCTGCAGCATCCTCCATGGGGCAAGTCCCACTTCCAGGGTGGAAACCCCCCTTCCAAGAGCAGTATCTCCACCTCCCTGGGAATTCCAGCCCCAGGAATGGCTGTGCATGTCCCCACAACCAGCCTGGCAAGCCCAGAGAGTCCCAGCCCTGTGGGCTGACAGCTCAGCTCAACAAGAAAGAGCCAAGTGGCTTCTGGCCCTCCTTTAGATCCAGGAACTGGTTCCCTGGAAGTGCATCAGCTGAGCTGAGACTCCCTGGGCTTCTGCACAGGATTAACTCTCTGATCACAGCACAGCATCTCCTGCCAGCAGGAAGGCCCAAGGTAGGGAATAATTTGCCAAATTAATGTGTCCTTGCAGTAGAGAACCCCCCCAGCAACAAGAGCAGAGCCCCAGGAAACAACCCAGTGAATGAACGAGGGGTGAGTTATTAGGAACAGAATCCAGATAAGATACTTGGGAATGCAACACATTCCTGATACAGCCTCAATGACTGCAAAGTGCCCAGAGCAGCAGAGAAACCTCTCCTCCCACTAGATCTGCTTCGAGCCCACTCACTCCAGCCTAATAACTCCAACTGGCTTCGGGGGAAATTAAATTTACAAACGAAAGAGCCCTTTTCCTTCTCAGTGCCTCGCTGCGATTGATTCCAGCTGTCGGGCTCGCCGTGCCTTGCACGCAGAAGCACCATTCCTGCTTCCACCTGGGATGGGTTCTGCATCCACACAGCCATCACAGCATCCTGCTGATTAAAAAGTTACGTACCAGTTGCTCAGATAATGTAAAATGAAGTTTTCCTGCTGCAATCAGCCAGTGCATTGTGCCTGCAGCACTCTGAAAGAGCTGCTCTTGAATATTTCATGTTCGGAGTATCTGAGAGTTTTGAGGTTTGCAATATAATAAAATGTCTTAAATGATCACCTGCTAGGAACAAGTCCAGTGATTTATGCAAAAAAATGTCACTAATGCTTGCAAATTTCACTTGATGAAGAAGCAAAGTATCTTTTGCTTTACAAACATTTTAGTTTATATGTTTCTTGGTTTAGTTGCAGAAGTTTTTCCATTATTTTGGAATTAGCTGTTCACCCTGCTTTGTCCTGCTGGCCACATTAAATAACACGGAGTGGAATTCCCTCCCTGATGTAAGACCTGTCTGCCTCAAATGTCACATTGAAGATTATTTGGTTATTTATTATCAGTCCAGCTCTGCCCATGTGTGACTGCCTGAGGGGACAGTGAAACGCAGGACGGGTGCAGAGCAGCTGCAAGTGCCACTTTGGGTACAAAGCAGGGCAAAGCAGAGCTGCTCTCACTGCAGCAAAACCATCATAAACACTGAACCCAGCATCACATCCCCGCGAGACATCTGGAAATACCCCTGACACAGAGAATCCAGGAATGCTTTGGGTTGGAAGGGACCTTAAAGCCCATCCAGTGCCATCCTTCCACTGTCCCAGGTTGCTTCAAACCCCACCCAACCTGGCCTTAGACACTTCCAGGGATGGGGCAACCTGTGCCAGGGCCTCCCCACCCCCACAGGGAAGAATTTCTTTGAACCCATTCCTCCTTGTCCTGTCACTCCAGCTCCTGATGAACTGACCCAACATTAACAATTCCCAAAATCAGCTGTAAAGAGTTAACCCACATCCTGCAATGAAGCACTTACCTTTCACCTTTTCCATAAGAAAGAATCCATCCTAAAAACCAATTTCCCACCCTCTGTTACACTTAGCTGATAGTTAATCCCGGGAATCTCCCCGTGCAGCACAGCCTCCCCAGCCTGCCTGGTGCTCTCAGGGATGATGTGTTCCAGTGTGAAAAAAGCAGTCCGGGCTGCAGGCTGCTGTGGGTCAGCAAACACAAACCACTCACCTCCCCACGGATGCTCTGGGGCTTCCCATCCCTCCGGCTCTCAGGGCAGTTGGTGCAGCTGTGGACAGCGCCTGCTTCCCTCTCCTCTCACAGCACTTCTGGTTTCGTCTGCGTTTGTTGAACCATTGTGGTTTATTCCCCTGGGTTGGAAATCCATCAGTGTGAATCCTTCCTCTGCTTCCTTGCTCTCTGTCACATTCTTTCGGAGAATGTGTGTCAGGTTTTCTTTCCTTCCCCACTTCTCCTCTGGGTGTTGTGTTCTGCTGCCTGCTCGTGCCACATCTACAATCACCCCAACCCTCCAGCTGGCTGAAATAATCCTCCCAGCCCCTCTCATTTCTCCATGTAACCACAGTGTTTGAGGCAAGAGGCTTTCAGGTTCTCCTCCTGAGTTCTCTGGGAACATGGAAAAGTATGGGGAGGAAAAAAAGCTAGGAGGCAGATGTGGAAAAATCTGGATGTACCTGGCAGGTCTAAGAAAGTCTCAGAAATCTGCTGTCTGTGCCTGCAGCTCCACAAGCAGCACCAACCTCACCTGTGCCCCTGAATTTTTCTGTACACACAGTCAGCTCATGCCAGAGGAACGAGGTGATTTTCTCTCTGCAAGTGGAAGGGAAATGTCTTAAGGTCTTCATTTACACAATCCCTGTGGCCAGGAAGGACCCGGGGCTGCAGAGGCTGTGCTCACTGCTGTACCTGTTCTCATCCATCCTTCCTCCAGTAACCACTTCCCCCCTCGGCTGGGCAGCGGCTGCCTGGGGCTGGGTTGTGCTGGTGCCGCTGGAAAGCAGGGACAGCCCCCGGGTGACACCGAGGGACAGTATCACCGTGTCACTGCGGGGAGGCAAGCTCGCCCCAAATCCCAGAGGAATTGTGCCGCATTGTGGTTGGATGTGGACCATACAGGCTGTCGTGGGGAGCCTTGGAAGCCAAGGAAAGACGCGATCCTTAGCCCTTGGATGCACCTTAGCTCATTCTGCCACCCACAGAGCCACCCCACAGCCCCATCCCAGCACCAGCAACTCGATTCTCCAGCTGGGAACTCAATTTTCCCTCCTGCTGGGATCCCAGTTCCCTCATTCGGTGGAATCACGAGCGGTTACACCCCGTCCTCTCCAAATCCTGCTTTGCCTCCTTCCCCTTTGCCACCGTGTGCGGCTCAGGGGTTTCGCAGCCGCCGCCGGAGCTCAGCGATGCTCGGCTGCCCTCTCCAGGGAAACCCGGACAGCGGCCGGGGAAAGCTTGAGAAGGAGGCAGAACTGGGAACTCAGCGCTTCCTCCTGGCCCCCGGCCGGGAAAAAGGGGTTCCCTGGCTCTGCAAGGACCTGCCTGACCCTGTCGGTGCTGAGCAGGTCTGGGAGCGGGGCTGGAAACCACAATAACCATGAGAGGCATCACGGGCTGTGCTGTAAGCACAGGAGATGATGGGTTGTCAGCTCTGTCTCAAAAAATAATTCTTCCATTCCCGTTCCCAGGAACAGAGGAATTTGCAGGAACAGGTATGAGGCTGTAAAGAGCAAGTGAGAAACAGAAAGTTTCTTTATACAGGTCCTGAGCTCCAACAGCAGCACCCAGCCCCACATGATTCCCTGCTTCATATCCAAGCAGCATCCTGTGAAACAAGCGCCCAAATTTCCTCTGTCTGCAGAGGCAATTCCTCTGTTGTGTCACAGGAATGTGTGTTATAGGAAAGAAATCTTCTTATTGCAGCATGGTTAGAAGCTTTTTACCCTGATTTATAGCTAAAATTCTCCTGCCAGACTAAAGGAAAACAAACGGGGCATGTCCGAGGGATTCTCCTGTGCCTTGGCCTGCTGCAGAAACTCCTCTGCTGCTCTTGTGGAGGGAGGAGGGTTCAGGTAAAAAATATTTTCCCTGCTGATAGGACGTGAACCAGACATATTGATTTAAATAGGGTGAAAGTTCCCTGCAGGGTTCTGTGACTCAGGGCCGGTGTGGGTTCCAACGGGGAGCTGTTGAGGCAGAAAACAGGGAGTGACTGGGGAGTGGTGCCTGGATGTGTTTGTTTTCCAGAGCGGGGCTGTCAGCTGTGACAAAGCTGCTTCAGCACAAGCCCTTTACACCCCCCAGGCTCAGTGTTTGGATAAGTGATCTGTCGGTGTCTGGGGTGGTTTTACTCCTGGCGCTGTTTGCTGGGGGCTGTGCACACACCCACACACACCAATGCACAATGCACTGGTGGATGTGATCTCACACTCACGAGCTCCAGCAGTGCTGAGGAGGCAACTCGTGTTCTGGAGCTGATGTAACTCAGGTAAATGGTGGATACTGACTTAACTCATGTCTAAATCTTATATCAATATACTTATAAGGAGATTTAAACAATTAAATGTGTAGTTTTATCGCAGCATTTGGGTTCTTGAGACTTTTCTCTGTTTACTCTGCAGAGGCTCAAATGTCTGCTTAGTTCCTGTAGCTCACTGCTGTGAATATCCTGAGCTTTATTTGAACAGGGGTCCTCTGCCAGGCAGAATAAAGGATATCCTAAACATTACTGTATGCTCAGTGCTTTCATGCAGATTTTAAAGAAAACACAAGCTCGCACGTTTCCCTCATGAGGAAACTTAGATTAACAATCTGGTTAATGTTCAGCTCAAGTGCAAACATCCAACGAGTTTCAAGTGTGTCATGGGGCTCTTGGAGCCACAAAAAGTAAACATCTTGGGTTTACTGAAAGTCACCCACTGCCGGAAACTCGTCACTGTGAAATAAAACTGGGGCAATGGTTCACTACTGAGTTAACAAATGAGTCATCCGTGCTGCAGACTTCCTGCAGCATCCACACCGAGCAGTTCCATTGAAACACAGGAGCATGTGTGTGGTGAGATCCATCTCAGCCACAGCTGGAAGCATCTTAATTTGGGGCTAATGGTGCTCGGGAGGCTTTGTCTTCACTGGGACTCGCTGGTTGTGGCAGTGCCAGCACAGATGGAGCTGCTTCCCTGGGCTGGATTAATGTTTGCTGTGAGAGGGAGTGGAGGTGCCGAGTGTAAAATAAAGGTGGCTGGGGAAATCCTTGAGGTGCTGTCACCGTGGCAGCAGGAGCGTGGTGGGGAGCTGAGGACGATTTGGGTAACACAGCTCCCTGGGAACATGAAGGAAGCTGGGATTTATTGCAGTCATCTCTGGACTACCTGGAGGAAGTGGAATAATCCAGACAGAGCAGACACTTGCACAACAGAAAACCCCTGTCCATGCTGTGTACGGGTTAGGGAGCTGAGGTCACCAAGTCTGTGTCACCACGTGGCACAGCAGGGTGGGTTTGGAAGTTCTGTCCTGTTCCAGCAGGGTTTGGGGGCTCTGCCTCTGGAACTGGGTCTGTAGCACCTGGAGGGCTGCAGGACATGAAGGGTGGGCACAGCATGATCCTGGAGGCAGCTGAAACATCCCAGGCTGCCCACGAGTCACCGAGGTCGATGTTATGTCACATGCTTAGGAGTCACGAATGTTACACTGAGACCTTTGAAAAGGAAGAGGGTTTAAAAATCATTATTTGAAGGAGTGAAGTAGCTCCTGTTGAAGGAATCTCGGGTAGTGATGATAACGGATTGCGACAGAAGCTCAGGATTCAGTCTGTGCTGTGTCTTCAGGACGTGGCAGGAACTCAAGTGCTTCTGTCTGTGGTCACCACAGCTCTGGGAACATCTCCCTTCCTTCCACTGCAAGAGAGGAAACCAGGGCTCTAACAGCTGAAGGGTGAAACACAGAACTTTGCAAGCTGGACTTTGTGGTGTTTGGGGTATTTATCCCTTTGATTTAAAAAATAACCTCGTGTTTCTGCTCCGCCTCCAAATGTCTCAGTTTGTTTCAGTGGAACAGTTCCTGCACAAATACAGGAATGGCTTATCACTGACATTTCCTGCTCCCCCAAGCTAAATGTGTCAGCCTGACCCCAAAACCAGCTCTGAAAGACAAGATGTTTCTTTAATTATCTCAAAGATAGTGAGGACAAACAGCCAGACCTTGTGTCATCCTTGATCTGAATCGGAAAGTACACGATGTTGTGCTCCCCAGGCAAGAGAGCAGAACATCTGCAGCCTGAAAAATGCTGTTTTTTAATCCCTCTGACATGTCCTGGCTTGAAAACATCCACACACTGGGGTGAGATTGTGTTTTGGCAGAAATAAACACGGTAGAGATAGAAACAAAGAAAAATCTGCTGATGTGCATGGCAGAAGAGTTGTTTATTAATGAGTGGAATTTCAAGGCTTACAGCAGATATTGTTGTCTTCCATCTAAAGACAAAAAAAAGCTGCTATAAGGACCTCAGCCATAAGATTGTGCCAAGAAACCCAAAGCAAAGGGAGGAAAACAAATTAATTTCAGCTTGCTTTGTGCAAACATACAATAAACAATAGGAACAAAGGTCTGGGCTTGGGTATGTCAACACATCTTGTGTATTAAAATATATGCTGGCTTTTAAAATAACTTCACAATGAATACAAACTTCTTTTTAGAGTCTTTACCTTGTCCAGGGTCGGGTCACAGCTCTGTAACACCAGGTCTGAAAGGAAACAATTTTGTTTTAAATGTTTTAGGGATAAAGTGGGAATTTTTCCCTTCTGTAGCTAAAAACACAGGGTAACTCAATGAACCCAGAATCTTTAACTCAAAACCTCTGAATGTTTATGTGTTGTTTCTAAGTACTGCCCTGACTTGGTGGGGTTGGAGCTGAGCTAGGTCTTTTCCATTTGCTTTGAAACTTCCTTTTTTTGGCCTTTAATGTGGTTGTATCCTGCTCAATTGGCCCCTCAGTAGCGGGCAGGGAACACTCTTACATGTGCAAATTTCTTGCGTGTACCTAATTTTCATTCATCCTACACATGGTAAAGGCCAAATCTCGTGGGTTTTTTCTTCAAAATGATCTTTTGAGGCAAAATAAGAGAATGCGAATATAAACACAAACTGCAGCCACTGCCACGGGCTCTGCACACCCACAGTGCTAATTTAAACCTGCGGAATATTTTCCCTGTATTTTGACCTGAAATATCCCTCTACGTGGTTCTCAATACTTTAAATTTAAACATTAAATAGTTTAACTAAATGCAGGCATGGGGAATGGGCTCAACAAACCTGAGGCCCTCCATTTGACATCAGAACGCTGTGAGGATCTCTGGGGGGGCTGGATTTTACTCTTTGTTCGCTGAATCCCTTCTCTCTCGACGGCTCGCTTGCACAGCCGGGTGTTTTGTGCGTTTTTTCTCT
>VYXD01014237.1:236075-279178 GCA_013397195.1 Hylia prasina | reverse complement strand
TCCCGCCGGGTGGTTTTTGGGTTTTTTTTTCTTTTTTTTTTTTTTTTTTTTAATTATTTCACCTCTTTGAAGCCCCCAGCGGCAGCTGGCGGGGGCGTTCCCCTCTATTTTTGTTGTGCTAATTCGCGGGCGGGGCGGCGCTGGCAGCGTGTCCGGGGGGCTGTGGAAGGGGCCGGGGGACCCGCGGGCGGTGCCCGTCGTTGAGGCCGGGCCGGGCGGGACAAAGAGCGGCGGCCGCTCCCGCGCTGCCCTTCGTGAGGGGATTCAAATGGCGGCCCCGCCCGCCCGCGCGCCGCGGCCGCTCTGCNTTGTGGGCGAGCGGAGCGGACAGAAGTCGGTAAGGGCGGAGCGGTGCGGGAAGGGCCGGGCGCGGCCGCCGCCATGTTGTGCTCCGTTGTTGGGGAAGGGGGGACGCGGGGGGCCGGCTCTCCCCAGGTGTCGGTGAGAGAAGAACGGAGAAAGTTCGGAGGCGAAGAAGCTCCGGTCGGCGGGAGCAGACGGCGGCTGGGCCGGAGCCGGTGACGTTATCTCGGCTTTTGGTTTCAGTCCAAACGAGGCGGAAGCTGGAAATGGAGATGGGCGGCTCCTCTGGAGCTGCGGGAGGGATGGGCAGGGGGCTGCTGAGTTTGGAGAGTGACAGGAGCTGAACAGACTTGAGTGCGTGAATATTAAAATCTCAGAAATCCCAAGAAAATAGTAAGCTTTATTAAGGAATTGTTTGGCTAGTGGAGGTTAAAGAAACAGATGACAGATGGAGCTCTGTGATGGCTGGGGAAGGATTTGGACACTGAGCAGTTCCTGTATTGGTCCCAGTTCCCAAAGTATTTTCCATTGTACTTTACTTTTTCCCTATTGAAACGAAAGGGATAAAGTTCTTGATTGTTTTAAGACAGCATGAGCAGAATGTTACTTGGGATACGCTAAGTATGGTGGTGAACTTTATGTAAGTGGAGAACGACAAAGCTGTGTCTCTTTGGGCAGGGTTTTGAGGTTTTGTTTGTAGCATGTTGTCATCTTCAGCATATACAGAGACGCAGCTGACTCTGAATTCTCTGAATTATTTCTGCTTGCCCTTTTTCCACCCCGAACTGAAACAATAGTTTCCTTAATCTGAATTGAGATTTGTTGTATTTCTGTAGCAGGACTTCTCCCTTGGAGCTTCTGTGCCGAGAATCCGATGTTGGGCTCGGCTCCCTGGCTGAAGACAGCAGATCAGCCCATGAAAACTTCTATTCCCAGCCAAAGGAAGGAGTCCAGCACACGGCAACACCTGTTCTTTCAGGCTTGGAAGCAGGAAAGGGGGCAAGAGTTGGAGAGTGTGGAATCGGAGAAGACCACTGAGAGGTAAATGGAAGAGGGGAAAGAAACAGGAGAGCCGGCAGGGAAGTGCTGAGTGTGCTGTGTTGGATTTTGGGCTTTGGGAGTTGAATTAAATCTGTTGCACTTGAGGTGGTTTTCAGTTCATTGTGGGTTTATCAGCAATTCTCAAACTCACCAGGAAGTCTGGGGAGTGGCTTTATCAGTGCAAACTTCACCCAGTCTTTAGTTGTTAACAGGCTGAATTTAAATATCTCCAGCACTCAATACTGATTGAATCTGGCTCTGCATTCTCTGAGCAAGGTTTTGTCAGTCCCATTCCTCCAGTTACACCTTTTCTGAGAGAAGTGGCATGTTCAGAGTGAGTTTTGGTTAGACTGATTTTTGTCCCTTTGTTTGAGATCTAAACATTTGCTGAAATACTCTGTTTAAAAAGAAGATTTATCCTGACCCATCATGTTTTTACAGGTGACATTTAAGTTGAAGATGGGTGGTGGAGAAAGATACAACATTCCCGTTCCCCAGTCTAGAAATACCACCAAGAACCATCAACAACTTAAAAACAGGCAGAAGAACAAAGACCAGAATTCTCAGATGAAAACCTGCGTGAAGAAGGAAAGAGGCCACGGCTGCAGCTCCTCTCCTGGTGCATGGCAGGCCATGCAGAAAGGGGGGAAGAACAACGTTCACCTCCCCAAGAATCCCAGTTGGAATCCTGCTCTATCCAATCGTAACCTGTTGTTCCCCCCTCAGAGCAACCAGAACTATGCTGGGGCCAAGTTCAGCGAGCCACCCTCCCCAAGTGTCCTGCCTAAGCCACCAAGCCACTGGGTACCTGTTTCTTTTAAACCTTCTGATAAAGAGATAATGACATTTCAGCTCAAAACCTTACTGAAAGTCCAGGCCTGAGGTGTAACTTGTGTGATTTTCAGAAGTGATTTTGACTGTCAGGGTTTAAAATTGGAGCGTTGCTGTTTCCCAACTCCAGCTGCACAGGTGTGCAGGGCCAGGTGTTCTTGCTGCATGTAGTTAGTCACTTGGAGAGGGGTGCAAGTTTACATTCCCCTCATCTTTTACCTCAAAAGTTCAGTGCTGTGTTCACCTCACTGTGAAATAGCTGTTTTCTTGAAAATCAATCAAATCCTGAGCAGTCACCATTTACTGGATTTAAGAATAAATGGGACTGTTCCAAAATTGGACTTGTGACTTGGACTTGCTAGAAAGCCACCTTTTAGCTAACTTAATGCAGCATGAACTGAAAATAAAAACGCACTGAAAACTTTAGTCAGGTTATTTACTGCTTTTCAGACTGGTGTGAGATTTGTTAAACACTCTGCAGAGCAGAAACCTCCACCTGGGCACAAGGGGAGGCACAGCTGATTGTTTTACCTGTCCCTGTGAGCTTTAGTGGCACTCCTGCAGTGGTGGGTGAGTGTTTCAAGCCTGTGACTCCCAGCTGGAATGTTCTGGAAGGGTGTGGAGATCCATAAAGCCTCTCCAGCTGTGCTTCCCAGGAATCTCAGTGAGTGCCAACTAAAGGCCTTGCATTGCCAGGTGACTGCCAAAAAACCCCCCAATCCTTTGTGTGCCCACATCACTGAGGAGTTCTAAACCACGTTTTTGTATCAGTTTTTATAAAAAAAGGTGGAGTAGTTCCTTAGTCTGGTCTTAAAATTGGTTCCCCTCTAACAATCAGTAGTTTGGGGCAGATGTTAGATGTTCTCACAGGGAAGACAGAGCCATGTAAATACGTGTAAAACATTGTAGCATATGTAAATTTCTGCTGGGCTTTCCTGCACAGAAGTATTTTTAGTACAAAACTGCTGAATGTAACATGACCATGTTGAGTACGTGGCCTGGTTTTAAAAAAATGATATTTTGTTTAAAAAAAAACTAACAAAAAAAAAGACATTTGTGGCTGTGCCCTTGCACTTCACATGCAGTGAATATGCACATTGTATTTGGTTGTAATCTCTTTTTTTTAAGTAAAATCAGTGCAAAAGAGGCTTATTTAGATTTTTTTTTTAATTAAAGAAAAAATTAAAAAAAAAAATAAAAAAAGCTGCTGGAGTTTCAGATCCTCCTGTTGTGAATGTGTAGGAGAGGTGTATGTTCAGTGATGAAAAATGATTGAAATGTTACAAATCAAGTGTTTCACAAGAAATGCAAATGCCTTGGTTTGAGTGCTTGATAAAACTGAAGGACTGTAATCATTCTGTGTTTCTGAGATGCATCAATGCTCTGTAAAACAACATTTTGTCCCAATCTTTGCTAAAATCCCTTGCAGAGGGCCAGGGCAGGTGGCTCCTGTGCTGTCACCCTCCAGCTGCCCCTGCAGCAGGAACAGCTGGACTGTGACAACAGGAACAGCCAGGGTTCTTTCAAAATACAAAGATTACTATAAAAAAGTGCTTTAATTTGAACAGGCCTTTTGCAGATTGTGAAGTGTTCAGAGGTGTTATTTCTGTACATTCCAAATGCAGTGGCAGCTGAGCTGAATGTTTACAAAATTATTGCTCCAAATCACATGGAATTGGCAATCTCTAAACTTGTGTTGTGATCTGGACCTTCACCAGAGTCTGAGTTGTATCCCAGTTAATTATCTATTCTCCACTTCAAATTGTCAATTACTGATGATGTTTGTACAAATTGGAAACAAAACGTTTAAATAAACTTTTTTTTTTTTACCCCCTAAAAGCATTTCTTTGTTTTCAAATGGAAACGGGAAAGTGGGATGACCTCATTTTGGCAGTCCCCTTCCCGAGGGAGGTTTCTTTCACTGCAGCCTTCTCTCCTTCGTGCCCTTCCAGAGGTTTGGGAGCACAGGGCTTGAGAATTAACACTAATTAACGTTCCTGACAAAAGCAAAAGCTGGCGAGGCTGGGAAGCAGCGCTTGGGGCTCCGTCTCCCCCAGACTACAGCTGGATTAATTAAGTCAGAAGGTGCTCTCAAGTTATAGTCAAAACTTGTACATTTTATTCCCAATTCACAGGGTTATTTGCACAGATGGAACACAAAACTCAAGAAGAAAGGATGTGGATGAATAAAACATCAGCATCTCCCATCAAACACACTACAGGGTACAGAGTCTTCCCTTCCTACAATAGTCTCAGCAGCAAGAGCATCTTTAGACAAATATTATAGCAATGGACTACAGACTTTTTTAAGCAAGTTACAAGATAAATGGAGAAAACCAGCAATTCTTAACGGGTGATTATGTCCTAAAAATGTGTCAGTTTTTATCCCTTTGTAATTCAAAATGTTCATCTGCACCATCCCTGCCAAGGCCCGAGCAGCAGTGCTCTGCCCTGCTCTGAGCACACCCCGAGCTGTCACCCCAGACTCAACAGGCAGGAAAAAAAGCTCTGTCCAAGCAGAGAGCTCAAAACAACATTGAAACCAAAAGATTCCACTTCCAGTAAAACCATGATACTGTACATTAAACATCTTGATAAGACATAGAAAGGATAACATTGAGCTTTCAGAGACCAGTCTATCAGAGTCCCTAATTAAACACCCAGCTACTTAACAACTAAATTGAAGATTTTTAATTACCAGTTGGGTGCATGGACTTTAGGTGAAAAAGAAGTTCCAATAGAGCCTTCTATGACTGCTGACACCAATCGATTCGCTGCAGATATTTTGGAGCACAGCCGTTACTTTCAGCAGAGTTGTTTTGGTTTTTTTTACACGCTACTTCAATTCTACAAATTTTGCAGGAATGACAAAATCTACTTTGACCACAGAAAAACGTTAATTCCCACCATTCTTGAGACTCCAAAAGAAAGATGCCTAGACATGATCTTTTGTAGCCTGCAAAGTTCTTGCATTCCAGCTGTGCATAACCTGCAGGAAGCTTGCACAAGACAGGCTCCTGCTTTTTTTAGGGCAGGACTGGGATACCTGCATCAAGGAAGGGAGATGTTATCTAGATGGGCTGTGGCTTGACTTGCATGAATGCATAAACATTCCCTGCCCTTTTGGCCACATCCTGCTAACTCGTCCCCAACTGAAAGGCCCACAGAACAGCTTCTTCACAATTTTTCCATGGGAGCAAGAACTAGGACAACATCTTTATTCATGCACTCTTGAAACATCGTGGGTTTGTGTTCGGCTTTTCTGGCTTGTTCATATACACAAGTCAAGTCAAAGTTTAGTCCTACCTCTGGGAGAGAAAGAAAGAACCATCAGAACTGGCAGACACTACATTATACTTGCAATGATCTGGCTTTTCAAAACAAAAATTAAACGGTGCTATACATAAATGCTGAGGCACACAATATAAGGACATGCTGACACAACAGTTAAGGAATAGTTACTGTTACTCTGCCTGGACATGGAGATTTCTCCTCCCTCCTCCCACCCTTCCAGCTCCAATTCCAGCTGGACCAGCACCACCAGGACCCACAGGCATCCCTGCAGGTCCCTGACAGGGACACAGCCACGCTGTCCCCACTCAGTCACGAGGACCCCTGTCAAGCAGCACTTAGTCATGAAGACTGTATTTATATATATAAACCTATAAAGCTGCAAAGAGTGGGGGTTTCTGCTGTTAGAGGCAGAAATAATCACAGCTCAACTTAGAAAGGGTGAAAGTGGGTTTATCAAAGCAGTTCAGTGCTTTGCAGAGGATTTTTGTCCTTCAGCTGGGCACACACCAGTACCAGGAGGCAGCTCCACCCCTGCTGCCACCTCTCACAGAACCACTGCTGGCACCAGTTTTGATATGGCAATTATAAATTGATATGGTGATACTATAAATTTGACTCTGTATGAACCTTCAGTCATTGCTTTTAAGTAGTTTCATAACCTGGCTAATCATATCTGAATTATAACCTATGGGGCAAGTCCATCCAGCAATAATAAATGTTAATGGCAAAGAAAATTCAATATATTAGAGTAAAACTTAGGCTTAGCATTCTCAGTTTGTCTTGTACCCCTTCAAAAATGTGAAGTGACATTTAATCAGACACTAAATGAAAAATTCCTGCCTGTACTGAAATACCATAGTAAGGATTTTACTCCATAAGGGATGCATAGCTCTGCTCCTAACCATGCTCTGGAGTCAAACTCTAAAGCTACAATAATTCCAGTGGATCAGTATTTCCTTCATTTTTTTATTACAGCATGTTTGCTAAATTTACAGCAAGCAGAAAATAAGCTGGGTCTTTAGTTATTTTGATCAAAACATCGATGTTTTAAAGGTAGTACACAATATTTGTTAAAAAGAACATATAAAAATACCTTTTTAGAAGCCTCTATAAGAAAGGAAATACAAAGTTTAATCCCACAACTTTCCTCTGCTAGAGCTGCACACTACTGCTACAGTTTTAAATAGACTTTTTGCTGTTTTTAAACTATACATCCAGGAAAGTCTACAAAATTAAAGGAACGTGCATATAAATGATTGCATAGCAGAACATGAACATTAACTGCAAACAGTAAAGAAAAAGTTAGAAATACTATCAAATGTACAAAGGTTTAGGATCAACCCCTAAGCACGTTCCACTGACGAGATCCCAAAGCCATCTGGGCTTCTTTAAAGGCCCTGCTGAAACACTAAAACCAAACCCTAAAACTCCTCTAAAAGGGAATTTTTGGAAATCAATGTCTTTATATGCTACAGACATCAGACAGCCAGGAACACGTAAGTGTTTGATGGTGGCTTTTGAAGGTAAAGACAAAAAAGACAAAAAAAAAAAAAAGCCAAAAGCCATTTCCATAACAAAGGATCTTGCCTTCTAGAGAAATACTGGTAAGATTACACACTGGGTTTGTTATTTTTCACGTTCAATTTTCTACATATACTGTATTAGTGATAAACTACATAACTAGAGATGCAGCTCTTGTTCATACCCAACTTCAAACATTTGTTCTGAAGGAAAACGATATCTTGTAACCAAACCACTATCCATTCTGAGGATGGAGTGATTCAGGCTTGCTTGACCAACTGCTTTTTTGCTGTGTAAAAAGCAAGCCTGGTAACCCAGGGAGATGGCTACAGTTTGATACCTATGAATACACCAACTAACCACAGGAGTCATTGGCATAAAAGTTTAGTTCTTATATACTGTACACACACAACTCGAAACGATCTACTTGTATCTAACAGCAGGAAAACTAAGCAACTTTATGGTTAACTGCTCACTAAAGTTGAGAATAGATACAAAAAACTGCGTAAAATGTACACACAACCTAGTATTTAGTTGCTCTGCCGTTTGCTGAAATCTGAATTTAGATGTTCCACTTCAAGGTGGGCTTTTCCCTCACATTCAGCACCAGCAGCCAGGGCAGAGGCAGTGAAGCCTCTATCCCGACGGGTCACGACACTGCACAGGCTCTGAGCGAGCTCCAAGAGCAACTCTCTGCCCATGTCGTACATGTAAGGTCAGTACCATCTCTCCAGACAGCAGGGTGAAGAGAAATCTCCCAAATCTCCCTCCACACAGCTCCATCTGCCAACCTGCAGGTGCTGGTGGGCACGGAGAACACCGAACCCTGCCCTGGAGCCATGGAAACAAACTGCCAGTCTGACATGCCAGCAGCCAGTGTTGCACTACAGCTGTCCAGTTTTCCTTTTCCTCGCTAAGTTTAGAGTTGAAGAACCAGTTCAACAGCTGGTTTAACTGCCCAGCACAAACTGGTACCGATTTCTCTACAGGTGTGACATTTGTAAAAGGACAATGTTGCAAGTTACGATCAATCAAGTCATCACCAAATATCTAAGCATTAAAAATGCAAATCTTTACAAAAATATACATAGAGACACCACAACCAAATCAGTAGCTGCCCATGACATTTAACCAAGTGGACAATCTCTCTCCCTGTCTCTCTCTGTGGCTTCTCAACACTGTTTTAATTTCAACCATTGTCGGCTACAGGGAAAACTGACAAAGAAAATATTTTTTAGCACTGTTGCAACATCATATTCCTGATAATTTAAGTAAACTGAACTGTGTGTAAATGAATTTTACATGCCTAAACCAACATGGATACACTATTAGTGGCCACTGGACTTGGGACTAGTCCAAGACCTCGATCTGGATTTTGACCTAGATCTAGAATGTGATCTTGACTGTGATTTGGATCTAGCTGGTTCTTTTTTTCTCGACTCCTTCTCATATCTTGAGCTGGACTTATAGTGTGTTTTAGAATCTGTTTTAGAGGTGCCTCTAGATTTGGTGTGAGATGCAGACCTAGACCGTGATTTAGCCTTCATTTCTTTCTTGGGCTGTGACTTGGATCGTGATCTTGAATTGGACTTAGATCTTGAAAAAGATCGATTGCGGTGTTTGAACCTATCAGAATAAAGGGGAGAGAGGAGATTTGAATGTAAAAACACTATTCTTAGACATCTAGTACATTAAAAATTGTTTACCGTTTTTGCAGGAGAAACTTTTTTTTTTAAACCTATAGTTAAAGGAATACAGTGATCTAGTTTGCAATTTAAAGGGTGTAAAAAGTGGTTTTTTACCTATCATTGTCCGAATGGCTTCTGCTACGACGAGGTCTTCCAGTAGGTCTACTGCTAAAAAGGTACATCAGAAAAAGTAAACGGTGACAAATACCTAAGTAAGCATACAGTTACTTAATACATTCTATTTTCAAGCTGTGCATTTGCTTTTAGTTATTCTCCAATGCAGCACAGAATCGTTTCATTCACTATTCCTGATCAGATGCAGCATGCAAGGTATGCAACTCCCAGTGGTTACTCCCAGGACAGGACAAGAAAAAAAAAAGATTATTCAGAAGTGTAACAATGAAACAGGCAGCGTGGTGTGTCTGTGCTGTGCAGTGAGGCCAGCCCCACACACTACACTTACTTTCTGGGGCTATAGGATCTTCTATAGCTGTAATCAAAGGAGCGACTCCTCGACCGTCTGCGCTCGTAACTGCGACTCCGAGACCGCCTGTATCTGTCATAGTCATCGTAACGAGAAGAACTGTACAGGTTTCTCCCTTCCTTGGCTTTCATTTGGTTTGGTGCTGTAAAAATAGCAATATTTGCAGGTGAAGAAGATGCCCTACTTTTTCCCCCCTCAAGGTCTAAGCCATGGTGTTGAGCAGAAAGGCTCATTCGTGATTTGATGGTTATGAAGGGACAGGTGAGAGGCTGCTCTGTGCCACTTGTTTTGTGCTGCTTTAGCCACTGGGCACAAATTAACGCAGCCTTGGGGGCACTGTAAATCTAGAAAGCAAAACAAACAAAAAAAACCTCCTCAAAAGCAGTCAGGAAGGACTAATGCTCCATAAAACCAGAACACAGAGCTGGCCAAGGTGATTTCAGGCCAGCTGGAAACTGGTACGGCAGGTCAGACCCATGACTGACACATTCTGACATTCCTAAATTTACCCCAAGAGTGAAAGCTAATTAAACACTTTTTTCCTGACTGCACAGCACCATCATCACACCTGATCCACAGATGTCTTTAATGATTCAAGGCCCAGCTTATACAGAGGCTTTGGTGGATGCCACACAAAGGGATGTCTGATTCCAAAAGGAAGCCCCCAGTAAAACAATTCACTTTCACTCTGCAGCTTAGTTATTAAAGTAATTAAGAATGAATGAACCTATCAGTCTTCCACTGAATTTCCTCTAAGCAGCACAGCTATCCTTCCTTTGTATCCACTTCAAACCCAAAGAACCATGTTGTAAGTATTTTAAACATGCTGTAACAAACACCCTCTGTATTAACTGGCTTCAAATTTTATGTTTTTAGTGCTGCTTGCAACACACTAAGGTGGATTTAGTTAATTTTGTTCAGAAACTTGTTAAAAATCTCAATACACAGGGCAGAAACTTGTCCTTTGGAGTGTAGAATTTCCACTGACTCCATTAAAGTTAATTGTGAGGACTCGAGGGAGAACTGGACAGTCAGGTTGTTTCTCTGAGAGCTGTAACTAAAGACCTTTAAGGTCCTTTTATTCCCAGGCATCACATGAGTATTACAGTCCTGGTTTAGACCAACAGGTTTGTGCCAGGTTTTACAAATCTGTGTCTCCCTGCAAATTAAGACTATGCACACAAACAACAGATTTAAAAGACCTAAATTCTCTTTACATTTATCTGTTCAGAAAATATGAGCTCTGCTCCACCTTGAATTGAGATAACTTGAAACTGCCTTTTATCCTGAAGCCAAATGAAAACGAAGACATTACCTCAATCCTGGAAATCACACAGAGCTGCACAGAAAGCTCCAAAGAATGACTGCAGCGACTGCTGTACTCACTTACCCATTTATAATTAAAACAAGTCATTAAAAGTTACTGGATGAAAGGCAGAACATCCATGTGCTGTCCATATGCAGCAGGAACATATCACAACAATTAGCACCACATGCAGCGTTTGGTGCTGAAACTGAGGCTAAACTCAGGCTGTGATAAAATCCACTCAGGATTTTAAAATCCACTCAGGATTTAGGATAAAAGGCACTTACTCTTGCGGTCCCCCTGTGCAAACTGGATTTCTATTTGCCGACCACAAATCCACTTTCGATCCAAATTATGGAGAGCATCTTCTGCATCACGGACATCTTCAAATGTGGGCAGTGTTAAGGTACTTGGGAATTTGAGCAGTTTAACAGATTTGGTATTTAAAATACAAATAAAAATTTTAAAGTTTTCTCACTTTACAGTCATGTTTTAAGTTTGTCATGCTACTCTACACATTAGTGATTTTTTTTTAATTAACCACCAACTGAGAACTCCTGTTGTAAAATTAAAATCTTGTAATATGACCACGAATTTATCCATCAGCAAGCACTTGCTATGTGATACTTTTAATTTTTTTCTTCTCCCACTTGTACTTATGCAAGGAAAACAAAGGCATCCTTTCAAAATACACTTGTTAATGGTCATTTAGTTCTCTCCACTACAATGAGTTTATTAAAATTAAGCCCTAGTTCTTAAATTATGATGGACATAACAACAGTAAATATTAACTTTAAACTCTGGAATTGGAATAAAGCTTTCCCTTTTGTTTTAAACAACTGGTTTGAGGTTTAAACTGATGTCCCATCACAGCCCTGTGTGCAGAGCCTCCCCAGTGAGAGAAGTGCAGACACTGTGAGCCCTGCACTGCCACTCAGGGCCAAGGTACAGGGACAGACATTTACTTTAATGCTGGAATTTACACCCCTAATTCCAGCTTGTGGGACCCAAAACAATGAGCTGCCTTTCCCCTCCAGGGGGAATTTCTCAGCAGCATCATCCCTGCAGGAGAGAAACTTCCATTTCATTCAGACCACAGTTACAGTAGCACTCACAAGAGAAATATTACAGGTTTTGTCAATGGACTAAACCAGAATAATTCATCAAATTACTGCTTACATGACAGACAGAAGAAAAACTGTTATTCTGTAGGATACATCAGGTATGACTCCTTTAATCTTGGCCACCATTCAACTTCATCTTGACCTTTAACTCTTTAAGTGCTTGTCAGAAGGACTTGTCATGAGATGCTTGGCCAAAAATGACAGATGGCTTTATCTTTAACTTTGAAAAACAACCTTTTCCCCCTTTTGCAGATAAAGCGAAGCTTTGTCTCCCATTATGGCTTGTCCTTCTTCCAGCTTTTCTTTATTTTTTCTTTTCCCAAACTCTCCCTTCTCTTCAAGCCTGATCCTTAAGAGGTCTTTGGCTTGTCTACTTGCCTTAATTGTTGAACTCTACTCTAAAGGTTCTTTCATGCTTTCTCTTTGGGGTCGCCATTACTGTACAGCTTTACATTCTGAGGCAACAACAGAGGACAGCAAATTAGGGGACAATATCAAAGAAAGAAGTTCACCTAATTTTTTTACACAATCTGATTTTGAGCAAGTGATTCCAGTTTCCATTTGTTAAATTAACAATGAACAGCAGCCACATTTTGCTAAGCACAACTTTACTTACACACCAGTGATAATAAAAACGTGCTAGACAATTTTGAGTTCAGTGATAAATTTGCATTTAAATCATATAGTATTAATTTCAGTGACATAAGCAAGCTTTTATATTACTGGACTTAAGCTTTTCAAAAAAGGCAAAGAACAATTGAGAGAAGTTAATCTTCAAAAATAACGAAACACCACGACATAAGGAAGACACTTATTAGATACAACACAAAAGTAAACTGCTTTTTCATTTAGAGTGGTTACCTCTTACACAAACTTGAATTTCAAACTTCAACACCCCTCACTAATGAGCCATGTGAAGAAAGGATATTGAACATAGGCAAATCCTCGGGGACGTCGAGTGTAGAAGTCAAGTGGAACGTAAACATCAACAATAGGCCCGTAACGACCAAACTCCCGGCGCAAGTCTTCGGACCTGCAACACCACAAACACCTGATATGGCTTTGGCACTGCCTAAGGTGCTGCAAAACACCCCCCAGAATCAACTCACATCCATCAAACTAGAAGATCTACAGTTAATATGACCATCCAGGGCTTTCTGGAAGAGTGGGGAGGAGGGGGGAAAGTAGCAAAGTATTTTTTTGGGGGAGTAAAGTGTTTGGGGAGTTCTCTGTTGGCAGCACGCGGAGCTTTTCTGAAACATTCAAGTGTCAGGATGCTGGAGATACACCCTGGCAGTTTGAAACCAGCCTTCAGCATCACCCTAAAATAAAAATGTAAACTGAGAAATGATGCACATCAGTTCATTCAGTGCAGCCGAGGGTGGCAGAAAGTAAAAGGAAGGATTGTTAAATCGTTGTTGTTATTATTCAAGTAGCTCACGTAACTCACCAATGATTTTGCAACACACAAACTTCAATCATGAGATCCAAATAAACATTATGAGAACAAACCAGTCACCCAAACTCATTTCCATAGAATAATCAATACTTACAACCACATCAAATAGAGCAGAGCTCACTGAGCAGCCACTCATGCCCTCGGGATAGATTTTCCAAAGAGCTGAGACAAAACTGTTCAGCTGCAACTACCCCTGGCACAACACCCTCTCCTCACAAGAGGTTACTTATTCACATGAGCTTCTCACGTTTAATTTTGGGACATTCGAGGACAAAAACCTGCATGAGAAGAACGATGTAATGCCATATTTAGATGGTATGTGAGAGTTTACTCTTGGTTTTTAGTATTTTTACATTCCTCTTGCACCAGTTGGGAAACAAATCTCCACAGTCAGCGCTGGCAGAAGGGAAATCTCACAATGAAACCACCTCCAAGAACTCTGTGCTTAAGATGAATCCTCAACAGGATCCACATTATTGTAAAGAATTTGGAAGCAATCATCCTCAGCTGCTCTTAAAGTACAATAAACTACTGGGAAAATGAACAAATTCATGGGAAAAAATGCAAAAGTTTAATTCGAAGTTATTTATCACAATGCTCTCAATTAATTCCCTTCCATCGTGCCCACACTACTGTTGTTTGCTGAACAACTTTGGTCCAAATCGCCCAGGCAGAGTTGGAAAACTCGCATTTTAGAGCACTAGACCTTACAGGGATCTCCGTACAAATTCTACACAAAAATAACAACACAGGAGTGCTTTGACAAATGCATTCTGTGCCAACAATGCTCTGTAACTGTTCCGCAGCTGACAACAAATACCAAAGGTGGTTTTTGCCACTGAACTGCCAAAGTGAAATGAGGAAAACCAGTTAGTTAGGAATAAGTAAGAACCTGTGCCATGCTCTGTTTTTGTTGTTTTAATTCCCTACGAGAAGTTCTCTCACCGCACATGTTCAGTCCTTACGGGCTCTCGGTACAACACGATTATAACGGAGATCAAGCATTGCTTCCCTCGATTCCGCACTGAGTGTCCTGAGAGGCCCCAGCGCACAACAATTACCGCAGGAACATTCCACCTGAACTGGCGGCAGCTCCCACATTAACGGGACCGGCTACGCCAGGAATTTTGGGCACAAATGCTCTATTTTCTCCCATCTAGCAGCAATACTGCATTTCCAGAGGAGCATCCCAAACTCCAGCGGCTGTCCAGCATCGCCGCGGNCCGCCCCCACTCACCGGGTGTCGGCGGCCACGTTCCGCACGAAGAGGGAGGTGTTGGGGGGCCGCAGGTAGCGGGACATTGTCGGCGGCGCCGGGAGAGACGGAAGGAAGGAAAGGAGGGAAGGAAGGAGGGAGGGAAGGAGAGAGCGCGGCCCGGGCGCGGCGGGAGCGGCTGAGGCGACCCTGGGGGAGCTGCACCGCCCGCCCGCGCGCCGCCTCTCGCGAGACTTCCCGGGGGGCTTCCGGCGACAGCCGAACGCGGCGCCAAAATCCTGCCCCGCTTTGGCAGCGCGCATGCGCACCGGCCCAGCACGGGAGCTCCGGCGCGCGCCGCGCATGCGCGCTGCTTCCCCCGCCGGCGGCCGCCGGGCCTNCTGCATGAGAAGAACGATGTAATGCCATATTTAGATGGTATGTGAGAGTTTACTCTTGGTTTTTAGTATTTTTACATTCCTCTTGCACCAGTTGGGAAACAAATCTCCACAGTCAGCGCTGGCAGAAGGGAAATCTCACAATGAAACCACCTCCAAGAACTCTGTGCTTAAGATGAATCCTCAACAGGATCCACATTATTGTAAAGAATTTGGAAGCAATCACCCTCAGCTGTTCTTAAAGTAAAATAAACTATTGGAAAAATGAACAAATTCATGGGAAAAAATGCAAACGTTTAATTCGAAGTTATTTATCACAATGCTCTCAATTAATTCCCTCCCATCGTGCCCACAGTACTGTTGTTTGCTGAGCAACTTTGGTCCAAATCGCCCAGGCAGAGTTGGAAAACTCGCATTTTAGAGTTGGAAAACTCGCATTTTAGAGCACTAGACCTTACAGGGATCTCGGTACAAATTCTACACAAAAATAACAACACAGGCGTGCTTTGACAAATGCATTCTGTGCCAACAATGCTCTGTAACTGTTCCGCAGCTGACAACAAATACCAAAGGTGGTTTTTGCCACTGAACTGCCAAAGTGAAATGAGGAAAACCAGTTAGTTAGGAATAAGTAAGAACCTGTGCCATGCTCTGTTTTTGTTGTTTTAATTCCCTACGAGAAGTTCTCTCACCGCACATGTTCAGTCCTTACGGGCTCTCGGTACAACACGATTATAACGGAGATCAAGCATTGCTTCCCTCGATTCCGCACTGAGTGTCCTGAGAGGCCCCAGCGCACAACAATTACCGCAGGAACATTCCACCTGAACTGGCGGCAGCTCCCACATTAACGGGACCGGCTACGCCAGGAATTTTGGGCACAAATGCTCTATTTTCTCCCATCTAGCAGCAATACTGCATTTCCAGAGGAGCATCCCAAACTCCAGCGGCTGTCCAGCATCGCCGCGGTGGCACATCCCGCCCGGATCTCCCGCTGGACACACTCCAGGGCGGCTGCGGGGAGTTTCACTTTGTTGCGGCCCAGCTTTGTTCTTTCTGGACGCTGTTTGGAAACGGATCCGCGTGGAGAGGCGGGGAACGAGCAGCATCGCGAGGAAAATGGAAGGCAGGCCAGGGAGGAGGGAGAGCGGAGGGAGGGAGAAGGCAAAGCGAAGGAAGGGAGCGGGCCGGGCTCGCCCCTTTCCCTCCCCCGGCTGCGGGGAGATCCCCGCGCCCGCGGCCTAGCGAGCCCGCCAAAGCCTGCGCGAGCCCCCGCTCCGCCCCCACTCACCGGGTGTCGTCGGCCACGTTCCGCACGAAGAGCGAGGTGTTGGGGGGCCGCAGGTAGCGGGACATTGTCGGCGGCGCCGGGAGAGACGGAAGGAAGGAAAGGAGGGAAGGAAGGAGGGAGGGAAGGAGAGAGCGCGGCCCGGGCGCGGCGGGGGGGGGTGNGCGCGGCGGGAGCGGCTGAGGCGACCCTGGGGGAGCTGCACCGCCCGCCCGCGCGCCGCCTCTCGCGAGACTTCCCGGGGGGCTTCCGGCGAGAGCCGAACGCGGCGCCAAAATCCTGCCCCGCTTTGGCAGCGCGCATGCGCACCGGCCCAGCACGGGAGCGCCGGCGCGCGCCGCGCATGCGCGGTGCTCCCCCCACCGGCGGCCGCGCGGCCTCGCTTTTCCCGCCGAAAGAGGGAAGGGGGAGCGCGCGCGGGGCAAGATGGCGGCTGCGCTCCCGCCGTGAGGGGACAGCGCGGCCCGGCCTTGTGCGGCCGCCTCAGAGCGCCACGGCTTCCTCCTGTACAGCCAGTTCGCATGTCCTCGCGCTATAACGCCCTTCCTGAGGGTCAAGGGATCGCTGTCGTGTGGCCTTGTTGTTGCAAAATGTGGAGTATGTAAAAGTTCTTGAAAGACGTTCTTTGATGTTTGATGTTTTCCTGCTTTCAAGCCTCATCAACAAGAAGAGAGATGCAGCCCGTGAAACAGCAGCCGACAAGCTTTAAGTCCCTGTGTTAGAATAACAAATTGGTAGAACTGCCTTGTTATGGTTTAGGGCTGGACATGCGTGGATGATCTCAGACCTAGGGGGAGGTTAACAAAGCTTGAGAAAAAAGGATGCCCGCTGATAGAGGACACAAAGAATGCAGAATTTATGGGCCATCTGGCAAGAACTCCCAAGATAAGGAAGCAACTAATAAACTCAACTTAGCAACTGTGCTGAAATGATCTCCAACTGGGTAAAATGTAATTTTACATTTTATATCTGCAGGGGCAGGTTGTCACCACCAACCCACAGACCACTGACCCAAAAGGAGAGAAAGACTGAGACTGGGACTAATTAGCATGAGAAACAACAGAATAATTAACCGACAGAAGATAGAATACTAATTCAGAACTATGTGGCCCCTAGCCAAGGAACACTAATTCCTTTGTTTGTTAAATGTGTAAGTAGTAATAAATTTTGATCGTTGGTGCGCCGGATTTGTGGAATCCCACAGGGCCCCCAGCTGCACCACTCTGAAATAACTGACCAGTGTCTCTCTGGAGTGTGTAACTATTGTTGCACACGGAGTAATTAATCCAATTTTTGTGGAGAACACCGTTACCCTGTTGAGCCCCAGGAGTTTTCATCACACTGTTTGCACAGGACCAGCCCTTTCCATTCAAGGCCTTTCTGAGATGAAAACAATCCAGTTGGTGGGTGGGGAGGTTGTTTCTTACCACGCTCGTGTGTGACTCACATAAAGGTGGAGAAAAGGCACATCTGTGACCCGGCAGTCACCGAATTTGGTGAAGACTTCAATGGAAAGTGTCTGCATTTTCATGTGAGGGGATTTCAGCAAACCCCTGCAGGGACACAAAGACTTTGAGCTGGTGCAGCCCTGGTGTCTGCCACCAGTGTGTTCTCCTCTTTATTTTTAATATTCATGAATGAAAACCGGTGGGAGGACATTGCTGTTCATGTCTTGGCAATCTGATGCTCAGAAGTGCCTCATTTTTCCAGGTTTCAGATGACAGTAAATTCAAGTTTGAATGGCAAAGGAAGTTCAGTCACTAACACAGGAGATGTGCAGCCATGTACACTTCCAAAAAAAGGAATTTATGTTGCATGTTCAGGGTCTGCATGCAGGGCTCAACAGAGAAGGGATGGGCATCTCTGACCATGGTTTTTGCATTTAATATTTACAGATAACATTTTTTCTGTATGGAAGCAGCAGGTTGAGTTATTACCTTGTGCAATATAAACACGGATCTGCTCACACAAATTATTAAAAGAGCATAAAAATCAAGCCAAGAAGGCACATTACAGACTGGGATTGTGGTGGGAGTGCTTGGCAAAAAGCAAAAAAGAAAAAAAAGATTTTATAGACATTCTGAAAACAATGAATATACCAAAGAGTGGACTTTGATGATGGGTAGAAATCCACGCTGCCAGAATTACCTTGTCAGATTGGGAACCAAAACTTTGAACAAGATCCAAGTTCAATTATAAATACTCCAGTGGAGTCCCTCACACAAAAATTCACTTGTTTTTGTGGAATAGTGAATCCAGAGCCTGTTACACCATCTAGGAATGCTAATTCCCTTGGGCCATGGGACACAGATCTCAGTCTGATCCAAACCCTTCAGGTTTTGACTGCTTCACATAAGGACCTGCACTGAATATTCCACCTAAATCCACCCTTCTGGGGGGCCCCGTGGCAGGAGGACATTGCCAGGAGGATGGGAAAGATTGGCACCATTGCTGGAAATATGAAATCACTGCAATTGTGAAGAAAGCCAGGTGAAGTGTTCTTTTAATTTTTTTAGAATTTTAGCCACTAGAATCGCTTAGCATGAGTTTAAGTTCTAAGTAAGTTTAGTGTGTAGTATCTACAGCAATCATTTTGTAGCAGGTTTTAAATGAGGAATGAACGATCTCTGCCTCGCTTTTAGAAATAAACCTGAAGTGGTTTGCATGTTCCATCCTCCAGTGTGCAGGTACAGCATCTGATCGTTGCAGACCAGCAGCGTTCTGTGAATCTCCTGCTGGGAAACCACACGTGCTGTGTTTGGTTTCAGGGTGTGTTTGCAGCAGTTACCCAGCAACTCCCAGAGAGAAGGGTGCTGAGTCCTTGCGGGGCTTTTTGCAGCACCACTGCTTTAAAGCAGCCTCCTCCTCCCCCTCCCTGAGTTTCACCAGCCCTGATTTCTGTGCTGTTGATCTTATTTCTGTGTAACTCACATGGAATTTAATTCTGGCTGCAGGAGTGTGCTTGGCATTAGAGCTGCCTGGGAAGCAAAACGAGCACAATGATCCTTTATGCCAGTGAAACTCCCCCTGAGAACAGCCTTATCCCAGAATAAGAATACACTTCCCAATTGCTTGTATCACATTGTGTTATTAACTGAAACACAACCTCCCCCCTCACAAGCTGCTCTTGCAGCATGGGGAGAGGTAAACTCAGCACTCTTCACTGGCATAAAACCTCCCCAGGAGGATTTTAAATGGCATTATCAGTCCAGCAACTTTGTTCGTGGAGGTCTTGCACCCAAACCCAATTCTAACAAATCTGCAGTAATTATGAAATGAGGCTGTTGATATAATAATAGGATTTAACCAGCAGAGAAATGGTTCTAGGCACAGCTCCTGTGTGTTTTATACTTAATGGAGACACAGGGTCTGAACAAAGTCTGGTGTACTTGAGCTTCACAAACTTGGGCCATGACAAGATGCTGGGAGTTCATTGCAAATTGCAAGAATATTTAATTCTCTTTGCTCTTGTAGTGCCTCTTAATTGTACTTTTGTGCAATTCAGTTTAAGGACAGCCATCCCTGTTGTTAATGACTGGTGAGTGCTTCACAGCTTTTAAAATATTGCTGTTTCTATTCCTGGGACATGTGGTACAGATCAGCTCCACAAATGCCTGATTGTTCTCTGTTGGCCAGGTCATAGAGAACAGGGTTTGCTTCAACACTAAACTTAGATGCAGGAACTAAAGCTGAGTGTGTTCAGTCTGTGTGTAAGAAATCAAGAAGCATTTCTGCAGCTTTTGGCTGCTCCCAAGGATTATCGTGGTGAACTGTCCAGGTTGGGTTGTCTGGGAGGCAAATTTCTGAGGGCAGAGGGGAACACACAGTCCTGTAAGAAGGGGAAGTGCTGTGTGAAAGGAGAGCAGAAATCATCATTAGTTCCTGTACTGTTTGATCAGATACAAAGATCACACCTTGTGGAAAGTGCACTTTATTTCAGGTATGTAAAGGTGTCACAGAGGAGGGCATCTGTCTTTAGACTTTCTTGCTTCTTCTGACAAGTGTTACTCCACCATAAGTTATCGTCTGTGGGAGACAAATACACATTTAAGCTTTAGGAAATCTATTTATATAAGTGGCAGAAGTGTCTGTAATCCATGCATAAATCCATCCTAGTCCACAAGAAAATACAATCACAACACCTGCCTCTAAATGTGTGCACAACATTTGCAGGAAGGAAAAGTTGGAGCTGGTTGTGCTCCTTGGAGCAGTATTTGTCCACAGGGACACTTTCTAGACACTATGAGCTCCTGCACATTTTTTCCTTCAGTGTTTTTCTGCAAGTGCCCTTATTTTCTAGCACTTACCTCCACCATTTCATTTCCTTTAATTTCCTGCTCGTGAGAGAATTTATCTGATTTGCACACCAGCTTCCCATTGACCAAGTTCACAGTGCACTGTTGGAACATGTAAAAAAAATTGTTAAAAAATTAGATTTTGCAATTCAATTCGAGTAAGTAGAGGACTAATGAATAGGAAATAAGTTACACTGATGTTTCATAATGACAGCTGCTAATTTAAACTGGAGAGCACAGCATTTGAACAGGAGTTTTAGGAACAATTCCATTTGTTGAAGTGATAGAAATGTTTGCAAATGGAAACAGTACAAATTCCACTCACACATAAACTGAGGTTTAGGCATAAACAAAGAGATGTTCCATTCTTGGAATGTTTTACCTTTAACTTCCTGCCATCCATGGTGGTGATGTCAGCCTCTTTGCCAAGTGTAAACGAGTTGGTTACGGATTTGTTGGGTGTTTTGAATGTCACAACAAAGTCATTGCCTTTTTGTTGCATTTCAACAACAGGCTTAATATCTTTGGCCATTTTGATAGTGTCATCTGGCAACCCTGCACAAATAGGCAAAACAGGACTTTTTGGTAGGGAAATAGCAAATTCTTTTCTCCAACAAAGGCACAAAAGATCCAAACCAATACTGGAAGGTGATGTCCAAGTTAAAAGATAATTCCTGTGTTGGATTCCTCTCTTCTCTCTGGGCTTTTTGCTCCATTCCTTCTAGTCTGGTTAGGTTTTGATATTATATTTGATATTTGGTGATGTGTCAGATTGTTTCTTTTCCTAAGGGCTGGCCACGGGGTGACGATTCTCCATGAAAAAAACCACGTGTGCATTACTTTATTTTCCCAGGGAGATTAGAGTTGGGGGATTATCTGTCCAGTCAGAACTGCAACAGTGGGAGAACCTCAAACTCCCTTTTTGGGGCGTCCCTGGCATGACTTGAAAGTGTCATTGTCACCAGGAGAGGAATTGGTTCTCTCTGAATATCTCACATTTACTCTTAAAAACCCCAAGGGGAATATTTTGTTGGCAAAGGTAAGTGGGTATTTACTGATGTAGCACCTCCTAATCCTCACAGATTACACTTGATAATCAGAGATTACTGACACTTATCACACCAGATAATCACTGACAGTTTACCGACCACTTGTCACTTACTGTGTTAATCATTCACAGACTACTGAGGAGCATTTGTGCTGCAGAAAGGGCTTCTGTACCAGTAATTGGGAAGCTGAATAAGTAATTGACAGCCTGGTTCTAGTTACATGTGTTTAAAAAAATTACAAATTAATCAACACAACTCATTTCTTTATTGAGAAGCTCGTCTACCACGAAGACAGCGGTGTGGGGGTTATCTGTAACCTTTCTACATCCATTTATACAACTTTCAGCTTCTTTTCACATCCAGATTAGACCAAACAGATTTAACCGAGCCACGGGAGTTTGTCATAGAAAGAAAAGGAAAATAATCCACGGGAAAGCAGCAGTAAAAGCTGTGGTGCTGATGATTTGAGGAGGAAGCAGCCACTTACCCAGAGCCTTGAGGAAGGGCTCGAGGTTCTCCTGAGCGTAGATCTGCCAGGTGCCAGTGAATGCCATGGTGTGACACAGCGAGGGCTCTCCCTGCTCACCGGGATGCTATTTATGGAAAGAGAAAGGCCAGCCCAAAATTGCCAGAGAGCTAATTATTAACTGGGAAAGAGCAATTATTAATCAGCTATTTGTTCTTAATGATCGTAACCTCTCGTTCATGCTGCTCTTACCTTGATGTTGATTTTGTTGTGGGTTACTGACCTCGGGTAGTTGTTCGTTGTTGTTGGAAAGTGTCGCAGTGCAGCTTCATTTGTTTGCTTTTTGTTCACAGCTTCTGTGTTGGACACATTTTCTGTGCCTCGAGTAGAATTCTTCAGATAAAAGTTACAGTAGATCAAGGTAATTGGTACTGTACAGCAGGAACTTCCTAATTAGCACAATATTCTCTGCTGTGGGCACTGAACCTTAAATGGTGGATAAAGAATGAATGAAATAATTCTATTTCTTTTAAAATTGTGGGCCTCCCGTTGCTTGAGGACGGGGAAGAAAAAATCATGTTGGAGTGGGACATCAGTGATGACTTTATCCAGCAGATGTCAGTGGTGTGCATCTAACTCTGAATTGAATTGAATGAAATTCAGTTTCCTTTTACTTTTTGTTTTAAGAGAAGATAAAAGATAAAACATAGAACATTGCTTGGAGAGTGAATGCAGGAAGCAAACAGAATGTGTTATTTTTTCTTCTCACCAACCGCACACGGAATTCTTCCCTCATTCCAGCCCCTGAGTGATGTTCCTTGCTGTCTGTGCAGGCCTGACTGTTGATTTTGGAAGACTTTCATTAGATTATGTGTCTTGCTTAATTCAAACAGGGCCTGTATCCCAGGGGTGGCTGACCTTTCTAAGTTAACTTTTCATTCTAATTAAAAGAAGCCCAATGCTCAGCTTTTCCTTAGCAATTTACAACCCTTTTTTTAGTTTTTTTTTAGCAGGCAATTTTAAAGACAGTTCACACAGAAAGAGCCAGATTTGTAATTACATTTACCTGATTTGCAGGGCCATTTTTATGTGTGGAGCATGTCCTGACTTCCCATGCACCCACAGCTGGAGTGATTTCATCATGGATATACTCAAAGAAGTGCTGAGATGTCACCAAGGGTTTGAGTTTAATCACACACACACACACAGAGCTACAAAACTATCTCTTAAAAGCAGTGATTTAGTACAAAACCCCTCCACTGAAAGCCTCATGTGTGAATCCTCTGGTATTTCCCACACAGATTTACCAGGGCAGAGACTCTCTGGAAGGTGAACATGCAGTGTACACACATGTACACACACACAAGTATTGTCCTCTAACAACTGCCAAAATACTGAAATACTGCTAAAATAAACACAGAGACACAAGCTGAATTTTAGGGCAGAGACACTGAAAGGCATCTGAAGGAGTTAAATTTTAAATTCAAGGAGACAGTTAATTCATTTAGGCTTTTTTGTGGTAATCCCAGCAGGGACTTCCTTCTCTGTTCCTACTGGGATCTCCCCGTGTTTATAGACACTGATAGTGACCTGCCCTATTTCAGACCCGTATTTATTCTTGACATAGATGCTGTATTTTCCTGTGTCTTCATTGCAGACTTTCTCTATGGTGATTGTGACCATTGGCCCCTTCACATCCATCTTGTATCTGTCCTTAAACACGATGACCTTCTCGTTTTTGAACCAGGTGATCTCTGGGGAGGGGTCTCCAGACACACAACAAGTTAAGCACAGGGTCTGTTGTGAAACAGAGAACAGAAATGGGTTATGGAGCTGTAAATGTGCAGGGAAATTCAGCTCATAGAATCACAGCATCATTTCTGTTGGGAAAAACCTTCAAAATTGAATCCAGCTCTTAAACCAGCCCTGCCAAGGCCACCACTGAACCATGTCCCCAAGTGCCACACCCACATATATTTTAAATTAAGAACAATAACAATCAGTCCTCACATTTTCATGAGTGACATTCCAACACTGATACCTGATACTCCTTTTCCTGATATCCTCCAGTACAATCAAGATTAACCTGCCTGAATTCACTGGGCCTGACTCATATTTGTATTACTGTCTTTTCATGGCTCCCTGTGCTGTAAAGTGGCACTTAAACAGGCAGGTTGTGGGTTTGCAGTTACTTTGCAGGGGTTTTGTGCTGCCTGTGTAAAGGGAAATGTGACTCAGACATGAAAGCAGAGTTGGTCTGGTGGGACAATCAGGCCCAGCACCTAAAGGCCTTGAAAGTCCAATGCAGTGAAATGGGAGGATCAGAAAGGCTGTGGCTGTGAAGGTGACCCAGGAGGGCACCACTCCCCACCTCTGGCAACTGCAGCAGCTCAGAAAAGCTGCTGGCAATGCACAGGAGGGTAAAACAAGGATCTTCCCCCCCATCAGTGATCCTTCTGTGTCTGTGCAAGCACCAATTAATAAAGTTACTCAATATTACCTTGTCCTCCATGATGGTGGCAACATCTGGCAGACCTTGAACGACTCTGGCACGACCTGGGAATGAACAAATACAACCTTTTAGTTTTTCTTATCAGCAAATTTGGGTTTGTTTCACTGAAGGGAAGAGATTCATTTACTTACGCTTCTCTGCTATTGCTGCTTCCCTGAAAAGGAGAGAAAATGATTGTGGTTTTATTAGCCATTATATTAACAATTTAGAATGTGAGACTCAAAATAGGTTTAGCTGTGAAAAGATTTAGGCAGGAACTTACTTTAGCCTCCTGTGCTCAGCCAGGGCATCCTCGAAAACTGCAAGAATGAAAGGTTTTAGGGAAAGTTGCCTTTTGTTTCCTTTGGCTCAGTAGATTTAGCATGATGTTGTTATCAGTGCTAGGATTACATGGATAAATGTAATTATCCTCTAGGTGGTATCTGCCCCTGCCTTAAGGAAACACAGCTCTGTTTGTGGACTGCTGAAATAAGTGGGACTGAGTTCTCTCTTTCCAGAGAGAAGTTCAGAGGAGGAAACTCCAACAGTTTGGAGAAGCTTTTGTAAACCTGGAAGTTCTCTTTTCCAAGATGCTGCCTGTGGGCTCTGTTGTCCAGTGGAGGAATTGGACACAGGAGCAGCTGCCCCCTTCTCATCCTTTCCCCAGCAGTGGCTCCCCAAAGGCTTCAATCCTTTCTCCTGCCCACTTCCCCTCTCCTCTATGGGCTCTTCACTCAATTCCACAGGGAAATCAGCTCTGGTAAGGCAGAGAGGAATCCCTGCCCTCCTGGAAAGCAGCTCAGGTGTGACTCAGCTCACCTTGCCCAGACAGGTCTGTTGACAGTCTGTGGGAGCTGTTCCCATCGAATAACTCCAGGGTGTATTTGCCCTTATCAGCCTCCGTGGGCTCCAGGATGTGCAGCCAGATCTGGTTCATGGTGCTCCCAGTTCTCATCCTGTCACGGCTTTCCAGTTGTTTCTCCCTGAATAAACAAGTGATGTCACTTCAGTAATATTTAGGAGAGCTGGAGAAATCAGAGCATTCACTGTTTTCTAGACCTGGAGTGGTTGGAGGTGTGGGAGTCAGGATTCATTTCATGGAGTGAGGAAATCCCATGGGGCTGTACTTTCAGGCAGTTTGCCAAAGCCTCACAAACTCTACAAAAGGCCTCTTAGTTCTTATTTAAGGGATTAAATCCCATTTAGATGTTGAATATTTGTAAGTATGTAGCCCTTGAATGTTATTCAAAATTCTCCTCCTTATCTACATGTGTAGGTGGTATCTAATAAAACACCAGCTCTCTATTTAGGAAGACATTATGAGGCTAAATTAGTCAGTGTTTGGGAGGAATTTTGTGATTTTAGGAATATTTTTAATCAGAGTGGGGAAGAGAGTGGTTTAGGAAAACATGAGGTAGTAAAAATAAAGTGTTTGAAAAAATTCTGCCTGTAACCAAGGAGACTGTAACTGAGCAGTATCATAAGTGCAGTATCATTATTATCCTAGTAAAGATGGTCACTTATAAATAGTTATATGATAAAAATAACATGACTTTTCATTCTGGAATTCCCAGACTTGTTCTAGGATAAGAGTGAGTTGTGGATTTCAGCCCTTACTCCAACAAATTCACAACATTTATGGGAGCAGGCCCTAATGTTTAATTTTGGATAAACAGTTAGAAGGAGCAGTGCTCCAAAAGCTTTGCAAATACTTTTTGGGGACTTACTTGTGATACCAGGTGGTTTTCATGTAGTCTGTGTAGTACTTGACATCTGTGTAGATTTTGATGCCTTCCTCAGTAGGCTGGATTTTCAGAGGTGTAGCAGAAAGAGCTGGTGGTGTAAAGGAAAGGCTGAAATTGAGGAGGAATGCACAGATTTTACCTGTTCCCTCACAAAATCCCACCCGAAGGAGCAGTGAGGGGGTGCTGCTGTGCTTGTTCCACACCCAGGGACAGCCCTGGAGCACTTGGCTCTGGCTGTGCCATCCCACCTTTCCCCTGTGCTGGAATGCTGAGAGCTGACATACCACTGATCCTGCACAGCTCCTTCAGAAGCTCCTCAAAGGCTGAAAGACAAAGATTTAAGTGTCTATAAATACAATTCATAGCAAATCACATCCAACCTGCCAATTAATTTCACCGTGGTTAGGATGTTTTATATCCTTGAGTCTTTTTCTGTGGCAAAGCTCACTGGGATTGGAGGTTTTGCCTCTGATTCATTTGTTTTCAGATACTGAGCATTTCTTACTAAATTTAGATGCTCCTATCTTCCTTCACACTCACCATGTGCAACTGACTGCCTCCCAGACAGGAGATTTATGTACCAGGTTTAAATGATGGATTCCAGATGTCAGGGCAGGATTTAATCTTGGGCAGCAGAACCTTCTGATTGATTCTGGGTTGAAGTGACTGAAATATCCCTAAGCTTTTATCTGTGGGGCTTGACAGAATTTATAGTGCAGTCCTGGCTTCAGAAATGACTGCAGGTGGAAATGACATTAGCATTTAGAAACTCTTTACTTTTGACCAGTAACTTTTTAATGCAGGTTTTAACTCCTAAAAAACAATTAGGACATATAGGTTCCATAGAAAGTGAGGCTATTTGATTTGAAATCCAAAGTGAACTCAGGGCGGGGGTGTGAATGTGTTTTATTGTGTGATCCCAGGTTCTCTTACCTCCTTTTGTGAGGTCCAGCTGGGTGGAGTCCTCTCCTCGATTATCTGAAACAACTGCTTTGTACAGGCCCTCATCTGCTTTGGTTACCTACCAAATACATGTGTGCATGTCTAATATTGATTAGGATAAGCCAAACAAGCCCCAAAACAAACAACACCCCTCCCAAAGAAATTTCCCATATCATTGAAACAGGGCAGGATTTGGAAAAGGGGGAAAAGCTGAGATTTTCTTCTTCCTTCCCAATTAATTTGGTTGAACTGAGCAGAAATGAGAGGGAGAAAAGGGTTAATTTGCCCCAAAAGCTTCTGTGAAGGGATGGGGGCCTGGTTCAGAACCTGTTGGTTTTGGGGGATCAGTAGCTCAGCTTTTGCCCTCAGTCCCTGTGTGAAACCTGCAAAGCCCTCGGTTCTTTTCAACCTCTCAGGACTGTTAAACTTTGAACAGCCACCCACTATTAAAAACATTTTATTTCTTGTGAGGATCTTAGAATCACAGCCTGGTTTGGGTTGGGAGGGACCTTAAAGATTGTTTAGTTCCACCCCCCTGCCAGGAATTCTACTAGAATTCAGATTCAGAACCTGAAAAAGTTCATTCTCTTTTGCTTTTCTCAGTGTTTCTTTCACTCAGTGGGCACTACCCAAAACCCCCGTGGAATATTAATAAGATCAGCCCATTTTTTTGCCATTTTCCTGTGAACCTCTGAGCTGTCTGATGTTTCACCTTGGAGATTTGCAGAGTTCCCATCCCAGTCTGTGGATCAAACACTCCACCAGCTCGTGCCTTGTGATTGAAGAACCACTGGAAGTTGGTGTCCTTCCTCAGGTTTGTTGCCTGTTTGAAGTCAACATTTAGAAGTCAAAATACATTTGATTTCTTAATTCTTGGATGTCCTAATATTAACCATCACTTACATTACTCCAGCATCTGGGAATTTCCCTTCTTTGTTAAAATTTCTGCCCGAAAGAAACCATCTCCTTACTGTCACTGGTCAGCAGCAAAGCATTTGCACGAGCACTGCTCATACCCTCTGAAAATTACACCTAAAATTGAATGCTGAAGGAATTCAGCCCGGCCTCTGTTACCTTGCAGGTGAGGAGCACTTCGCAGCTCTCCAAAATTTTCCATGTCAGGTTCTCTATGAAATGTGGGCCTGGAAAAGAAAATCAATGTCTGTAGTGGTGCCTTTCCCGTGTTTCCTGCGGGAATGCTTCCATCTAGTGCTGGATTCCCGCAGTGCAGCTGGGAATTCCCGAGTTTCCCAGGCAATAGGGAGGGGAAACTGTGTCATAAATTACTTTAGATCCTTTCATCCTACACTGACCAGCTCTGAGGCCGAGAAGGAGACTGGATTTATGATGTGGTGTCACAGTCACTGTTAAGTGAATATTTTTATCCTCACTAGCAGGGAATCACCTTTTTAACTGTAGTATTTTCCCAGTGAAATTGTTTTATAAACTTCTTTGTTCATCAGCATAAGTGGGACATGAAAGTGGAGTGCATGGATCTTTACAAACTTACCTAGAAATCCTGGTTTTTACAAAGATCTTAATTACAGGATGTGTATTCAGGTTGGGCAATTTCCAGAGTTTGAAAGTGTTCAGTGCCACAGCACTGATGCAGAAGATCTCTACTGATAAATCAGCCTAGCTTGGCTAAAACTAGTTAATTATTTTGATTTTTAAGGGCAGGGCAAAGCACCTGAAAACAAGGAGTCTTATCTTTATGTCTTAACTTAAATAATGTGTTTAAAAAGAAGATGAAGTGAAATAAATTCGCTTGGGTTTTGCCATCCTGGCCTCATTCTGACAAGTCCTTAACCTTTGGCTGACCTTACCCTGCTTCTTCTTCCATTGTCTCCGTTTTGCTTCAGCTTCTTCTGCCACTTTAGCAAAAGCTATGGAACAGCAAAGGACAAAGTCAACAACCCCCCATTATTGGACATTTCCTGTACAAAAGGTGTTATCATTAGAGCTGTGCAGTTTGTTTATGCTGAGAGCCTGACATGTATTTTCATTAAAACAAAAGAGCCACTGAAGAGTTGACCATTGAGCATTTAGCAAGTTAAATACAAGGTATACCATATAAAAAGGTAGGCTAGAAAACCTGAAATTCAAATATTTAAAAAGTAAGAAACACTGAAGAAAGCGGAGTGCACAACCACATGTAACTTCAGTATCTGCCTTTACATTGTCAGTAAAGAGAAATGGGCACTTCTGGAGCACAGCTCATTGAATTAATTTCCTCTCCTGAACCCAGCAAGTGCTGAATCCCTCTGGGAAAGTGCCTGTGTCTCTCCAGGGAGTCAGAGAGATGTGACATTTTATAGACATTTTCGTTCAAAAACTGAGGAAGCTTTAGAAGGTCACTTGAAAGCAAAATGCAGAGAACTGAAACCAGAGATAGGCACTCGATGGGGAAGGATTTGAATGAGAATCTTGTTCCTTTTTAACTAATTTTAGGAAGCTCTCTGTACTGCATGTCCAGGGTGCTCCATGTTGAGTTTTTTTGCCCTGTCCTGGAGTGCAGTTGACACTTTCTTTATTGCATTCAGTGCAGTGAACCTGTTAAATGCACTGAATTTCCAGCCTGATCCTGCCCTGAGATAAATGACTTCCCACACTCCACTCTGCTGCCAGTTCAGGCACAGTTCACCACTGCAAGCTAATATGTAAAACATTTGGAGGAAAGAACTAAGCATTCCACTTCAGCAGACTGCCTTTATCATCAAGCATCTATTTATAAGACCAAAAGCTTTAATTTATGGTAAAGAGAGATTCAGATCATTTCTTAAATGATTCCTGGACTTTAAATCTGGGCTCAAATTTGCTCTCCCCATTCCCAGTGTGCCATTAGAATGGTTGGAAATACTTTGGGGCCATAAGTGCCTCACAAACTTTCCACTGAGCATGACAGTGTATATTTGATCCCGAATTTCCACTTACATTCATCCATGAGAACAAGAGTGAATTGATTTTTGGCTTTCCCATCTTTGAGCTGGGCTGTGTACACCCCTTTGTCATCAGCACAGAAATCCTGGATTATCAGTTCCACGAGGCCTTTCTCTTTGACAAAGTTGATTTTGTGTGTCTGTGGAAAACCAAGGAAATAGGATAAACTTAAGAGTTTTTCCATAGTAGGTGAGACCTTGGCACAGCATCTTCTACAGCAAATATTCCAGTTATTTTGTACCTGTATCCTTATCAACTCCCCTCATTTTACAGGATAAGGAAGGCAGTGCCCTGTGCTGTGCCATGCTGGGGGATTCATCTGTTATTTATGTGTGTGGGAATGGTAGAGAGAAAACTTCTGTAAAACCACCTAACACAAAACATTCTTCCTTGATGGACCTTGCAGGGCTGAAACCAGAATATCTGTGATTTTTAGGGGCATGGAAGTGTTGCACTGAGTTCTAATCTGTGATGTGTAATTACGTATTTGGCCAGGGTGAGGAATATCTCCCCCTCTTGCCGAGGTGCAGGTACCACTGAGCTCCTGCAGGTGCCTAAACACAAATCTCATCATTCTGCCTCACTGCTCCATTTGCTCTGAGCAAATATTGTCCTTGCAACGAGCCTGACAAATGCTTTTCATTGTGCAGAACCCTGTCAGTTCTCCAGTGGAGAGGAGACAGATTTTAGAAGAGATAAAGCCTTGGATAAACTTGTTACATGTTGATTTAACATGTCAGTGCCCCAGCAGGGCACTGAGAGCTCCAAAGAGCTTTGGCCTGTCCTGTCCTTTATTCTGGGGGTCCTGGGTGTTATCTGGGCATTGCTGCTCTGCACTGAGCTGACAGCCCATGATTTATATCTGTGCTTCATTCTCAACTGTTCTCCCCTCTGGTCCCCTCATTCCAAGTATTTTTTAAATGTCCTCATAATAATTTGATATGGGAGGACAAGGAGGAGGCCTGAACATTTTTGTGGATGTATGAGGAGGTTGGAGGGTGCTGTAACACACAGGGTTATTTCCAGTGCTTTGGACTGAGAAATAAATCTCTTCCATCTGCTCTTAGAATTCATGAAATGTGTCTGTGTTCTGTTCAAAATCATCAAAATATCTTATGGGAATTTAGAAAACTGGGAATGTTTAGCAGTAGGAAAGTAAGTCAGGATTCAATGCAGAATAAAACCCACGGGGGTACTGGTGAGCTCCTTGTCGTTGAAGATCAGGTGCAGCTCAGCATTTGGGGACAGCTTCTCCACCTCCAGCCACAGCTTCACTTCCCCTTTCTCCAGAACATCGATGTTCCAGCCAGATATCAGCTTGATCACTGGCAAACAGACAGAACCACCAGGGGAACCACAGGCACACCACAGGATTTGGCTCAGCCAGGGCTCTGCTGGGTTCCCTTTTCCCAGCCTGGCCCTGTGCTCGTGGCTTTTTGCTGCTTCAACTTACGTGGGTTCCTGATTTCGTGGCTCCGTTTCAATAACTTGTCCAGATCTGAAATGCAGAGAATAAAAAGTCAACATGAGGCCAAAACAAATAATTTGTATAAATTTAATTTAATTTGTCTATGAACTTCATTTATGTCAAGGAGAAGATAAAACATTCAGTAATGGGGAGGACTAGAAAAGGTGGTGAAGGTAATTGTTGGTTATAGCTGAATAAAATGTTGGTTGGATCAATTCAGGGAGCGTGCTAAAGAGGTTTTAAATCACTGTGACAGTATAGCCAAATGTGAAATCTGAACTGCAGTGGAAAAATGACTTTGCAGGAGCATGGAATCTTTCCTTGGGGGATTGTAAAAGAAACTGCCCTTGAGCCTTCAAGGAATGGGAAACATCTTTTTAGTGATAGCATGAAGTGACATTAGTCACTCACTATTCTTCTGCGAGAAACTTTCCTCTAAACATCTAAGATTAGAAAATGAGGGCACATTCGTTTTTTGTTGTTGGCAATTACCAGTTTTTACCTTCTTTTGTTAAAGTACAGCTGGCAGAGATATCATCATCTACCTCTGTGACCTCCACTGAATACACACCCAGGTCCTTTTCTGAGGGCTCTTTCAGTATCAGTTTCGATCTAGAAGTATAAAGGACAATAGCAAAAATGATATTTTCCTCAGAAATGATGTCTCCTGTGACAGAATTTGATACACCCAGAACAGGAAATACAGAACTCATTGGAATTTATAAATGACACTGAAGAGCAAGGTAAAGTATTGGGAATATGATGGCAGCTGCTCCCCAGATTGCACTGAACTTCAGGGCTGGGAGTCAGGGAAAGGAGAGGGAAACAATTGCCTTCATGTTTTTCTTGGTGTTTAATGGTGTTTACTCACCAATCCATGATTCATTTTCTCAGTGTGCATTACTCACCTATTGCCCTTCTCTTCAATCTGGACTCGGTCAGCATCTGGAGGTCCCTCATAGTCCTTTGACCAGATAAATTCAGAGGAGTCATTCTTTTCAGGAGCTTCAAAGGCCATATAAATGAAACCCTCTTCATCCACCCCGAGTTCAATTTCATTTGTGCCTGCATGAGCGAAAGACCCCCAAAATATTCCTTACCAAAGCTGACCTTCTGCACATCTAAGTCAAAAACAACCAAAACCAAACCACACAGTGCACACTTAGAGCTAATTAATTTGGGCAGTTTGATTTGTTCATCTTTGTTTTACTGAGGATGTTTCTTGCTGTGAAACAAGTAGCTGATGCATCACAAAGCATTTTTTCACCTAAATCATACATTTATTTACAGACTGGCCCAGTCTCATGGCTTTTAGTTTCATACCAGGTTTGGTTTTAGCCACCACAGGATCTGAGGGGAGTGAAGGGGGTCCAACTCCAGCCTTGTTCAGAGCTCGTACTCGGAAAACGTAGCATTTCCCTGTCTCCAGGTCTGAAACCTGCAGGACACACGGGCAGGAATTAATGTCAGACTAAGAGAAGCAGCACTTGGATGCTCAGAGCACGTACAGACCTTCATGTGGGTGGTGGCTGTGGGCTGCTTGTTTATTTGTTTCCACTCCTCTGAGCCTTCTTCACACAGCTCTATGAAGTAGCCTGTGACCGGCCCTGCCCCCAGGTACAGCGGAGCTTCCCAGTGCAGCTGCAGGGAGCAGTCCCTCACCTCAGTGCACCTCACGTCGTAAGGAGGGCCTGGCACACGAGGGAACAGGGAAAACTGCAGTTGGGTTGGGTTCAGAGAGCACAGTTTAAGGTAGCAGTTGGATTGTGGATCTGTACCTGCTTTCTGTGGTAATTAGGGGTAGGTTTATAAAACAGCATAACCAGCTGCTTTAATGGTATTTGCTGTGGTGTAAAGAAAAAGGGATTTAGAGTTGAGATCCTGATTCGTCATTCTCTGGAAACAATATTATTAAAAATCCCTGGGTGCTCTATGTAGTGCAGGAATGACACCCTGCATCAGAATATCCCTGGAAGTGTTTGTGTGCTTTTCTGTCCTGGGAGCAATCATTTCTATGGCAGAAACCCCTTGGAAGAATGAGGAAATAACAAATACAGCTGGTAACATTTTCCTGGACGGTTTTACATCAGGGATACCTGGCTCTGGCATTGTCCATTCCTCACATCTGAACAAATCACTGGGCTCAGACACTTCTCCAACTCCAGCCCTGTTCATGGCACGGGCCCGGAACTCGTACAGGTGCCCCTGCTGCAGGCTGCTGACCTTGGGGTGCAGAAGGGCAGACATGGTTAGTTCAGCCCTGCGGGGCTGGGGAGGCCAGCAGGACACTGAAGAAGCAGAAAAACCCCAGCTCAACCCTTGGTGCAGCTCCACCCTTGGTGCAGCTGTTGCCAGCTGTGCTCCAAATGGATACCGTGCAAACTCTCCGAGGGATTGGCTGAGTGTTGACTTCGTGCCAGTCTGGCTCAGAGTGGTCATGCTGGTCCAGGAAATATCCCAGGATCTTTGTTCCTCCTTTGTGCTTCGGGGCTTTCCAGCCAATGGTCATCTCAGCCTTGCCACAGTGCAGCAGCACAAAGTCACGTGGGGCCGAGGGACAGGCTGGGCACAGAGGGACAGACACAACAGGAATGGTCAACACAGCGTCCACCTTCTCCTTTGGAAGCCACAGCAAAAGCCTGGGATGTGTCTCAGGACTTTGCCTGCTGCTTTATGGTTTGTGTGGCAGAAAAAGTGGGAGCAGTGGGTTGATAAAATGAGGAGCACGGAGGGTTAGGTCCTGGATGGTGTGGTTGTAGGATTTTCTAATTTCCCCGAGAAATTCCCAATGTTGATTTCCAGACATCGCATAACTGAGCACTTAAAATGGTCACTTGTACCCAAGGCCAAATTAACACCACAAATGTAACACACTGCTAGGTCAAAATGCTAATTTGATTTAATTAATTAACTCTGTCCACACTTGGCAAGTGTAATTGATGGCAGAAGCTGCGGGGTTCAAGGAAATGAGTTCCCTTTGTTTTGTTTTTCAGACGTTGTCACCATAGCAGGCAGTGGTGGCTGTGCCTGACAGATGAGGGTTGGAGGGGTTTAATTTTGCTCACTACTCACCAATTGCTGGCCTGACAACGATGGGATCTGTTTCTGGTGAGCTCTCACTCAGTCCTGCCTCACCGACAGATTTCACACAGAACACATATTCCTTTCCAGGCTGCAGCCCAGGAACAGTAAATCTGGGAGAACAAATGAATATGTTTGTGTTAAAGCAACACACTTTAATAAGGCTTTGTTCTTGCAAAATCATTATTTGTCATTACAAATTAATGTGTCACATGAAATGGCTCCAAATAAATCACAGTGGGTATGGATCGGATGGAGAGAAATCACCACTGGCAGGGAGATAAACAGGACTTTTTAATGGACTTTTTCTGCTTGACATGTGACCCCCACAGCTGGAGAGTGACTGTAAATTCTGCATGTGATTGACACGGACTTACTCTACTGGAAAACAGGCAAACCCATGGAATGTGGTTCTGCTGGTGCCCCAGGCTCTGTGGGGCTGTACAGCCCCAGCCTGTGGAGAGCACACAGCCCTTGCTGCCAGCTCTGGGTGTAAAAGTGAGGCTTGGAGCAATCCTGAGCCCTCCTGAGCTGTTGGTGTGTGTGCCAGCCTGTGTGTGGGGACTGAAGGAAGGTCTTTTTTTATCTGAAACACGACTCCAGCCAGAAACAGAAGAATCCAGGTTGGGCCCTGTCATCCCTCAGAGGGGCAGAGGAGCTGAACTCACTGGTTGCATGTCACTGGCTTGTTGTTGACTGTTTGCCATTCCTCCGTGCCCGTCTCCCGGCAGTAGATGTAATAGCCAAGGGGCTCCAGGCCATCCTGGGGCTTGTCCCACTGCAGAACAACAGATGTCTTGGTGTCTCTGAATGCCAAAACCTGAGATGGTGGAGGAGGAGGAGCTAAAAATGGGAAGAAACAAACAAAACCACAGACAAAAATAGTGAGAGTTAAGATCTATAATTTAAAAAAAACCCCAATGAACAAAACTATTATAAGTGAGTTGGCCTGTTTGATTTATTCATCCTTTCCAGAGCACCATTTTCAAATTGCTGCCCAGGGAAGCTGTGGCTGCCCCATCCCTGGAAGTGCCCAAGGCCAGGTTGGATGAGGCTGGAGCAACCTGGGAGAGTGGAAGGTTCCTGCCTGTGGATGAGCTTTGAGGTGCCTTCCAACCCAAACCATTCTGGGATTCTGTGGAATTAGAGCAAAATGCCATGGAAAGGAGCCCACTCTACAGGATCTGTTTTTGTGCTTGAGCTTGTCAGATGTCTTCTTCCTCTCCCACTGATTTCTGCAGCTACCCCACACAACCTCCTCTGAAGCAGAGGAGGAACAAAACCAATCTGTTGATTTTCCACCCTGAACTGGGGCCTGCTCCGCTCTGCATTTCCATTTATGAGCAAACACTGGAGCAGCTTCAGTGTGGGACAATATACAAATAATGCTCATCTCTCTGCAGAGGAGAAACACCAACATGAGCCTTTGGCCCTCTAACTGTCACCTCAGTCCAGGGAGAAAACGACCCAAAGCAGCCCTGCAGAGGCTGCTGTCCTGGCTGAGCCCCTCAACCCAGGCTGCTGCAGCCTCCTGTCATTCCTTCCACACTGCCACCTCCCTCACACCATGCTGGAAACATCCTTGGATTAAACACAGGCTTCAACTGTTCCTATTTTATTAAATGTAATTCCCCTCTCACCGCTTGCTCAGATTAACACTGCCCTGACCAACTGCAAACCAATTAAAGAAGGATTTAAGGCTTCAAGAGATTTCCTTATATCAAAGGGACTGCTGTGTAATCATAGACCATGGAGTTTAGAGGAGAGCGTGGGCAGGGGATCCCCTGATTCGCTCCAGCCAGTCCCTTCTCCAGGTGGTGAGTGCCGGGCAGAGTGCTGCACCACTTACCCAGCTGTGCCCCGGCAGTGACGGGCGGGCTGGGCACCGAGGGCTCGCTGATCCCAAACTTGTTCACGGCTCGCACGCGGAACCGGAAGGATTTTCCCTTAACCAGATCGAAGAGTGCAAATCTTGGGGAATTTGCTGGCGTCTCCAGGTTCACCATTTGCCAGGAGCTGCTGCCTACGAGCGACTGCAACGAAAATGGTGATGATTTCCATCTCCTACTGTGAGCACAAAACCCTCCTGACCAATAACAAAGCTGCGCTTTGTAGGAAAGGAATTTAGAAAAAGCTCCAAACAAAACTCAAACCAAAGCCATAAATTATGTATTTTGTATTGATGAACCCAAACTTTTCACCCTTGGCAATAGAGGGCCCCTTTGCTGCATAAGGATGCATGAAAGGAGATTGGCAAAAGATACTAATTAACCAACAGAATGATTAGTGGGGAACTCATCCGTGAGGAATTGTGCAGTTCTTCACAGCTTTTCCACCTTTCAGGGCCATAGGGCAGGAACTGTTCTTCCTGTTAGAATTCTGCCACTGTTCCATGGTGTTAAAATTCCTTGTCCCTTTCTTGTTAATCATTAGTCCTTGAGCTGGTGTCAGTCAGGGCCATGGCTCAGGGCACCTGTGGGGCTGGAGGAGGCTGAAGCAGCCGGGTTTGAGGCTGGATCTCCCCAGTTCCTAACTGGGAATGGCCTCACCTGAGAAAGAAATGGTTCTGCTCTGCAGCTCCCCTCCTGTGTGATATTATTTTCTTACCTTTTCCACATAATAATTCAGTGGCTCTCTGCCTCTTGGATCTGGTTCATCCCAGGCCAAAGCCACATAATCTTCTCTGACCTCACTTGCATGAACATTGGTGGGTGGCAAGGGAATTTTAATGTGTCCTATGGGAAGGCAGAAAAGGCTTTAGTGCTAATGTGGCAGGAAAATAAAGTTCTTTTACAATGGGTTCTGTTCTCCCACTATAAATTAAGGTTCTTCAATATAAAGAAGGAGAACAAACAGTTTGGGGATATTTGAACTCACCCTCCAGGTCATCCTTGGATATTTCTATGGTCCTGCCCTCATCATATGGAATCACTGCAGTGACAAACAGGGCAGTGTTACCCACCCACAGGAGGTGCTTGGGGAGAAAGGCAGACCCCGGGGCTGGGTCATTGGTTCAGTGCACAATTCTGGAGATTTTATGCCACAAACAATGGCATTTTGAGCTTTTTCTGTTCAGAATGCTCCCAAGATGGGCTCAGTGAAGGCATTTGTGGAGATGGGGAGGATTTGGACAATCTGCACTCAGTTATTGCTGCGGCCCCCTGTGGTCCCAAGGGAGCAAATTGTCCTGGGTCTGGAACCAACCTGTCACTCTCTTGTCCCTGCTGGAGTCGTGGGTTGTAATGGGGTCAGTGGCCTTTGAAGGGCGGCTGGTGCCAGCCTTGTTGACAGCCTTGACCCGGAACTGGTACGTCTGTCCCTCAGCCAGGCCCAGCACTGGGCACCTGCAGCTCTTCACAGGCTGGGCACTGCACTGCACCCACTCCTCTGAGCCAGCCACACACCTGCAAGGAAACGCAGCCCACGGGGTTCCTCTGGTCTATCTCCACAAGAAAATGAGATTTCTTAGCTCAAAGGTGATGCCTTACACACCTTTCAATGAGGTATCCCAGGATGGGGCTTCCTCCATCATCACTGGGTGCTACCCAAGAAAGGATCAAGCAGTCTTTGTTCACATCGTGGCATTTCACGTTGAGGGGGGATCCTGGGGCACCAGCTGTTAGTGCTGCAGCATCTGTAAAACATCAAGTGAGTGGTGGTTAGGTTTTGTTCTCTTCCAAAATTTTCATTGAGTAGCTTAATTTTAAGTGTCTAAGGGCCTATCTCAGTAACAGAAATCCTATTTGCTAATACCAAAATCACCAGCGAAAATAAGATTTGGTCATTGTGATAATGTATCCACACACAAAATTAGGAGCTTGTGTGTGAGGCTGGGAATTCCTTTATGCCAAGGTCTTAGGAAAGGAGATCTGTAGGTTCTGCAGATACCTCTAACAAACACATAAGTGGTCTGCTCCTTGTATCCATCCAGCGAGGGGACCCGGATGGTGTAGAAGCCCTCGTCCTCTTTGTGAGCACACGGCACTGTCAGAGAGGCCTCGCGCTCCTGGCACCTCAGTTCCTGACCTTCTGAGTCCTGCAGCAGCTCCCCTGTGCAGCAGCAGAAGGGGGAAGGGAAGTTCACCTGGGTTTGCCTGCTGAGGAGTGGCAATATGTGGCAAATGCCTCAAAAAGCACAGAATGAGATGAGGGATCTCTAAGACATTCCTGGTGTTTTTTTTGTTCCTCCTAATTGCAGCCATGGACTCTGATCCACGGAAAGATCCAAATCCCTGATTGCCAGCAGGACAGCACAGAGTATCCAAAAGTTTTTCTCACTGGAGAACCACAGGCTTTTCAAACTAAGGCTCTTAAAATATTCTTATGAACAGGAATGTCATTACCACCAAAACATTTCAATGGTATCATCCTTTATAAATGGGGAAAAGACAAACATTAAATAGTAACATCTGTAGCTGGAGCAGGGCTGAGAACAGCTCAGGAATCCTGAATTCTGGTTATTTTCTTTTTTTTTTTCTGTGAATATTCAATCACAGCTATGAATTCCAGTGGGATATTCCCAGAGGTAAATGCACATAAGCTCAGCTGTTGCCTACAAACCATCTCTGAACCAGGAGATGCCTCGTTGGTGGTCCAGTAAATCAGAGGAGAAGTAACAGGAGAGGGTGAAAGGCTCCTTCTCTCTCGCAAACAAGGGTTTCAGTGGAAAAGCAAAATCTGCCTCTCTGGCCAAAAGGGATCCTGTGGAACAAAAGTCAGCATGATAAAGAGACTTCCAGAGCCTTCCTCCTGTGGTATTTTTATTGTTGTATATTTAGAGTGAGCCTTGCACTTTGCCTGTGCAGTCAGGCTGACAGGAAAAGCACTCAGGGAAAAAATAATCAAATTGCATCAGGCTATAAAAATAATTAATAATAACATCAATGACGTACTCACTTTTATATATTTCTGAATCAAATCCTGACTCCTTTCCATAATATTCTATAAGACAAGAGAAAAATACATTTAGCAAATCTCACAGAGTGTTTGTCTTCTTAAAAACACCCAGTGATGCTCATCAAATTGTTTTTCCCTAAAGCCAGCCCTTAATTTGAACCTCTAAAGTGTCACCACAGGGTGAAACTTTAATTCATTTGACAGCTGATGCCCTTCACAAGCCACTGGGGATGTGTCTGCAGAGGAAATTGTTCCCAGGACTGTTCCAGTGGAAGCAATCCTGCTCCAAATGCTCTCAGAGTGCACTCACTTTTGCTTCAGCCTTTTCAAGCAGGCGGGTTAAAACCAAGTAAAATAGAGATTTGAATACAAACAACCCCCTGGGTTTTGACAGTGTTCCCAGAGGATCATGTGGGATTCTTGAACACCACCAGTGACTGGGACTTCAAGATCTAACCCAAGGAAAGGATGAGGCAGTTCCTGGAGCTCAGGGAAGGATGTCCCCCAAGCAGCTGTTTCTGGATTCTCTGGAGATGTCTCAGGTGGATTCTTGGCATCACAGCACAGTGTGAAATCATTTGGAGCTGAAATCCAAGAACTGCTGCACCTAAGATGAAACTGAGGTACTTTTCTTCAAATTGCAGTAAATGCCCATAAAATAAAGCCTGTGCTTCCAGTGGTTGGAATTTGGCAGTAGCAGACCCAAAAAATGAGAGTGAATGTGACCACTGGAGAGGAGGGAATTGTAAAGCACTGGAGATGCACCAGCCTCATCCTGGCTCCTGTGAGACCCTCAGTGATGTCTTAGGGAAAGGGAACTGTGGATCCCAGGGACCCTCCCCTGGCATCCAGGGGCATGGGGAGGAGATGCCATGGCCTGCCTGGGGCACCAGGAATGTTTCCAGTGGAGGCAGGATTAAGGCCCGGCTGTAATCTCTATTTTCAGAGCAGTAAATGCAGATAGCAGCAGGAGGGCTCGGGTTACTGGGAGGAGCAGCAGGGGAGCAGCACAGTGTCTGCAGTGGTTGGTCCCTGCTGAGGGACAGGTTAACCAGGCACTCAGAGGTGATGAGAGCTGTCCCAGCCAGGCCTGAGCCCCTGTGCCATCCACTGGGAATTGAGAAAAGTAGGGTATTACTGGTGTGGAATTTTTCTTTCAGGCTGCTGCTTTGTGGCCATAGTGTGAGAACCTCCTGGTGACTTCTCCTGTCTTCCTGCATTAGGGTAGGGGGAATTTAGGAATCTGGGGAGGATGCAAGTGAAAGTTTTCTGGGCTGTTGTACCTGTCCCTTTAGATCTGGTAAATGCCTGCTGCATATGTCCAGATATGTTGAATTTTGACACTCTTTAATTAAAGGTGTGATGATACACTGCTTTTACAATCCCGGGGTCACATTCTTCTGCAGGGATCTGCATCCCTGACAGGATTCAAATCAAAATATGGCATGTGAAAATAAGTGTGATAATAACACAACCCATGACAGAGGGCTCTGTCAGTCCCACTGAAGGGATTAATTGGCTACAGTCCTGTAGGTCTATTCTGTCCATGCTTTTTATTACAAAATTGTAATTTAGATATAAATATATGAAATTTGAACAGCTGCACTGTGATCCTGTGAGACTGCTCTGCATTTTTCTTAAAGCTTGAGTTGATTTCCCTTTTTAAGTGCTGGTGGTTTATTTACTTCCTTCCCCACGTCTGGATGTGGCTGTGCACAATGTGTGTCTGTGGAGTCTGTGCCAGTTATTTTAAGAACAGCAGAGATCAAAGAGGAAAATCTTGCATTTGCCCTTGGTAGGTCCTGATTTCAGGGAAGAACGTGGCAGTCCCTGCAATAATGCTCTGAGAGCTCCCACTAAAAGCCACAGTTCTTGGGGAGCCATTTCTTGCTTATCTTCAGCAGACTTTGTAAGCCTGTTGTGTGTTTCACTGTGAGGCTGTTTCATAGCAGTCCAGAAGAAATAAGCACCTAAATTTAGTACAATTTTATCCCAGTGAAAGGACAGCTGTGTCCAAATGGAATCTGAAAGGAAAAACTCTGGCTGGGCCCAGAAGTGACTAAGGAAGAGAAGCTGTTCTATCCTATTCCAGAGTGCTTGTGTGTGCCTATCAAATAATGAAAATATTTGGAAAACTCTGCAGTATTTGAAAGTTTAAACCCAAAGGAATATTTGTACTTACTCCTGACAAGCACAGTAGCAAAGGAATAAGCTTCACCATACTGATTCTTTAACTCCACACTGTATTCAGCAGAATCTTCCATGGAGCATCTGAAAAATAAAATAATTCCCCTCCTTCATATTTCACAGGACAAATTCAAAGGACTTCCCCTTCAGTCCCAGAGGTGTTTGCTTTTGATTCAGAAGCTGCTTTTCCTCTCAGTTACAGGGATTTCTGGTACTTTCTAGTCAATTTTTTCTCTTGAGACCCAGAAGGAAAACATTTTAAGTAATGAACAAGCAAAAGGCCTGTGGAACACTTGATTCCACTGAAGATTTGCATTTTTCTATCACTGTATAATTTCTAGATCAGAACTAATGTTGTTCTGATTACACTGATCCATCCCAAATGACATTTGTTTGTCTGCTCCTGAAGTGCTTAATGTGCATTCCTTACCCTGAAGGAAAAAAATGTTGCTGATGCATAAGAAGAGGAACGGAAGTAAATTAAGCCAGTAATTTTTGTTTGATTTTGTTTTATTTTTCTTAGATTTTTTAAACCTTGTCAACTGCTGTGGAGATTGGCAAAGGTTTAGCTCATACACAGCAGCCTAAAGGCAGGCAAGGTCAGAGTCCAAAAGAATTACTTGGTTTGTTTATCATACACAGACTGGGAATTTAGGGAGAGCAGGTCTCACTCAGCTGAACAAGCAGCTCAGCCAAGGGCACAGCCATTACCTGCTGATGTGCAGGGTCAGCATCCCAAATTTATTTTTGATCTTGTATTTTCCTGCTGGGGCTTGGCGGAGATCGATGGGGATTCCATTTTTATACCTGGTGGAAAAGAAGGAAACATGCTGTTAGGAAAAGACCCACATCAAACACCACAGGAAAGAGGAATAGATACAATTCCCTCTTTTACAGATGTCCCTCTTCAATCCAAACCAGTCTGGCAGCTAAACCCTGACCCCTCCATGGTCCTGTGTGGCTGCTCAGCCTTGGCTTTACATTCCCTGCCCTGCAGCTCTGTGAGGGAGTTCACAGATGTCTCTTCCTTGTGTTCCCCGGGGACGTGTGGGAGGTTCAGGTTCTCTTTGCTCTCAGAATGATTGAGAGGTCGTTCTGGAAGGACACAGGACATGCAGAGCTGCTGCCTACGAGTCATTAGTAATGCAAATGTTTGCACACTGAAACCTTCCAGAGGAGGAATGGTCAATCACTTCAAGCTGATCTAAGTACACTTGGAAAATTGGGGTTTTTTGACGTGGTCTTTCATTAATTTCTGGTGTTTATGGTGTGTGCTGCACTCAGGCCCAGTCCATAACACTCTCCCCCTGAGGCTGGTTAATATACCAAGGGAGTAAATGACAGTTGTGTTGTATTTTACAAACTAGAGAAGCAGCAGCAGTTTAATGCTGAAACTCTCATGGTGTCCAAGGCAGCCAGGCCTTGTTGGGGTGTGTCTGTGGTGATTTAGTGCTGAAAGGAGGTTCTGGGTTTTGAGACTGAAATCCCAAGTTTGCCTGTGGGAAAACCAAAGGAAACAGGGAGAGCTCCATGAACAGCCCTGTCCCAGGAGGATCCCTCAGGAATGTCCAGGAAACAGGGAAAGCTCCATGAACAGCCCTGTCCCAGGAG
>VYXD01014237.1:204924-236068 GCA_013397195.1 Hylia prasina | reverse complement strand
CCAGGAGGATCCCTCAGGAATGTCACTGCTTCCAGGCCCCATGTCCTTACTGGTGTGCCAGTGGCACTGGACACTGAGGTGTTCCTGTCACCTCTGGAGCTCTCCCTGCCTCCCTCCTGGCAGGACAGGGCTGTCATTCCCCGCGTGCCTGTGCCCAGGGCCCGTGCTGGCACTGCCATACCAGGTGGCCTGTGGCACAGGGGACCCCAGGGCGGTGCATGCCAGGGTGACATCCATCCTCTCCCACACGGTGTGTGCCCGCAGCGGGATCCACAGCGTGGGCGCCCGGCCGGAGCGCAGCTCCAGGAGCTCCTTCTCCAGGCAGGCCTTTTCCAGAGCCTGTGGCAGGGAGACACTGGCTAAAGGCAGGGCAGAGGGATGAGGTTGTTACACACATTCTCTGACGTGAAGGATAACGTTTCAGTGGGGGGGGGTGCAGTTGGAGGGATTTTGGGGTTGTCCTAACACCTGCTGAGGTGTAGGATCCTCTCCAGGGCACGGTTTGAACCCAAACCCCCTCTGCTGCCAGCAGAGGTGTCTGCTCTGACCTTCCTGCACAGGCCCCTGCGGTCAGCCTTCACTCGGAGCAGCCTGCAGATCCTGATGACCTCCTCTTCCATCTTCTCCATGTCGTTCCCAAAATGAATCCTCTTCTGCCCTCTCTGTTCCAGCTCCAGGATGTCAGCTTCCCTTCTTAGATTGTACTCCCTGGAACTACATCATGATAAAAGCCAACGGAAGTCAAGATAAACTTATTTTCTCTTTTTTGGGGGGGTGTTTTTTTTGCTGTTTATGGCACACTTTTTGGTTAAATCAGGAGTTTTAAGAAACAGCAGCTGATGGAGTGTGAGTAGGAGTGTCAGGGAATTATCCCCCACAGGAACCAGCACTCCCTGAAGAGATCAAACTTCCATGGGGACCCATTCTTTGGCCACTTTTAATCCCAGGGAGGAAGCTGGGAAAGGGATCAAAGGGAGGAGAGATGTGGCTGAGATTTTCTAGGAAAGAGGGAGAGTCCCATCTGTTACTATTCATTTATTAATCTGTCAGTATTTTCCACTTATTCCTATAAAATCTGGTTTCTCTCACACCCCTACATGTAAACAGAGCGATGTTCCTCATTATCCCGTGGCACCATCATTTCATTTCCTGCACTTTAGTTGAGGCCTGGTGTTTCTAAAGGAAGAACCTCTGATTGAACCTGCTCTTTTTGCTTCCAACAGAATAAGTTGGAAGCTGTGACCCTGATGCAGAGCTGTGATGTTGCCTACAATGCTTACATTGGAGTTATAATAATTCCTGACTTACTTTGCTGTTTTGGAGGTCAAGGCAAGGGCAGCTGCTATCGATAGGTCTGAAAGGCTGAAAGTCTCCTCTTCCTCACTTCCAGGGGCAGATCCATGGAAAAGAATCCAGATAATGCTCCATCATTTCACAAACTCAACATTCTACAGATCTGTGAATGTGTGGAAAGCCCTGTCTGCACCTGATTGACTCAGCCTGTCCCCGACTCTGGGACTTACCTGGTTTTAAACCTTTTTTTCCTGGTTGTGGAAGTCATTTCCAAGCTCTGTTTCCTCTCCTCCTTCTGCTCCTCCTCTCTGTGGTGGAAAAAGGCTCGGGTTCCCATGGTGGGCTGTCAAAGCCAAACTCTCTTGCTGGAATAGATTTCAACATTCAAATCAGGCACTTTAACAGAATCTTTTAAGTCCTTTTTCTGCTTTGGCGTTCAGGGGCTGTGAGTGAAGGTTCATATAAAAATATTTTCTGACATCCACGCTATGAGAGGGATTTGCTTCTGTGGAAAGTGGGATCAAGGGGAGAAATGGAGTCTCTCAAGGCAGCTGGAGCTGTCCCAGAACAGGGAACAGGCAGCCCCTTGTGGGTAGATTTGTTCCTCCAGGATCTTGTCAGGAATCCTGGAATGGTTTGGGTTGGAAGGGGCCTTAAAGCCCATCTGATGGGCAGGGACACCTCCCACCAAATCAGGGTGCTCCACCAGTTCCAGGTGCTGAAACAGAGCTCTCCCTCATGCTGCCATCTACAAATCTGCAATTCCCCATCCCCAGGCTGCACACGGAGCAGTCACAGCTCAGAACTCCCACAGGATAAGGCTTTATCCAGTCCTTTGCACCCTGAGGGATCAGGTGTTTCTCCTGAGCTCTTAGGGAAAGGCTGAAAAATCATGGAGAAAGCAGCATCCTCCCAAATGTCAGCCAGCGAGGAGGGGCTCAGTAAACAGCAGGATTTCCCCAGAGAGTGACCAGGAAAGCTTCCCAGAGAAATCCCATTCCACAGGTGAAACACAGGAGCAAACACTGGCACTCCTGGCTCCCATCCCTGGCTGTTCCCAGCCTCTGCCCTGGGAGTCCACAGCTCTCTGCTTTTAGGCTCTGACTAATGGGTGGGCATTAAATTAAAGTCAGTTTTTAAAGTGGATCCCTCCTCATCTCCCTCTCCCTGCAGTTAAATCCCAACCACCCAGCACGATCTTTGCACTGTGCACATTTACAGGTTCTAAAAGCTCGGGTTACTTTGGAAAAGCAGCTTTGCAAATGTAATTGTTGCTGGATAGAATTTGTTGAAGCATAGTTGTAAATCTTTCCCTAGCTCGTGTTCCATGACTGAAATTTTCCCTTGGCAAATCTTCCACCTGGATTTGAGCTTTGCTGCTTTTGAATCTGAACTTGATAAAACTACAAACCCTCAGCTTTTCCCACTGTAATTTTCTCATACAGTTTTTTTTACTTGTACAATTTTCTGTTCACGTAAATGAATTTCTTATAAGCAGTCCATTGAAAAGCAGAATCGTTGTGGTAAGTGCAAAATATCCCAATATGCAAATGAAAATACAGAATCACCTTGATAATATTTCCTTTGTGGGTATTAACTTTGGAAGAAACAGCAAATGCTGACAAGTAAAAGAAGAAAATAAAGCAGGCTTTTATGGAAACAAAGAAAGCATTGTAATTTCAAATTGTAGCTTCTGCTGTGTTCAGAAGTGGTTCAGCTGCAGAATGAGTCCTGTCATCCTGGGCATCAGAGCCTTGTTTCCATGCTCATGAATAATTCCTGTACAGACTCATTTTTACTAAATAACAGCTTTTATTTTTCCCTGAACAAATCTCATTGTTTTATAATCACTGTTAAAACCTACACTTTTCAATTCAAATGCAGATTATTTTCTAAACGTGCCAGTAAAACAGAGCAGATTCTGGTGAGAAAACATGAAGCAAACCAGGATTTTCACCATAACAACACTGGAAAAACAATCATTAAAGCAGACACGATCACAAAGCATAATCTACTTCTGAGGTGCAAGTCAAACAAAGCTGTGACACAAAACTACTGATGCTGCTCTGAAGATCCTACAAAACCTTACAACAAACAGCAGTTTATTTGTAGATAAACCAAACTCACCCGGTGCAGGCTGCAGGGAGAGCCCCTGTCCCCAGGCAAGGCGAGGGACAAAGGAGCTTTTCCTTCTCGCTGGTGATGACACGAGAATGACTCTCCCCAAAAGAATGTTCCCCATGTTGGAGTGCCCATCCTGCAGTCAAATATAGCCCTGCCAGGCCCTCCCCGGACAATGGCCCAGCTGGGGACACTCACTGCTCCCTGCAGTGCCAACCCAACGCCCTCCCACATCTGCCAAATGATGGAAGGAGGGACAGGTGCCTCCAAAATCTGCCTTAAGCTCTGCTCTTTTAGCATAGAAGCTCACAAAGCATCTGAACAGAATTATGAGTATTTTAACCCTGTGCAGGAATGTCCCTTGGGGTAACCTTGCTGTTGCTGCCTGACAGAGTGACATCATTTGCTTTGACATGTCTTTAGTGAATGCCAGCCCCAGGCAAATCCTGGCAGTGTCTGATTACACCAGGAGCTCCAGCAGCTCTCAAGGTTTTGGTGGGCTGTGGTGGTTTTATTTCCTTTTCCCAGCAAACAAAGGCTTGGTGCCTCAGAGCAGGTGAGCTTTGTGGATCCAGCAGCCCGTGGTGGTGTCTGAGAGTTCAGGGCAGGGTCAGAGAACAGAGATTGCTGATTTTCCCTTTATTTGAGGTGGTCTTGCAGTTGCAGCATTCGGGGAAAAGCCTTCCCAGCAATGTGAGGAGTGGGTGATGTTTCTTGTGGTGTCAGAAGGCCCTGTGGGAGTGAATTCCACCATCACATCTGGTGCAGTGCCAGTAGGAGCCTTTTCTAGAAACCTTGTTTGCTTCACCACCCAAACAAAGAAGAAGCCCAGCAGGACCAGCACCAGAACTCCCAGGACTTCCAGGTGTGAAGTTCATTTAGTGGCTGTTGGTGACATTCCTAAAACAGGAAGGACTGGGCTGGCATGTCTGAAGCACTTGGGTGTGAGCTGAGCTGTCAAAGGGAAGGAAAACGTCTCTTTCATTGTTTTGAATCCACTTGAGGGCTTCCCTGAATTTTGTATTATGAGAAGGAATGTGCAATTATCATCTATTCTGCTTAAAAATAATAATTCCTTCATTTTATCACATCAACCCTCTGTTATAAAATTTATTTTATATAGAGGGGCAGGCTCTGGTCTCTGTGAGCAGGGACAGGACCCAGGGACAGGCTGGAGCTGTGTCAGGGGAAGGTTCTTCCCCCAGAGGGTGCTGGCACTGCCCAGGCTCCCCAGGGAATGGGCACAGCCCCGAGGGTGCCAGAGCTCCAGGAGTGTTTGGACAATGCTCACAAGCACAAGGTGGGATTTCTGGGGGGTCTGTGCAGGGCCAGGGGTTGAACTTGGTGATCCCTGTGATCCCTTCCAGCTCAGGATATTCTGACATTCTGTGAGCTCTCCTTCGTTCTGTGTCCAGAATCTGGAACTTTCCTTTTGTCCCTTGGGTAAGATTTTCCTCACAGAACTTGCTGACCACTCCCCAGTGATTTTTCATGGTGCTCAAACACCCTCCAGTGCCAGAAGAAAGGAACAAACAGGGAAGGAGAAGGGGATCCTTGGCTCTCAGAGTGTTCATCCCTGGGCAGGGATCCCTGCTGAGCTTCCAGCAGAAGTGAGCAAGTGCCAGCTCCCAGATTTAGCTGAGAAGACAAAGAGCAGTGTTTGCTCTAGGGTTACAGCTGCCACCTGCTGCTCTGGTGTCCTGGTGCCAGCTGACCCACAGCACTCACCTGTCAGTGGTGTCACATCAGCTGGGGACACACATTCCCTGTGGCAAAGCACCTCCAGCTTTTATCATCCAGAGCATCAGAACTGTTACCTGGAGCAGGCAGGGGCACTGCAGGAGGAGAGCATTGCTAGGCACACATGGCTTGCATGGGAGGACCTTTGGAACAATGTTGAAATCCTGCTGTTTTTCTGGAATTGGACATGGGGAGGTCCTGGAGCAGCTGTTTGACACAAATGGATCCTTGGTTCTGAACAGAGGAAGGCAGTGAGGTCAGCAGGGATGATGTGTTCTTCCTCCAATAAAATTCAACAGCATCAACATTTCTTTCCAAGCTTTTCCAAAGAGAAATACCTTGAGAAGGGATGATCTATGTGTTAAATTTAGGAGGTGATTCATGAGACAGGAATCAATCTCCCTCTGCTCAGAAGATCCAGGCCTCAAAGATCAATATTGACTAAGCCATGACGAGAGCAGGAAGTTGAGGATATTGCAGCCAGTCCCTCTGTAGGACAGGGCTGTCCTGCCTGTGATCCCTGGGCATTACAGCTGCTGGGAGGGTGGAACAGAGAGGATGGGATGGGGCTGGAATCCTTCCTGCCTTTTGTTCAGTCAGGGGTAATGCAGCCCTGAAGATACTTAAGGGCCTGAAGGAGAGGTGGATATCCCAGCTGGGGACACTTTGCATCTTCAGGCACCATCTAAAAATCCATTCCCAGACTTTCCTCAGTTCCCCACATTTATTACAGTCTGGGCATGATCAGACCCTGTGGTAGGGGTTCTGCAGAAGGATTTGGAAGGGCTTTTAAAATAGGAAATAACATAATTTTAACAGCAGATTCACATGTTCTCCCAAGGCCCCCATCCCTTCCACAGGACTCTGCCCATCCTCATCCTGTGCTGGGGCTTGTGTTTCACAACACAATCCAAAATGTTGACATTGTGGCATTTGATTATTCCCTGGGTAGCATCACTGGGAATGTTGTTGACACAAGATATGCAGCCCACAGGCAACTCTGAATAAGGTAATTGGCATTACTGGCTTTAAATGGCTCTCCAGGGGGGTTTAGTGGAAAAAAACGTTACCCCTGGGGTCTCCCAGTCCTTGGGAACAACTCACCGAGCTGCAGCATTTCTCTGCGTGTTGTTTTTTGGGGCACAGAGTACAGGAAATAGATCAAAGGACATTCCACAAACCCTTGGGTGGTGAATGGTATGGAGGGAACTCCCTGGAAATGTCCTGCTGGTCTCTGCCCAAGCCATGCACGTATTTCAGTCTTTGATACCCTGACACTTCTTCACCACACTTGGAATTTTGACCTTTTGGCCTCACAGGGCTGTGGTCCTTCATCAGTTGTTGGTGCTGGAGCTGAACCTTGGCCTGTAGAGTTTCTAAGACTATTCCTTTAATCCTGGGTTGAATCACCAAAAATCTTCATTTCACGAGCCTACAGCTTATTTGCAAAATCACCCCAAAGCAAGTGGAATTTATCTTCAGCTTTCCTGGGCTGAGAAAACCCCCAAGTGCACTTGCAGTGGCAACAGCTGAATTTTACCTCTGCTCAGCATTGGTCCCTTTGAGTAAATACTTCCTCATACCAGTCAAACCCTGCTCATTCCTGTAAATGCTTTCACATCTCTAAAACTGATGTCCTCAGACACATTTTTTCACCACAGCAGTGGAAATGAGCAGGCTGAACTATGCCTTCCTCTGAATGAAAAATAATCACCTCCTCTGGCCCCTGAATTAGAATTTAGCTTGCTTTTGGTGGAGGTCCAAGTGCTCCAAGGATTTTGACTCCTAAAACATGGTCCTGGCAGCTCTGGAGGATGTGCCAGGAACATGGAGCAGGTTCCTCATGGGCAGTGAGGGGTGGGAGGAAGAGCTCCAGACCTCCCTGGTCTCCTTTGGGGATTACTGAGTGCAATCACTGGGATTGGGATAAATTGAGATTGAGGGTTGAACTGGGAGTGCTGCAAATCCTCACATCCCTGCTTGCCTGGAATGTGGTCCCAGGTGTTTCATCCCTGGGGATGTCAGGGGAGGAAGAGAACGTGTGACTGCTGCAGAGAAAGAAAGGAGCAGCAGCTGAGAAATCGCAGAACTGGGCCAAGGCTGCATTAATCAGTTGCAGAGATGAAAAAGGCTTTATCTTTGTACAAATATTAAAAACCACAGGGTACAGGGACATATTTCACAGAACTGCTGCATCAGGAGCTTTAAAGGACTCCTTTAAAGGCAAAGTCCATTCCAGGGAGGTGAAATACTCTTTTCCAAGTCATTTATCCAAGGGTAGAACATCAATAACTATTTACTTCTTTTACTGTACCGTGGTACATTAAATAAGGGTAGGTTTACATACCTTTGAATTTCTTCAAAGGGAAGGTACATCTTAGCCCTCAATCTTTGGTATTGGTAAAGAGCAAACACAGTTTCTGTTGTGAATTTTTCCAAATTTTCAGTAAACTGAATGTGGGATTGAAAACTGAATCTTAACTGGTCTTTTAAAGTAATCCAATTAGTAATAAATTTGAGAATATGCAAGAAATAAAGACCTGTTGGTTAAGTGCAAAGGTACAGAATTGCAGTGTAAAAAGGAGTAATTCTATGAAAAAAGGCACCAAACTCCACGATGGAACAGTCTGACAGCCCTGAGCTTTGTTAATACAGCCAGGATCAGCTGTGGTTTTGCATTGCTTCTGTTTCATGCAAGAAAACATCATCTGGATTTTAATAGCATTAAGCAATCCTAATAAAATTCTGCCCTATCCTCCTCATCCCACTGCACTTTCAAGTCCAAATCTTTGAAGAGCATGGTGAGAGGAGTGCCCCTGTCCTGGCCTGAGCTGCTGTCTGGGGACAGGCTCAGTTCTGTGCAGCTCAGCTCCTTTGCTGCTGGGAACATTTCCCTGGCTGCAGTCTCTGGGAGCTGCAGTCTCTTTGCAGGGTGTGGGGATGGCTCTGGCAGCACCCACTGCTCCGTGTGGTTCTCTCCAGGGATGTCGTTCCCAGTCCGGACCGAGAGAAGCAGGGCTGCTGACAGAGGTGCCAGCAGCTCCTCCTCTGGAACAAAGTCTGGGGCAGCTTTCCCTGCAGACAGCAGCAGGGGCAGCTCTGCCTGTTGTCTGTAGCATCCTCCCTGTTCCAGCAAAGACAGGGAGAGCTGGGACACACACTCTGCATTTTCCAGCTCCTCGCTCTGCAGCAGCAGCTGAGTGTGCCCAGGGCTCCCCTGGATCACCACCGACTCCAGTCTGTCCCTGCTCTTCCACAGGGCCACCTTTGGCTGCTGCTCTTTGTAATCCCAGTGGCTGCAGCTCTTTCCCAGCCCCTGGGTTCGGAGTTTTCCATCTGCAGAACAATCTGGAGAAACTTCCTTCAGCCTTGGGCTGGGCTGTGAGCTCTGGCTGGCGTGGCGTGTGCCTTCCACACACAGCCCGTAGGTCAGGGGCAGGCTGCTGCTGCCTGTGGCTGCAGGAATGTTCTGCTCAGGTGTCTGAGGAGTGTAAGCACTCAGAGCTGGGATTTCCACCTGGGATGGCCGAGAGGGCAGCTGGAATGTTGGAACATCTGCCTGCTGCTGGTAGGGACAGAAAGGCCGTGGTGGCTCCAGGGTCCAGTCCAAATGTTGGCTCATCTGGGCCAGCTGCACTTCAGGGATGAAGAGGCAAGGTTTGGATAAACTGAGGGGCTTTATGATGTGCTCCACTGTCAGTGTCAGGGGCTGGAATGATGCAATCCCTCTGAAGTCCTGGTGGAGATAAAATGACATGAGTTATTTAGCTGTGACCTTGAAGGTTTGCTTTAGTTACTCTTAACATTTTGTTTGGTGAAGTGTCAGTAAAAGCCAGTAACAACCACCAAGGATCTGCTCTGCTGACAAAAGAACTCAGCTTTTTTTTTTTTCCTGGAAAATGACCATTCACAGGAATACAGACATTTCTCTTGTGTGTCAGCTCAGCAGTCTTGAAATATGAGAAAGAAAATCTCCTGCCTTCGCTTTTGCAAGATTTGGTCTAAGCTCTGCAGCATGGAAATAGCATGAAAATCCTTGAGCTCATTAGCATGAAAACCCAATTCTTGCTGTGGCACATGAGGGATAGGTGAGAATCCCAGGGTTCCAAGGGGAACTGGAGATTTAGGAGGGGCTCAGTTTGGGGCAGGTTCTGAGCACCCTCAAGTATCAACAGTCTGCAATGATTACTGAAGGAGGGTGGGTTTAGATTGGGTGCTGGGGAGAAATGCTTCACTGGAGAGTGGTGAGGCCCTGGCACAGAGCAGCTGTGGCTGCCCCTGGATCCCTGGCAGTGCCCAAGGCCAGGCTGGACAGGGCTTGGAGCCACCTGGGACAGTGGCAGGTGTGGAGCCCATAGCAGGGCATGGACTAAATCATCTTTCAGGTCCTTCCACGGGCAGCAGTGATTCAGTGATTTCCAAGCTGAGCTGCAGTGGCTGCAGGGCACTCACCAAGGCCCTGGGCTGGGCACTGCGCTGTTTGATGTATTTGTAGATCACATAAGCACTGGCAGCAAAAACCAGCCCAGCACAGAACGCCAAGGCCACCAAACAGTAGAGAAGCCACGTCTTGTCTGGGGAAAGAACAAGTGGAGAAACAGCTGCATTAGAAAAATGGCACAATTAGCTAGGTGAGATCACAGGTTTAGTCTCATAGGAATGATTTTTTAAATTATTAAAATGTCCTGTGCTGAAAATCGATGCATTTTGTGTGTCCAGTATCCCAGCTGGACTCTTCAACTTCCAGCAGAGTTAACAGCCTCACCTGCCAATGTTTTCACCCAAAACACTTGAGGTTTGCTCTTTCTCTGGAACAGACACATATAAACTGTCCCGTTGTATTCAGTGTCTGGCTCCAAGTTGGAAACTTCAAATACTTTGCTGTGCTCATTCTTTGTCCACTGTGGAAAAGAAAAGTAAAATCTGTATTCGGGGAAGATTACGTTTTTTTTCAATTCAGATTGCAAATTTTGGCATAAAATATTATTTACTAATGAGGTCTTACAGTGCTCTAATTACTCTGTATGTATGGAACTCTGATTTTTTCTGAATCATATTTTTATGATTTTGTTTTGTATTATTTCTGTATTTAATTTCACCTTTCAGTTTCTTAAGACTTGGACTACTTAAGTAATTTTTAGTCACCAATGGTTTTACTTTTTGCTACTTATACAGTACTCTTGGAAAGTCCTTTTTCCCCCCCAGAATTTAAGAAAAAGCTTGAAGTTCCTGTTGTCCTGAGAGTCAAAGGCTCCAAGACTTTCCCTTGCACATCAGAAATCCTCCCCATCCTGTGTAAACTGAGATTTCGCTCATCGAAATGGAATTTACAGCAGAGGTCGTGCTTTACCTGCTGGTGTGTCCTCTGGTTGAATATTGTCAGGTGATAATCCACAGCCCCAAACTTGCTGTAAATGTCCTCCACAGTGAGCTGCTGGTCATCCTCACCCCGCAGGGGCGTCAGGGGGGGCCGGATCAGGAACTTTATGGAGCGCACAGAGGGAATGTGTTCCACTCGTGGGGCCCCTATAATGGCTGGGAAAGGCAGAACAGGCACTGTCAGCTGTGTTCGTATCACCTGAGAGCTTAAACACACCCCAGGCTCACTGAAATTGTTATTTCTGGTTGTACAAAAAGGTGTCTGAGCGTGTGAGCGTGGCAGAAGTCAGGCCACTGGAGACAGAAGTGGTTTTGGGCTTCTGTATCTTTACAGTGTTTGTCTACAGGAATTCTCATCCCAGGTTTTCCAGCTCCATGTTCCCTGTCCCTGTGCAAGATATCCTCCTTCATGTGTGTGTGAGGGGTGAAATCCCACCACAGGCACTCAGGTAACAGCTGCCCTAATCCCAATTCCCATCCTACACCAGATTTACAGACCTTTTGTACCTACACTTATCTCTGGTGACAGGCACACACTTCACCCAGCACAGAAAAGGGCCTAAATCCAAATTTTCACAGCATTTTTGGACTGAAAGCTCTTGGCTGATGCCACGTGGAATTATTCCTGGTGATTTTAAAGTGGTGAAGTTTTAGCCACAGAGCCAATAAGGCCCCCAAAGGCTGCGTGTGCCCCCAGTAGGGCTCACTTTGGGGTTGGGACACGAAGTATCCATTGAATGGATGTTTATCCCAATGTTCCCATTCCACAGCTCCTGGGACTGGCTGTCCTCAGGTTGCCCAGCACGTCCCTTACTCATTTCTTTATTCCTCTCACCAGCAGCTCTCCCTTCCATCACACCTGGCTTTTCCTTTCTCCTCTGATCCCACTTTAGGGTCAGATCTCAGCTGAGGCCCTACCCCTTTCTCATTCACCTCCTTGCCCAAAATACCAAACCTCCAGGCCTTCACTCCCTCCCTGCCAAGCACAGGCCCTTGCAAGGCTGAAACGCAAGGAAATGCTGCCCTGGGAGGTGCCAGGAAGGAGATTTGGTGGCTGCAGATTTGGTACCTACTCTCTTTGCGGGGCTCGAACCTCTCGGAGCGCACCCAGCTGGGGGAGCAGCCCCTGGCCCTGACCCGCCCGTAGAAATGCTCTGTGAAGTTCTCTGTCTCCTGGCTGAGGTTGCAGAAGAGCTGGCTGATGCTCTGGCACTCACGCTTGGTGAGCCAGGATTTCTCTCCATACCTGAGGGCGAAACAAGGGTTTGGGTTTGTTTGGTTGAACAGGACTGGAGGAAAACGGAATAGGGAGAAGGAGGGTGCTGAAAGCAAGAGTAGCTCAGTAGTGGAGCTTAAATGATGCTTAAATGAGCATCATCTCCCACTTTGAATAATCCTGTCCTTCCCTGAGTTCTCCTCTGAGCAGAGCCATAATTCAGGCAGGAGAAACAGCAAAATCAACTTTTCTCTCTTGGCCCTTCTCTCCCTGGGACCCCAAAGAACAGCCCAACAGAAGCAAACTTCACATACTGTTTGTACTGGACATCAAACACAGTGCCAGGGGGAACATCTGCCTCCGTTTCCCACGTCAGGATGTTCTCAAAGTTTGTGGAAGAAAATGCTGCACGTTTCAGACATGATGGTCTCTCTGTAGTCACAATGCCTGAAGGAGCAGAGAAACTGGTATTAAAAAGCATTTTCTGACATCTCAGTTCTCAGATGAAAATGGATCCTGTGGTATTTTGCTAAAGCTGGGTTGAAAAGGAGCTTGAGCAGAACAAGACTTCAAACTGTGTTCACATCACTCTCTTGCAGACAACTGACTCATCCCAAAAAAATGTAAGTCAGGAATTTATACAGAAAAGCCTCAAAACCTTTAGTCAGAAAGAGAATCTTTGAATTTCTAGTTGGGTTTCTTTAAGAGCTGTTCAATGGGTGGTAAAATAAGACCAATAAGCTGTTTTCAGGCCCCGAATCACGTCTCTGCTTTCTGCCCCTGCTCAAGGAAGTGACATGCAGAGCTCAGTGTCACCTCCCTGAAGATGTGGCTCCGTTCTCCTCTCGTGCTCCGTGTTTTATTGGATGGAAACTTCCTGCACAGAGCGACACCCGATGTCTGGACTCTGGCCTGGGTGTGCCGGGGTGACAGCAAACAACTCAGCCAGCTCCCTGCTTTCTGAGCCCTGCTCCTCTTCCCTGGGGAGAACAGCTCAGCCTTTGTGGGGCAGGAATGTCACCTGCCCCTGCCAACATGTCCCTGGACAGCAGGATCCCACCATGGCCCTCCTGCAGCAAACTGGCTCTGAGGTGCTGCAGAAAAGCCCTCGAGGATTTTGTCTCTCTCTTATCACCAGAAAACACAGCACAACATTTTCCCAAGGCTGATCCACAAGGGTTTCCAACTTCAGGATTTATAAGCTCTGAATTCAAATTATAGGCAGAGCCTCAAAGATGCATCATTTATACATTATTCAGCTTTTGGTTTTGTGGCGCTGATAAACACCTGGGGCATGTGAGGGCTTCAGCCTGCAGTGAGCAATGAGACCCTCGTGAAAAACTGGGCTGAGCAAATGAAAATAGCACAGATGGGCAAACTGAGCACTGGGATAGGGGTGACTTGGACAAGATCACACGGAACAGAGACTAAATTCCACCTGGATGCTTGCTCCAAGCTTTCCCCTCGTGGGCCAGGACTGAGTGTGAGCGGGTCAGGCTCGCTGGCTGAATGGAGCAGGGTTAGGCAGAAAGGCACAGATCCCTTCTCAGGCTTGTGGGGGGCATTTGGGCAGGGAAGTGGTGTAGAAATGGGCTGCTGGATGCTCCAGATTTTGTCCTGACTTCATCTGCAGCTCCTCATTCCAGGCTCAGCAGGAGGCAGCAATGTGGGTATGAAGGAGTGGGAGCCCCTGTCTGAGCTCCCTGAAAACTGAGTCACAAATACCTCCATCTTATCAGGAGTAGGAAATCTCTGTCTTCCCACATTTATCAATGCTACAACACTGCTATGCAAAGCAGCATAACACAGGCACAGTCAAGTGTGGGCAGGGGAAAACCAGGATATTTCACAGTGTGACAGTCCCTTGGGCTGAGGAGTTTCACAGGGTAAGATCCCAGACAGGATTAGATGGATGACAAGGCTGAATGCTGAAAAGCTGGTGTCTGGAAAGAGCAAGTTTTTCCTTCATTCACCCAGCAGTGAGCCTGTCGCATCTGGAGTGGGATTAAATGGCTTTTAGAGGGTAGATCTAGATTAGATATGAGGAAAAAATCGTTCCCTGTGAGGGTGGGGAGGCCCTGGCATGGGGTGTGCAGAGCAGCTTTGGCTGCCCCATCTCTGGAAGTGTCCAAGGCCAGGCTGGACAGGGCTTGGAATGACCTGGGACAGTGGAAGGTGTCCCTGCCCATGGCAGGGGTGGGATGAGGTGAGCTTTAAGTCCCTTCCAACCCAACCACTCTATGACAGCTACTTCATTTTAAGATTAAGTTACTTGTTTGTACCTCTTTTAAAATCAGGACTGTTCTTGTATTCATTTGTGCCTTTGCTTAAGACACGAGGAGACTGATCCAAAGCCCCCTGGTACCAAGGAATATCCTTCACTCCTGTAGGATTTGGGCTGTAGCACAGTGACAAACCCTTGGAAGTGGAGGAATCTTTTCCTCTCCCTACTAATCCCTCAAGTGCTGAGCATACGAGCCACACATGGGAGTTACTACAAGGAGAGGTCGACACAGAAGAGAACTCAGACAGCAGCTCATTCTCCAGGTGATAATTCAGGAAACAGGATTGAAGTCCAGACCCCAGGATCCAACAGAAACACCACGACCAGCGACAGCAGAGGAAGAGCTCAGGACTTACCAACCACTGAAACTCCAGCCAGGACGATCAGAAATCGCTGCATGAATAACTCTGCAGGCTGGGCTGCCAGAGCAGGCAGTTGCTCATGTGTAGGTGAATCACCTTTTAGGAGAGCTGAATTCTTTCTTGCCTGGCCAGGTTGGATTTGTTGCTCAGTAACAGAGCAGAGCTCCTGTCCTGCCTTCCCTGGGCTCTGAGCTCACAGCTGCTCAGAGCCCTGCGCATGTGTGACACAGGGAGAGTGACAGCACGAGCACCTCTCCCCTCCAGTGCACACCTGACTGTACAAAGGTGCACGAGCCAGAGGCTGAGAAAATCCCCAGCTCCTGAAAAAGAGCCAAATACCTTTTTGCTGAAAGCTTCCTGCCTGAAAGCCCTCCCTGAGGTTCCTGGGGTTTGAGGTTTGATTTTCTGGTCGAGTAACTTGAGCTTGTTACAACTCTAGACTTTGAAACTTAGTGCTGTGCACCTGATTGGTTTGATACCTGCTGCAAGCAATGCAGCATTCCTTAAAAAATTATTATTTCCTTAAAAAAATACTTCTGAATACTTTCTTAAAATGAAAGTCAGCCAGAGCACTGGGTTTTATGTTCATCTGTCGTTCTTACTGACCTTAGATGTGCAGCCTGGGCTGAGCAGGGGCTCCTCAGCTCTGCCCTGACTCTGCACCACCAGGTTCTCTCACCTGATGTGGAAAGAGGTAGAAGAGTGGTGGCCTTTCCACAGGAGGAGCACCTGCTGTCTCACAGCTTTTTGCAGAGGCCATTGTACACTCACAGTGTTTATTTTTGTGGATGTTTACAGTGTAAAGTTCTGTTACTGAATCCACATGATAAGAACTGGGAGATTGGATGGACAACAAGAAAGGGATCCAGTCCCTTTTCCAATAGGTGTTCAGTTTTTAGGATGTTGTTAACTTTTCAAAATACAAACCCTGTGTGCTTCTGAAGCTGCATGTTGATTTCACTGCTCTGTCCTTGTGGCCAAACGTGACAGAATTCACAAACCCCTTCTGCTTCCCCCCTCATCTGTGGATTTCCTGTTCCTGATGCTGTTTCTGTTCCCTGCTCTGCCTGGGTGTGTAAGGACTCTGTGCTTCCAGCCCTGCCATGGTGCATCACTAGCATTTTGTTATTCCCAGCTCCCCTGGACAAAGGCAGAGGCCTCAGGTTTGTTAAAGCAGACACACCTATCCACCAGTGTCTAATTAAGGACAACTGTTTGTTAGGGTGTTTCCTGAACAGCCTCCTAAAAGTATGTCCAGTTTTCCCTTCCCTCACGTCACTGCTTCACATTCCTGCTGCGTGATGGGGCAGAGCTGAGGGACCTTGGTGCACCTGAGCCTTCAGTTCTGAGAATAGAGCTTCAAACTTGATCTCTGCCCTTATTTCTAACAAGGTGTCACCTTTTGACTAGCCCAGGAAACACCTCCCTGGACCTTTGGGGACCAGAGGATGTCCAAAACTCAACTTTCAAGTTTAAAATTAGAGTTTTATCTTCCGAACTCTCTCAAACTTTTGATTTGCTCACAGTGTGTGGGGACTGCAGCAAACCTGGTGAGTGCTGGGCATGAACCCTCCATGAGTGGATGTGGCACCTGGGGACAGGGTGGGTTCACAGTTGGACTCAATGACCTCCAAGGTCTCTTCCTAAGGAAATGATTCCCTGATGCTGTGGTAAGACCTGGACTAGTTGCTCTGGGAGAGGGAGCACTGTGCTCTGACCATGAGTGACCCTTCTGCAGAGGAAAACAGCTCTCAAGCCCTGCTGCAAGAAAAGGAGTTGGATGCTGCCACCATCTGTGCAGCTCACCTGGCCTGCAGCCTGTCCCTCAGTTCCCTGGACAAGACAAGAAGGGATCCCAGGCTCTGTTTGCAGAGCTGGGACATGTCAAAATCATTTTGTAGAGGTTACACAACTTCAGTGCTTCCTGTAAGTCAAAGCCTGGGGGTTTTTCCTTGATTGCACAAGAAATTGGGTGGTGATTCTGTTTGGATCATCTGTGTCTTTCCAAATGGACTGGAGGGATAACAATGCAGGATGTACCTAAGGACACTTTGCAGAGGACAAAGGAATACTCCAGCTAGTGAATCCTTTCCCCCACTTCCTCTTTTGACTTGAATCCAGGACTTTAATTAGTACCTCCTGCTGCAAAGCAATTCCCAGTCTCTCCTATCACCCCTTACTTCTTTTTTCCCAATCCTCAAAAGATTTCAGCTTTCATACCCTCCATCAACACCCTCCCTTTATCTGTCCCCTCTCCCTGAATGCAGAGAATGGCTGGGGAGGGTTTCCCTCTTTCTCTTAATGCTTTGCTTTCCTGTGAGTCCTTTACACAAAGGCTCCTTTTGATACCGGAGTATAAAAAGCCTTTCCAAGGGCATGAAGTGATGGGACAAAGGTGATGGCTGTAAACTGCCAGGGGGAGTTCTAGATTAGATTTGGACTGAAATTCTTCCCTGGGAGGGTGGGCAGGCCCTGGCACAGGTGCCCAGAGCAGCTGTGGCTGCCCCTGGATCCCTGGCAGTGCCCAAGGCCAGGCTGGATGGGGCTGGGAGCAGCCTGGGACAGTGGGAGGTGTCCCTGCCCATGGCAGGGGTGCAGTGGGATGAATTTCAGGATTCCTTCCCACCCAAACCATTCTGTGATTCTTTGTTCAGAGGGAGGGTCACAAGTCCTGGTTTTCCAGTGGCCAGAGTGACCTGGCTGGGAAGTCTCAGAATTTCACTCCAGCCCAGGATGGGGTCCTGTTTTAAAGGTAATGGTTTTTTTCAAGATGAGCTGCAGTCCCCCTTTGCAGCTCTGGAAAACAGAACCACGTGCACATGGAGATTTATATCAAAATATTATTGCTCTCAGACATTCTGCACAGCAGGAGGAATTTCAGCTTCAATAAGAATAAAATAAAAAATAAATAAACAAACATGCTGCATACTTTGGCTTCAGTTCCCTCTGCTGGAACACAGAAGGCAGTTTCTGCAGGATGAGTTGGAGAACTTTTCATCCCACAAAAACCAGATCTTGCTGAATATCTCTGTGAGGAACTTCCAGTCAAGCTCTGGACTTAGAGAGAAGCAAAGATGTCACAAAGCAGTTCAAAATCTGCTCCAAATCCACATGCAGGCACAGCACTGCATTTCCAGGCCCCAGCTGATGGTTCCACCCAGGACTGGGTTGTGCTTTTGCCCTCCATAGCCCACGTGGAGCAGTTCCCTTGTTCTGGAGTCTCAGGTGACCCCCAGGCAGTGCCTGTTTGCTGGGTGGTCCCTCAGAGATGTCCCTGCCTCTCTCACCCTGGCTGAGCACCTTCTCAGAGACACAGTGACAGTACAGAGGTGACTCAGCAATAAAATTCACCTTTTGTGTCCCTAAAGCTGTTGCCTTGATAGGCCAGACATCAATTCTTTGTCCTTGTTCGAGGAGCCTTGCTTGGATATCTGGAGCTCTCCAGCATTTTTCTGGCACTCCCCAGACCTGCTGGGTGCTTTAGATCCTTCCCAAGTAATGTGAGTGCTCGTAGCCTGGGAATTGCAACTTTGGATCATATTTTTCCTCTGTGTTTGAAGTCTCAAAAGCGTCACTGAGCACTGTGGACTCGGGTGTCCCTTCTGTGAAATCATCACTGCCACAGTCACTGGCAATGCCTTCATCCTCTGCCACCTGCAGTGTCCACAAGGGGATGAGCAGCTGCCTGCTGGGATCCTCTCTGGGCTGGGATGTCGAGTCCATCTGGAGCTGCAGGTCAAGGATGGATTTCTGGTAATCCCTGGAGAAGTGAGGAGCCTTCCTGTGCGGGTAGTGCTCATGGGGTTCAGCACAAATCCCCCCCAGCAGCGGCTGGGTCATTCCCAGCCTCTCATCCCTGTTTCCATCATCCTGTCCATGCTCACTGGCACCGGGGAATCTCACATCAGTGAGGGATATTCTTCCCAAAGAGGAACGGAGACAAGGGGATGTCTCCTTGTCTGCCTGGGGTGTGTCCCCCTCAGCCTTCCTCTCTGCAAAGAGAGTGAAACCCAGGGCTCTGAGGTCAGGCACAGATCCACTGTCCACAGAGACACCTCCAGATCCTGAACCCGGGCTGCTTTCCCCTGGGGCTGCTGGGGGTGGCTGACAGCTGAGGTGTCTCTTTGGATAGTGGGGCATTTCCTGGTGTGGGATCAAAGTGCTGCTGTCTTCTTCCTCCTCATCCTCTGATGATGATGATGGTGATGGGAAAGAAGCCATCCATGGCAGGTGGTGCCCTCCTAAAGCTCTGTGTGTCCTTCTTGGAGGCGTTGGCTTCTCTGTGCAGTTCAGATCATCCCTGCAGAATTCCTTCTCACTGAACTCCAAGTGGAAGGTTGGTCCAGCAGCTTTAAATTGAGAGAAATCCTACCAGGGAGGAGAAATGAGACAGTGAGCCTGTGATGCTTTTAAAAGAAACGTTTGGATGTAAGAAAAATGACTTCAAAAATAAGAATTAGGAATGTAAAACTGAGAAGTGCAGAACCCTCCACCCCTCCCCAGTTACTCTGAGTCAGGAGGGGACCTCAGAACTGGAGCCATACCAAAACCTGAGGCATCTTCCTTTGCTTGGCCTCGTGTTTCACCAGGCAGCAGATGAAGGGACTGCCCGCAGAGATGGGCAAGACAAACAGAAGGATCACAACTAGAAGTGAGAACTTCCAATCCACTGTGGAAAAAGACAGAAAATAATCTCCTGTGAGTGGTATTTTTGTAGGAATTATGGCCTCTACACTGACATACAATATTCAGAGTTTTCAGAAAACATTTCAGGGTTGGCTTTTTAAAATGAAAATATTTCTACAGAAAGAAGGAACCACTCACTAGAAAATTCAAGCAGTCCCTTTAACAGGAAGCCTTTTTTTTTTTTTTTTTTTGTGGTGAAAACCTGATTTTAGTGGAAATCTTTGCCTTGCCCTCATCCCACTGGATGTCTCCCACATCCTTTCCTAAGATGGGCAGTACCTTTGTGGTTTAATAGCACACACACAGGCTGGGAGAATTCACTGTGCTTCAAGTTGATGCTTTCATAGAGAGCCCTGGCACTGAAGCAGTAATTGCCTCTGAGAGCAGTGGTGTTGATGATCACTGTGTCCTTCCTGAAGTAACCTTCATATTTCTTCTGTTGAGAGACAAAGCAGAGGATTGGAGAGATGATTCTTTCATTTTCAGGGTGGCATTTCTGTGCCACTTTAACCCGTGCATCCCCATGTCTGGCATGTCCCCCAGGGCTGATGGATCCAGGGTGGGAATTCCAGCTGTGCTGGGCTCTGCTCTGCCAGGGAATGCTGCCAGTGGCACCTGGATTCATTGTTTTGAACCCCACATCTTTAGACTGACTGTTGTGTTGTCTCTGATAAAAAATAGGGAACTACAAAAAAAAAACAAGGATGCACACACACACTTCATTTTGTCTGGTTTAGCTCTGGTTTGGCTGGTTCATTTCCTCCAGGCCCTGGGTCCAGTCCCTCCCTCTCTGCCCAGAACTTTGAAGCTCTTTCAGTTCCTCCATTTCATCTAAAAAGAGCCACTTTTACTGACCTTGTCTTCAGATCCTGCTTCCCAGAGGTTCAAGTCATACTTCCAGGTGAGGTTCTCCACACAGGCTGGCAGAGGGAAGGAGGCACTCACGTGGATGGAATTCTCCCTGACATCCAGGGTCAGCACGGGGGGAGCCAGTTCCACTGCAATTGAGCGAGCAGACGTGAGAATGGGGCTTGCTGGGCTCTTACCTTCCCAGCACTGACACTTTCCCATGGCTGGCCCTCACTGCCAGCTGTTATCTTGTGATAAGAGGGAGGCAAAGGACACCTCTTTTATCTAAAACACCCCAGAGAGCTTGAAGCCACTTTGTTCAGCTGGGACACTGATGAACAAATTCTGACGCTTGCTGCAAAATTCATCCTCAAACAATCCCAGCTCGTTCCTGTTCATGCTCACTCGAATCTCTGCCATCCCTAAAGCTCCTGGATACCTGTGGGGTGTGTCTATTTGTGGGAATGTCCTTCTCTCCAGGCTTGTCACCTGGCAGGCACTCACCGTCTGAGTAGTAATCTTTGAACTGGGATTTCACCCACGGCGACTGGGACTGTCCCCAAACCGCCTTCACCCGAGCCCGGACTTTGACGTAGAAGCTGGAGAGGGCACAAGTCAGATTGCAGAAGGATCTGGGGATGTTTTTGCAGTGAGGAACCTTCATCCATTTGTCCAGGCGATCCTGGCTGAAAGGAGCAACCACACCAAAATATTAAACATGTGCTGCCGTGATTTATAGAGCAAGAGAAGGAAGGGTTTCGGAGGGTGGGCAGCAAATGGTGCTCAGAGTTTGGAACAGTTCCCAGATGGATCATGTTTAGTTTTGGTGGATGGTCACTGATCATTAGGACAGTCATTAATCAGGAGAGATGCCCAGTAGTTGTCCTTCAATCAGACATGGTTTGGGAGCTCTTACCTTTCATACCTCACCGTGTAGGTCACGTCTGGGGGATAGCCTTCCCCTGGAGCCCAGGTCAAAATCATGGCAAAATCCTTTGACAGCAGGGTCACATTTTGAGGAGGGAGAAGTTGAACACGACCTGATCAAAAGGGAAAATTATGTGAATGATTTAAAAATATCTTTGGGGACAGGAAGTACCACTTGGTTCCCACTAAGGTGGTGTCAAAATTTGAGGCAGAGCCATTCACTAAAGGCTGGAAATTGGCTCTGGAAGCAGGTGTGATGCAATGTGTTCCTCATCTCTCATACAACATCTTCACCTCAACAGCTTTTAGAATTAGGACTCACGTTTGTGTGAACAATCTGTTTTATAATTTTGAGTGGCTTTCCCTGTGGTCTCACTGCATTTCAGGACCCACAAACTCCACGTGACTCCCTGGACAGGGCAGACACGGCTGTCCCACACTTGTCATCCAATCCCAATCCTCCAAGGGCAGATCCTACCAGGAATTCAGAGGTGCAGCTTTGTCCTAGGTATTTTCCTGCCCCTATTTTTTCCAGCAGATCACTGTGTCCATCACTAGAATGACAACTTCCATTGACAGATTTGAAACTGTCGCTTCTTTACCATGGAATATTACACTTGATGTAATATTTAAACTGACTAAAATTTCTCTCTCCTCCTGCCAACAAAGCCATGCAGTGAAAGGAAAATAACACTCAGGTGTGCACGTACCTTGAGCCTGCTGCAGCAGGCACAGAGCCATCAGGGCTCCCACCCTCCAGCCACACACAGCAAAGCAGAATTTCCCACTGGTCATAAATGGCTTTCCATGATCCGTTCTCATCGTGTTTCCTGTGTGAATTCCAGAGGACTGAGGAGCTCAGGAGCTGCACACATGCGCCCTGCCTCGCTTCCTGGTCCAGCCCTGCACGTGTGACTGGCAGAGGAGCAGGTGTGAGAGGGTTTTGGGGGAAAGGAAAGGTAAAGGTGGCAGTACTGCGCCCTCCAGTGCAGCACAGCTGAGCCCTGGCTCAGGGGAAGAGCTGCCTCCTCTTGTGAGACATCTCAGGAAAACTGACCTTTGGTACTTACCTGCGTGGCTGTGAAATATTAATAGAACTTAAATCAGGTCTCATTGCAGGAGAGAGCTATTAATAACCTAGCAACAATAAAAACAGTGAGAGTGGCAGTCTGGTGTTTACAGGAGATCAAAGACTTTCTCTTAGCTTATGTTACCACAACATTTTTCGGGAGTTAGGGAATTACTCCGCTTTACAGGAATCATTCCCATTTAAACTGATTAAAATTTATCTCTCCTCCTGCTAACAAAGCCAAAATGCAGAGATAGGACAGGGATCTGCCCCCTCCCAATGTGGGCACGTGGAAGGAGCTGGGTCTCTGTGCCAAGCACAGGGTGCCCAGGTGTGTGCTTGGAACAGCTGTGCCACTGCAAGGGGAAATTCCTGCATCAGTCATTGTTTGGCACCTCAGTGACACTGTTTTACACTACAACAACACAGACTCCGAGATCCAGAAGGCTAAACAATGGCTCTTTATTTTGGGATGCATCTCCCTTATATATTATTTTACACAGACCAATTTGATTGGTGAAACAAAGGCAAACCTCTTCAGTCACATTGGTCAAACCAGAGGGACATCAAGAAGTCCCTCCTGTGAGAAGGAATGAATAACACAGGTGCAGTTACAAAAACATTTCTCCTGTTTACAGAACTTCCCTGGCAAAAGAATTTCAGAAAAAGGACCAGGGCTACATCTCAGCTCTCCTCCCTTCCCATCCCAGGCACCCCCAGGCCTGTGCCATCAGCAGTGGGGATGGATCAATGAATTCACCACACAGGAGAGTTAGAGCAGCTCAGACAAAAGGGGTTTTCCCTGCTTTTCCCCAGGTGGAAATCTCTCCCAGCTCAGCAGACAGCCCTGGACAACCCTTTGAACTCTTGGAACCTGGGAGTGTCAGGTTCTGGGTGCAAAGTCACAGTTTCTCCAGGAATCTCCATTTCTTCTTCCCACACATTTCTGTTTCTGTGGCTGTTTTGCTACCTCTGTTTAACTTGATTTCATTTCTACGGAGTTTTTTTCTGAAAAAATGAATTGTAATCCTTTCTAAGGAAAACAGCAAAGTGAAGGGTCTGGAGGGCCTGTCCTTCTTCAGCATCCAAACTGCAGAGCCACAACCAACCCAGGGCTCCTGTGCTTCCTGAAGCAGCCTGGACAGCATCGGGAGCAGTTCCAGGGCCACTCATTCGGCTCTGGCTCAGAGCCCCGGGGCAGCCCCTCCCCAAGGTGATGGGATTTTTAGTAAGCGTTCGCAAGAGGTGACATTTCTCATCATCATCATCATCATCACCGTCGTCATCATCGTTTCCTGTGGAACACCCGCGCTGAGCTCTGGGCTCCGCTCTGGAGAAACTGCCCCGGTGTGCGGCTGCCGGAGGAGCTGTCCCGGGAGGGGCCGAGGTTCTGCCGGCCCCACCCGGGCTGGGGTGGCCGGTGCCACGAGGTGTCGCTGCCTGTCAAACAAAACTCGCTTTTCTCCAAGCCACGCCGGCTGAAAGCTTTGGGAACCGCTAAAACTCCTGCTGAGCAGCGGCCTGGAGTGATTCCCGGAGCATCCTCCCGTGGCACAGGGGGCACAGCACACCCAAAGTTCTGCTCTCCTGCCCCTCCAGCCTGTGTCTCTGGCTGGGGGTGCCCAGGAAGGGGCCGGATCAGGTGCTGGTGGAGCGGGATTGTAACGTGTGTGTGACAGGAGGACACGTGGTTGTACCATCAGTGCTCTGGGATGCTGCTGTGGAGTCTTGTGGTGCCTTTAGGATAACAGCCTTCATCCCTGGGCAAACCATGCAGCTGTGCCTGTGTTCTCCCACTGTACTCCTGTGGAGTATAAATATTCAAATATTCTTACCCAGGAAGCAGCTGGACACAATCCTGTACAATGTGCTTTAGCTTGACCCTGCCTGACCCCAGCGTGGTCCTTTCCATCCTGAATCACTCTGTGATGCTGTGAAATGCTTTGGGATGGGGCTGTCATTCCATGGCACAATGTCTCACCCAGCCCTCACTCTGTGACACCCGGGATCCCCAGGGGACTCCCCCATTTTCCACCTCCTCCCTCCCTGCGTGCAGCAGATGATTCAGCACAGGAGGGCAAACCCTGCGACCTTCCCTGAGTCAGACTGATGGGTATCTGCCCTCCCTGAGGAAGGGCACTGCAGGAAATCCAACGTGAGGAGGGCACAACCAGGGCCGTGGTTGGGTTTTGTGAAACCTTTGGAAGCAACAGGCAGCACCACGTTGTCACCCCAGCTCCTTCCCTTTGCTGTTCTGGCAGAGCTGTGTGTGCTGCAAGCTGGGAGCTGGAGAGGGAGAAACAAACAGATGAGAAATTGTAACAGGGCATTCCTGGTATGGATGGCACCATGGGAAACCAAACCTCTGATCCACAAGTGCAGCAGGTGAATGAGCATGAGAAAATATTCCCTAGCCCCCAAACTATACAAAAAGACATATTCTGAGACTGAAAGTGGGACCTCCCTCAGTTCCAAAGTTTTCTCTTGTAATTTTGGGGGAGAACATACTGATTTTCCAGGACACTTTGGGGAAGAGCAGAAAGTTTTCAAACAACACACAAGTCACTGGTTTTCTCCTCTGTCCAGAGCTTCCTACATCGGGAGGACAACTTTGGCATTTCTTGTGCCCAGCTCTCCCTTCCTTCCCCTGGCTCCTGTGACAGATTCCAGTGACAGCCTGACACTGTCACCTCCAGCAGCTCCAGCAGCCCCATCCCGGCTTCAGGGAACCTCAAACTTCTCCTCTGCCCCTGGGAAATCTTTGTTGGAGGCTTAGTTCTGACTTTGAATGTGGCACTTGACCTTCTGTGCCTCAGCCAGGGGATTTTTTTCCTCTTCCTGTTCAGGACCAGCCCTGACACACAGGCTGCTGGTGGTTGGTTTTGAGGGGAATTATTCTGGAAGGTTCACAAAGCAAACATGGGGAAATGATGGGATTAGCAAAGGATGAAATGCTACTGAGAATTAAAAGGTTAAAAAATCTGCAGAGCTGGGTGATGCCAGATGGTAAAACAAAATGTAACAGTGTTCCCTTGACCCAGACAGGCATCTGGGCAACCTGTCACCAGGAGGAAGGGAAGAGAATGGGCTTGATTTGTTTTTAAACTGAGTCTCAAAAGACTTAAAACGAAAAGCAAAAGCAAAAACAAACCCATAAATTTTGTTCCCCATACAAATGCTATGAATCATTTCATCTCCTTTATTTTTTCTTCTGAGGGAGGGTTTTTACAGGAACTCGAGGCTTTGCCTGTGCACAGGAACTGGAGCTGGCCATGATTTAAAAAGTGTATACATTTAACAGTCTGTTCCTAAAGGGGAGGAGAATACAGGGAATCCTGTAAGGACCCCTGGGCCCTGTAGCTCAGGATTTATGGGGCAATATTTAGGCCACATTTATGGGATGCTGGGAGGGCCCTGCACCCTTGGCAGCAGCAGTTTCTGCTGCTGCAACTCCAAGCTGGCTGCAGTTTACCTTGGCTGGGACCTGCAGCTTTTTGGGTGCAATTTGAGGTGTGCAAACACGGAATCCGGAATGCTGGAGGTGTCTGTGGAACATTAAAGGCACAGCTCTTGAGCAAAGGCAGCACCTCTGGAAGCTCAGCTGATTCCCAGGTCCCACAGGGACTGGCACGGACAGAGGGCACAGGGGGTTCCTGATTGAGTTCTGCCAATGAGCAGAATCCGTTTCTACCTCTAATCAGTGAAATATTGCAGTTCAACAGGTCTCACTTAAAGTCCAAACTACAACAAAGGAGACAGGTTTGGATCCTGGCTTGATCACAGACTTTTCCCTGGGCTGTGTGGATGAGCCAGTGGGCTCCAGCTGATCACCTGCTTTAGGCTGCTCCCCTTGCTTTCCCTGAAACCTGTCCCTTCCCTTCCCTCCCCAGTGCCTTTCCGTGGGGGCTGGGAGCAGGCAGGGAGCCTGCCTGGACACGCAGCCCCGGCGAAACTCCCCAGCACAGCCAGGGGAACACGTGCTTGGCCACAGGGAGCAGATCCAGCCCCACGGGAACAGCCCGGGGGCACCGAGCCTCCCGAAACCCCCACTCCCCCCCAGCAGCGTGGGAAAACTGCTGGGGACCCTGCATGTTCCAACAGAGAGAGGTTTAATACCAGCCTCTTGTGCTGCCTGAGCCAAACCCAGCTCCTGGGGGTCATCCCACAGCACGGGGAGCTTTGGGAGCATCTCCTGGCTGGGGGATCTGATGTCAGCCCCCTGTGAGGGGTTCCTCTCCTGGCTCTCCAGCGGGTGCTGGAATGCTGGCCCTGACTGTGAAACGTGGCAGGAGGGAGCAGGGAGCTCTGCACAGCCCTCACAAGCAGGAGATAAACTGTGCCTTGCATGGATTTTACCAAGTGAGGGCACACACTGGGAAGGAGGAGGGTGGCAGGAGCTGGAGTGTCCGGAGGAGGGAACGGAGCTGGGAAGGGGCTGGAGCTCCACGAGAGGCTGAGGGAGCTGGGAGGGCTCAGCCTGGAGAAAAGGAGGCTCAAGGGGAACCTTCTCACTCTCCACAGCTCCCTGACAGGAGGGTGCAGTGTTCAGTTCAGGCTCTTCTCCCAGGGAATCGGTGACAGGACAAGAGGAAACGGCTTCAAGTTGCACAGGGGAGTTTTAGATTGGATATTAAGGAAAACTTCTTCACTGAAAGGGGTGTCAAGCATTGGAACAGGCTGCCCAGGGAAGAGGTGGAGTCACCATCCCTGCAGTGTTCAGAAATCCTGTGCACGTGGCACTTGGGGACATGGTGTAGTGGGGAACATGGTGGCAGTGCTGGGTCAATGACAATCTCAAAGATCTTTTCCACCTTTAAGGATTCCATGATTCCACACCGTGAGGATGCCATGAATGTTCTGTGTCTTTAACTTGAACATCAGCAGGAGCAGGGGAGTTACCTGCAGAGGAGGATGTGCAGAGAGCCCAGGGAGGATTTCCAGGCCAAGCCTGGGAGATGCTTTTCCCCCGCAACCACCAGTGGCAGCAGCTTCCTGGTGGGGTGGGAAGTCTTTGAATGTTTGCAATGTTTTGCATTGCAGTATTTGGATGCCAAAGCTATGCAGTGCTGTAAATGTTAATCAGCCAGATAACTAATTAAAGACTTCTCCCTTTTATTGTTGCCAACTTGCAGTTCAGAAAGGGGCTTGTGTCAAAGTGAATCCAGCCACACACCCCAGTGAAAGAAGTGCTAAACCATTCACAATCCAGTGAACTATTCTGGGACTGGAGAGGGAAAATCCCATCATTGGCTGGGGGAAAGGAAGGTCCTGATGCCACAAAGCATCACCACAACTGACCCAGCCTCGAATGCCTCTCCAGAGGACCTTGCTGTGGAGGGAACACCACGGGATTTATAGGTGCCAGGAGAGATTATGGTGCTGGAAGGGTCCCCATGAGGGTGATGTATCCCTGGGGACCCGGTTTGACATTCCTGGTAAAGGTCCAGGGTGGGGTTGATGGGACTCTGAGCTGAGGGGAGGCTGTAAGGACACAAGTGTGGCACTGGCTGGTGGCTCTGCAGCTCTGCCCCCAGAGAGGGTCCCGGACTGCTGCAGGTTCCACTGGACTGGAACGGGGAAAGATCTCACTGGACAGTAGCCATGGCTAATCTCCAACAATCTCCCATCATCTCACTGCTCTGAGTGTCACAAAGCATCAATCACTGCACAGGAGATCCATCCTGTTTTTAAAAAGGAGCATCACATTCCCGTGGCTGTGGAACACACCTGTGGTGTCCTGACCTGGCAGTGCTGGGGTCACTGTGGCCCTGGGGAACAGCAATTACAGACTGCAGGGCAGAGAGCTGAGCTGAGCTGAGCTGAGCTGAGCTGAGCTGAGCTGAGCTGAGCCTGCTCTGCCTGGCCCCCAGCCAGCAGACAGACGTGCTGTAACCAAGTGGCACCGGGCCCAGAATTTCCAGGAGGGGTGAGCTCCCATCCCAGATCCGGAGGGGGCCCACATTTCCACCGGCACTCTGCACGTGCTGGGTGCACCCGGGGTCTGGGCTCTTGTGAAATCCCAGCCTGGCTGAGGGTGACTGAGTGCTTGAAATTCCTCCCAGCTGCCCAGCCCTCCTTCCCCACTGCAAAAAGAGGGGAATTGAGCAATTCCAGCCAGTCTCCTGAGCTTGGGGAGCCCACATAGTCCCCAGGGCAGCCACACAGGGCATGAGGCTGCTCTCACTGCCTGGCACCTCAGAGAGCTCAGAGTTTTGATGACAGGACTGCTGAGATCAGTCCGTGGCACATTTACACCACACCAGGAGCTGCCCAGAATCCTGATACTGGGAGAATACTCTTCCCACCCCCGCTGCTATCAGGCCCAGCCCTCAGATGACAAGAATTTAATTTAAAGGCTCAATCTCTTGTCTGAACAGCTCCCTCCTTCCCCCACTCTGATGAGAGGAAAATCTTTCGGAGAGGCATCCAGGCGAGTGGGAAAGCTCTGGAGAGAGCTGTCTCTTGCCCTTTAGCCATCCAGAGAGGAAGAGCTCATCTGAATGAAATGAGGATCAATCAGAGAGAGGCATGGGAAAAGCTGGGAAAAGGAGCCTCCAGTGATGTATATTCATGGGGGGGAAAACCTCCCCCAGACATGCAGGAGCTTTGATGAAAACCCTCCCAGCTGTGCTGGGCCTTTGAAGTGACACAGCAGAAGCGCATTCAGGATTAGCCAAGAGATAGAAGCAGATGAGTTCTCAATCAGCTGAATCCTCCTCTTTAGGACAGACTTTCAAGCTCACTTTTTGTAACTCCTTCCAAAATTAATGAGAATCCTCTGCACAGCACCCCGGCTTCTTTCTCCCCTGCTTCCTCCCCCACCCCTGATAACCTACAAAGCCAGAATCCCATTCCCAGAGGGCAGGGGATGGGGTGCCCTTGGTGCTTCGTGCTGCAGAGGGTAACTGGGAGAAGTCTTGAATCCTTATCAGGAAATAAAACGCTGATGCAAATGGGTTACTCCTCTTTTTTTAACCAAAAAGTTGGTTTCTGAGACACAGGGATTGAGTTGAAGTGTCAGCATTTCATCAGCGGTGTGTCTCTCACTTGTATCTGCTCCTCTAATCTGAGTCTTTCAAAGCTGAGTCTAAAATCTGTGCTCTGGCTGTGTTAGAGCTGGTTTTAGCTGGGAGGGCCTTTGAAGGGCATGGAAGGGATGAATCCCTAACACTGCAGTGGAATTCTGGAACCTCCACATGGAGCTGCTCCCCAGGGAGCTGAACCCCATCCCTNTGGCAGCCCCAGATGATAAAAGCCTCCCTTGTGATGCAGTGGCATTGCCAGGGTGTTTTCTTTTAACTCTATCAGATAAGTTGAAAGAAAATCAGTTTTGATGTTGTAAGAAACCGATTTGGGAATGGTCAGAGACAAAAAGTTGCTCAAGAGTTCAGTTAACTGAGAGCAGGAACACTGCCAAGGCTGAGAGGGAAATAGCACCTATTTCTGCTTCTTTGGGTATTGATTTTCACTTTCCTCAATCATTTTACAAGCTCACAGCTGAACTGGAAGAGATTTGAAATGGGAGGTCTTGATCCCTGAGAATCACCCTAAAATCTCCCCTGATGATGAGGAGCCTCCACCCAAAAGGATGGAACTTCCCATGCTGGAGTGCTAATGGCACCTGGGCACAGCACCCAGCAAGGAGGAAACATCCTCCCGGGTGCCTTTGTGCTCCCAGGAATGTGTTTGCATTAAAAATGCACTTTTCTTATACAGATTTGTTGTGCAGGCAGTGTCTGGGGTTAGCCTGGAGGTGAGGCAGCTGTGGGAACACAGATTCTTTATAACCAGCCTTGGGTGCATCAAACTCAGCCCAGTGGAGTCACAGGATGGTTATTTTTCACTGCTGCCCCTGGTTCCTCACGGATCCAGCTCATCCTGATAGGTGCTTGTCAGTGGTCGTTGCCAGCCTGACCCATCCTGGGATTTTGCACTTTTCTATGTCCCCTCCTTTGAGAACATTTTGTTTGTGCTCCCAGTGTGTTTTCCAGCCTTCCTCTGGCAGTGTCTCAAAAGTGTGAATTCAAACTGAGCCACTTAAATCCCTTTGGATTCCATTAGAATTGGAGACTCGATTAGAATCAAATAATCCAGCTGGAATTCTTTGGATTTACTGTAATTTAATTGAAAGTGATTTCAGATTCAATTACTTGGTTATGATTTTGAGCTGGAGCCTCTGCCCTGAGCTCACTGCCATTTTACTGACCCAGTTTAAATGATGTTCATGAGCTCAGATTATTTCCCTGAATTTCCACCAAGCTCAGGGAGTTTCAGGATCCACCTGAAGTGACTCCACTGGACCTCCAGAGTTTTTCATAGCCTTCAGCTACTTGGGAGAGGAGTGAGGCAGCCGGGAGTGGAGGAGGTGCTGGCGTGAGCATTGGGAAATACCCCAAAACAGCCACTCTGCCTTCATGGGAGAGGAAAGGGACAGTTCCCGTGGCCTCTGAGTGGGGAGAGTGGAGCAAGAGCTCACAGGAGCCTTGCCCAGGCTGTCTGAGGGAGCTGTCACTGCTCAGCAGTGGGGTCATTCCTCCTGCTTCCATAGGGCAGGCAGGGGTTTCCTGATGCTGTCCTTTAGGAACAGCTCTGTCCCAGCTGACTCAGGGGAGCAGCAGCACTGCTGCCACCAGATGTGTCCTGTCCCCAGGCCACGGCAGCCCGTGGTACCCAGGACATTCCCTGGCACCTCCCAGGTGTGGGGAAAGGTGGAGAATGAGGAAAAGGGAAGGAGCCCAACCACCAAGCAACCTTCCCCTGGACATTCCCACTGAAATCCTGAGCACAGGAACAGGGCACAGCTGCTCACACCCTGCTTTTGGCATAAATCCCACAAAATCTTACAGCAAATGGGCCGAACCCTCTGCCCTCACCCCAGAGACTGCTTTTGCTTCTTGGTGGACCCTGCTGAGGAAGCCTTTTCTCCCCCTGACAGCACTTCCAAAGCTCTCTCCTGGGCAGGGCAGGGGCTGTGCCTGCTCTCTGCTGTGCTCATGCATGAGAAGAGCTTTAGAAAGGCAGGAGACACCTTCCCCTTGCACAAGCCAACAAAATGTCACGTCTTGAGAAAACGAAATGAAATCTAAAGCGTCACCTGTCCTGCAAACATAATCCGGGGGGAGTTTTTAAAGGGGCCTCAGACATTCAGTTCTACCTTTTCTTGAAAGGAACTAAGGGGGACAAAAAAATCCGGTCTCAGTGCTTTAATTTTTTTTTTT
>VYXD01014237.1:134258-203161 GCA_013397195.1 Hylia prasina | reverse complement strand
CCAGCCCAGCCCCCGGGAGTGTCCGGAGCCCTCCCGGCACACAGAGGGAGCCTCTGTCCCTGTCTGGGGCCGGGGATGGGGCCGTGCCCCACCAGCGATGCTCTTGCATCAGGGCAAATCCCGTTCCCTATCCAGGTCTACGCCCTCTTCATCTCATTTCGTTCTGCCCTTACCCAGCAACGACCACCGAGGCAGAGGAAGCGTTTCCTCCTGTCTCAAGGAGTGCTGGACCTGCACAAAAAGCTGAAGGTCGGGGCCTTCCGATGCCCCTTCCCTTGGATGATCTGAAACCCACATTTCTGGCACGAAATGTCTCCGTGTCAAACCCTCCACGAGCATTTCTGAGGAGAGAAATGTGGCACAGACTGCTGCCCTTCGCTTGAGCCCAGAGGAGAGCAGAGAGGAGCAGCCATGGAAGCAGCCATGGGCTGTCTGTTGTGAAAGAGGATTTTTTTAGCAGCCAAACCTGTAGTTATGAAACGAAGCCTGCCTCAAATATAACAGAGGAGGATCATAGAGGCACTTACTATAATTGCTCCTAATGACACTGACACTTACCCATACGTTAGTTCCATATAAACCTTTTTCATTCCCTGTGCAGACAATGAATAATCAGCACCCTCCATCGCTGCCTTTTGCAGGATTACATCATGTTCCCCGGGACAAAGACCATCTCTTTGAACAGCACTTGCACCCAGATTTCCAGGGCGTTGAGTGCCACTCTAATAAAAGCTTGTCAAAATTGCCAGTGAATTCATTAAGATCAGGAGGGACAAGTTATCTGTAGGGCAAAACTGTTCCCAGTGGACCTTTTCATTAGCTTTTTATTGGAGTGTAATTTTCTAGGGTGTCATTTCATTTTATGGAGGAAATCTGTTTTAGGCTTGTTTCTTTTGCCACTCAAATTGTAAGGCACAAGTTCCCTGTTCTCTCCGAGGCTCTGCTGGGAGAATTTTGCAGTTTCTGGATGTTTTGGCATCCACCTGCAACTGTTTCCCTATGAAATACCTTTCTCCTACCTCTGTTTTGGCACTTGCTCAGCCCTACGTGAGTGAAATGCCTCTCTCAGCCTTGATTAGGCATCAGGCATTTGCTTGTGAAAACAACAGCTCCCTTTGCCCTTCCAACGTCATTTTTCCTCCAGACAAAATTGGATTTATTGCATAAACAACGTGTTCACTATAGCTAAGGTGAGTTGGTGGTTAAAAGCAGCTGTGGTTTACATCCCTTTTCAGCCCACCAAAGCCCAGCCCTCTGGTTTGGGCTGATGCATTCCCGCTGACAGCAGTAATTTCTAGTGACAGATACAGAAATGTCCTTAGGGAAAATACAATAGTGATGGAAGTTTCCTGTGGGAAAAAAGGGAAAAAAGGTTTTTTCTTCTTCTTCTTTTTTTTTTTTTCTTTAGGGACAGTTTCATGACAGGTGTTTGAAATCTCTTCATCCTCTTAATTCCCCCATGGTTTTCCCTGCACCTCACGAGGAACAATCAAGTTCTTTTAGGATCAAACCTGAAAAATTGGCTGTGCTTTCCAACTGTACTGGATGTAAGTGCCAGCTGTGGTGTGGATTTGCTGCAATCACTGGAAAGGCCACACCTCTGTATGAAACACTGTCTTTTGCATAGCAAGTGATACTGGGAGTTAAGTTGGATTGCACAATTCAGACTCTAATCTTGACAGCAATGATAGCATCAATTCTGAGTCAGAACCCTGTTTTCCTGTATCTCAGAGACAGGATATTTTTTGCACAGCAAATGGCAAAAATTTGCATGTATGCAAAGGAGTTTAATCTTGATCCCACCACTCTTGAGTGAGTCCTGGGTCAGGGAAGTCTCCCACTGGATGCAAATGGCTCTTTATGAATCCCAGGTGGAACAAAGGTGGTACAGCCCTGCTTGAACCATCCCAAAATCTGAGGGATTGCAGTAAACAAAGGGGAGGAGACTCGCAGGGGAGGAGGGAGGTTACAACAGCCCAGATCCGGAGATTCACCTGTTGTTCTAAAACATTTGGTTGGGTCATAGTGCAGAACCCGAAAATTTCATTAAAACAACATTGGGAGGTGATAACATTGCACCTACTTACAGCAGTGTAAATCAGCAGCATGTCAGAGCACGGAAATGAGTAAGGGAAGAGCTGCCCACAGCTCCAACCAGTAAATAACTGCCCAGCTCAGGCCACACTGCCCGAGCCTCACCTGTGAGACAACCAAAAGTGCAGCTCTCTCAGCCTGGGAGTCCATCAGCCTCAGGAAAATCCCGGGAGCTTGTGCTGACAGGCACAAATATCCACCACTTCTTCTCTGTCTCACTGACCACCACAATTTCACTAAACAACAGTTTTCTTGGCCTGAAAACAGCTTGAAATTTGTTGCTTCGTGTCAGATGTAGATGTGTGAGTGCCCATCTCTGTGCTGCAGGTGCTTTAGGGAAGATGATGTGTCTCACTTGGAGTCTTTGCCTTCCTGAAGTGCTCTGTGGAATCCTGGAGAGGGAGAACAGCCCTCACTGCAGGGCCTGCCTCGACTGAACACTGGGAAATCTCCACATCTGCAGGAGTGCTCCTCATGGCCTTGCACAGTCAGGATTTCTGCCCTGGAAATTATTGATCTTTTTAACTGGTTTGGCTCCTTGATGCCATTCCCAGAATGTTTTCCTTGAAGCAACCTGGAAGAAAATCATTATTTGATGTATTTGCTGACTTGCCTTTGAGTATTTTGCTGTAATAGTGGCAACTGTGACCTCTGTTAATGAGGAAATGTATCTTAATGGGAATTTAATTGCTGTTATAGCACAGGACCCCTGTCTGGAGCTGGAGCAGCTCAGAAATCCCTGTCCCAAAGAGCTCAGCTAGGATGGGATGTGTCATCAACCTGTTCCTGTAGCTTTCTTGCTTCTCCTTGGAGTGTTTAGCTATAGAATTCCTGGGTTTTGTTTTGATCAGGCCAATGACTAAGGTATTTATGCTGTAATTGCTGCTTGTTTCTCTGTTTGATTACAGCGTGTGTGATTTGAGGAGCAGAAGGTTGATGGCACATGGAGCAATCCCTTGTTTTGGTTCTAATTGCTGAAGCTGTGCAGGGGAAGTGACAAACACTCCTCTGGGAGTCTGGATTAAGCTCTCAGCTGTGTCACTGTCTCCTGACATCTCCACAGACAGGAGGGGACAGCCAGGGGGGTCAGGCTCTGCTCCCAGGGAATGGGGACAGGAGGAGAGGGGACGGCCTCCAGCTGAACCAGGAGAAGTTTAAATTGGACATCAGGGAAAATTTCTGCATGGAAAGGGAGCTCAGGCCTTGGAGCTGCCCGGGGAGGTTTGGAGTGCCCATCCCTGGAGGTGTCCAGGGAAGGCCTGGGTGGCACCCAGAGCTCTGGGCTGGGGACAAGGTGGTCATCGGGCACAAGTTGGACACAGTGACCTTGGGGATATTTTCCAACCTTAATGATTCCATGATTTTCTGATTCTGTGGTTCTAAGCTGGGTCTTTTCTTGTGAGACCTTTCTTTCAGCAGGATGTTTCTTCTCAGTGGACAGTCCCTGGTGGGTCCTGTGAACTTTTGGGTCCTGTTTGCTTTATATCTGAATCATCCCTGCACTTTAAACAAACTTACCTCCAAATAAACCAGCTGGGATGGAGGGAAAGAGACTTTTCCTCCAAGTCCTGCATAAAACCATCCTCAGAGACCCTGGGCTCTGGGATGATGCTGCAATTCCCAGGTTTCTCCCTGGCCATGAGGAGCTCTGTGCTGGGATCTGCGAGGGAGGAGCTGGAGGGACGCAGCCGCTGCTCAGGGCACACTACAGTTAGTTTAATTGGGACAACTGTGCTCAGGAGCCTGATGAGGCCTGCTGTGTTCATTAGACATTGATGGTTATTACAATTAATCATACACTGGAATTAATTGCTGGGAAGAAAAACTATGGCTGTGCTGATCCATCCGTGAGAAAGAGAGCAGAGGTTCCCTCTGTGGCACTTCCTTCTCTTGCCATTTGTGCTGATTTCCAGGAGGTGCCCAGTGAATGCTCGGAGTGACAGTTGGATGTATTTATCTGATGTAATTCATTCCCCTCTGCAGCCCCATCTCCAAACAACAAAGCAGGAGAAAATAACTGCTCAAGCAGCCCTTAATCCACCCCAGTCAAGGCAGAGACGCTCTGAACTGGCCTGACAGGAATGATGAGCGACAGAGCTGGGGGCCCTGCAGGGAAACCTGGCCCCATAAACCACCTAATCCCTCTGGATCCCGGTGTCTTTGGAGCTGCTGGAGGTGTTCTGGGGCAGAAGATGTTGTGGGGCTCTTGAGTCCTGATGTCTGGGGTTTTATCTGCTTATTATGGGGAGTGTGTGCCTGAGAACTCGTAAAAAATGGGATTTGGTCTGGATGTGGAAATTCACTCAAAGCAGACAGGAAAACTGAGGCAGAGGGACTCACCCCATGGGTAAATGTTGAAAGCGCTGGGCAGGAAGGAGGCCACTTCCAGAATAGGTTTTGGCCTCAATTTTATGCATTTTTTTTAGTGTGGACTGATAAAATCTGGTGACTCTTATCCAGATTTTATCATCAAAAGCCAGTGAAGAGTCAGGGCATTCTATGGAAAGAGCAGTGGCACCCTCAGGTCCAGAGCAGCAGAAGACACTTGGCATTCAAAGCACAAAAATGCAAATTCGGGTATTCAGGGATTAATAACTGATCAGCTACAAACAGGGGATGTTTAATTTGGAGGCAACAAAAGCAGGGAAGGGCCTGGGTGTGCTGTGGTCATCTGTGAGTTCTGGGCTCCAGACAGGGGGAAAAGACTTTTCAGAGGAAGGACAGTTGTGATGTAATGAATTTGAAGTGAATTTAGGATGGCACCGAGAGATTCTTCTGCCCACCAGAGATGAAACATTTTGGAGGCATCCAACAAACCTCCTGCCCTCCCTTGTGTCAGCAGATGGGGAGTGCTCAGGAGGAAGAGGAGCCCAGATCCAGCCACAGATCCAGTCTTCAACCACCAAAGGTGGGAATTTAAAATCAGTCCCACAGTCCAGTGCAGGATCTTTGTCTTTTACCTGGTATTTCTATGGATGGTGAAACTCCTGCAGAACGTACCCAGCCACTTGAGCAATGCTGTGAATGGGAGGAAAAATTCCTTCCTTGTCCCAGAGGCCCCCAGCTCGTGCCCTCAAGCAGGAGCTTTCATTACCCCCAATTTTTCCCCTTGGGTTATAGGACTGCCAGTGTTATTTGCAGTTGTAAAATTTTCTAACCCAAGTTTGAAACCCAAACGTTGTTGTTTGTCTCAGTCTCCTTCCTGCAGCTGCAAATTCCTGTGCTCTGGACACAGCCCCCTGGAGGAGCCCACCCTGTCAGGAAACCCTGACTGGAAATCGTGGGATTAATTTAGCTTTATTTATTCTTTGGTTCTAGATTTTATATTCATTTCCAATAAATAAGGCTGAGAACTTCCTTCCCCGTTTTTCCCTTCCCAGCTGAGGGGTTTGCAAGGGTCTGGAGAGAAGCACATAAAATCTTTTTATTCCAAAGGAAAAATACTATGCAGAGCAAGAACATCCAAGAGTGGCTGCTTTGGAAGAAATGGGAAGCACAAGCAGCTTCTTCAGCACATGGAATGTCCTGGGAGCCAGGACTGGCACTCCTGGCAGCAAACGTGGCAAGGGAGGAGTTACTCTGAAGTAAATATTTCCCTGGAGTGATCTCCACAGAAGGGAAAGAGCAGGATGGGAAAAAAGGAAGACATCCAGGGATTTGCTCCCTGGGACTGGAGCTCCTGTAGGGGCCTCCAGCAATGTCTGTGTTTGTTCTGCAGAGTGCTGGATATGGGGAAGCACCAGGGTGGGAAGGGGCTCCACACTGAGTAAATGAAGGTCCTCAGTGGCCTGGGATGGGGGCAAAAGCTGGGAATTCCTGCTGGAGAGGTGGCAGGGCCCTGCGAGCTCCAGCTGGCTGGGAGGCATTTCCACACCTGCCAGCCCTGCTGCTCCACAGCTCCACAGCTCTCTCATGGGCTGCTTTGGTCGAGTTTTTTCTTTCTCTCCTGGCCTTCTGTCTTTTTTTCTGCCCTGCTCCCCTCCTGGCAGTGGGGCACTGGCTGGGTTTGATGCTTTGCTGGCAGGGAAAGCCCTGCTGGGTTCATCAGCTCCTCAAAAGCAAAGCCTGGCAGGGCTGCAGGCACAGAGGACACAGAATGATGGAATTATGGATCCAGCAGCGCTGGGCTCCCCTCGTCCTGCAGCCAGAGAAGGCTCTGAGACCTCTCAGGACAGGCAGGTGACTCCCAGAGCCCAGCTGAAGGCTGAGGATGTTTTTTCCATCCCAGCCTTGTGCCATGGCAGGGGCATCCCTGCAGCAAACCAGACCAAACCTGGCCCTGGCCGTCCCCTGAAAACTCAGGTTCGGTGTCAAGGACGTGCTTTGGGAGCAGAGGAGCCGAGAGCTGGTGCTGAGGGGGTGTGGAGGAGGCTCAGCCTCTGACCTTCAGTGCCACGAGCACAAACAGAAATCCCCCGGTGCGATGTTTTTACTTTCATCAGAGCTCTCCAGATGTGGAGGGGCCCCTCGGAGATGCTGGGCAGCGATAACTCGGAACATGTAAATAAATCCATCTCTCCAGAGATCCCAGCTCCGATGGTGCGGGCTGGAAACTGCAGCATTTGTAGCTCTCATTTCCATGATCAGATGGGGAAGGGAGGTAACAAAGGGTGCAGCTGCCTGCCCCACAAACTGTCTCCGAGATCAACAGATTCCCTGAGCCCCCGAGGTGCTGGAGTCTTTAATCTCCAGCTCCATGGAGATGCTCCACGCCATTAGCACCTTGCTCATTACTCCCTCTCACTCCGTTCTTACCCAAAGCCCTCCAGATAAAAGGGGAGACGTCTCAAGCTCGGTTTTCTGTGGCAGTTTCCTACTCGGCGAAGTTTTACCCCGCCTCTTCTTTCTCCCCGGCTCTGAGAATCTCCCAGATTTGTTTGTGGTTTTCATTTTTCACAGGAAGTTCAGACTTTCCTTTCCCTTATTAGGAACGTCTGTAATTCCGTCTCCTACACATCCATTTTGCCATCCTTAAAAAAACTTTTCCTCCACACCTTTCTGCATCCCAGCCCCAGCTGGTTATGATCTTGTTCCCCCACTGGGTGGCTGCTCATGTGTTTATTTGCAAAACTGGATGGAGGTCTTTTAAGAGGAAGATATTTTCATTTAATTCCCAGCTGTCCTTGCTCCAAAGAGAGGCAGAAACTTTGCAGAAGGAAGATCTGAGGATTTTTATCCCCCCAGACACAGCCAGAATCTGAAAACAGGAGTTGTTATCTTGGCTCTGCCGCTCTCTCAGCTTTGATTGTTTCCCCACTTATCAATAGAATCAATAATTGATAAATATCCCAGGGATACTGGAATCTTTAATTAGGTAGAGCATTTCCAATCTGCAGCTCTCTGAGGCAGAACTAATTTTTATTGTCCAGAGAAAAAATATTCTGGAGTAAGCCCTGGCTCTTCCCAAGAGAGAAGGAACAAAGGGATGGGGATCAGTTCCTTTGAAGCACAAACTCCCGGGGGATTTGCTTGGCTTCTGCAGATGGTAACTGGGAAAAGGAAAGTTGATGCCAGTTGGTTCAAACTGGTTTTGTAGAGAAGAATATAAAATTTAGAGAGCTCCCCATCCAAGAGAGGCTGAAAGCTCCTGATGGCTGGAAATGGGTCAACATTGGGGTGGAAGAAGTCAACAAAGACTTGCTCCAACTTTCATGTCAGTTCCTTTGTGACTGTACCCTTGTGGGCTGTTCCAGGGATGGGTCAGCTCCCAAGAATAATCCTGGAACTGGTGAATTTTAAGGAGCTCTGATTTTAATTCATATAGTTTAGTTTCTGTGGTTTACATCAAAAGACACCAGTGCTGGGAAAACCTCTGGAGCAGCCACACCTCAGTTTTGAGCAGGGCAGTTCATTCACACCTCCTCCCGTGCTCTTCCTTTTAAGCTGTAGTAATTGTTTTAATAAACAAAACAGTTTTCTTTCCAGAGCATTCTGCCCTTTTAGCTGCCAGTCCCTTGCTGTGTCTCCCTATGCTATGATTTGTTTTAGTTTTCCTTCCTTTTTGTTTGTAGATTTTTATTGAGTTAGAGATGGTTTTTGGGGGAGTTCAGGTAATTCACTCCTTTCTCAGAGACGTTCACTGCTCTCAGCTCTCCAAATCCTTCAGCTGGACAGACCAAACGGGGCACAGAGCTCTAGAAACAGGGAATTGCTGTCTTCTTACCCGATCTACATGCACAAACCGACATTTTTATGTGCAAATGCAGCTTCTGAGATATGTAACTGCTTAGGTGTACACTTAATTTCTCTTTCAAATACTGCAGTTCCTTCTGCCACTTTCACTTGCTGCAAATTAGGGTCAGTGTAACTTAACTGCATCTTCGGTGAAGAACTGGTGTGAGCAAGGAAAGAACTGGGTTTATTGTCTGTGTGCTGTGCTGGGGTAGTTGACTTTGCTGCATATTTGGGATATTTGCCGTTCTGAGTGTAGGAAATACCTGCACAAAGCCAAGCCCGGTGCGGGCAGCAGGAAGGTGCCACCGCCAGAGCCCCGCGTGGTGCTGACCAGTGAATTCCAGCTGGAGCTTGGAGATGTGGTGATTAATTTCCAGCAGTCCCAGAGAGGAAATTATCCTCGTTAAATCAATCCAGGAGAATTTCAGCCCTTGCATAAAAGGCAGCCTAATTGCCTTGGTGAATGGAGGATGAAGTGCAGGACAGTGACAGGAAGTTCACACACGCCTCGCGCTGTCATTAACGATTGCACAAGAGCCTGAAATGTTTACTCACCCGGCCAACAACATGTTTGTGCTCCCTCTTTATTTGGCTTTTTTTTTAAAACCTTCTTTAATTGCAGCGGGAAGGGGGGAAAACATCCAGCCTTGATGCCGGGTCTCTGTCAAGACGTTCAGCCCCAATTCCACGGAGCAAAGATCCGAGTCTCTCTCAGTGCTTGGGAACACCAAGCGAGGTTTGTTGTTATTTCCACCCTGCCCTACTTTGTGCTGTCACTAATCCTGGCCAGGAGCCGGGATATGGCTGGAGATCCCTTCGGTGGGTGACAAGGTGCAGCTTTCCCCGCGCGGAGCCTTTCCCAGGCACGGGGGCAGTGAGACATTTCATTTATTGGCTGCGCGGGGTCATTTACTGACATCGCATTCATGGGAGTTCAGCTCACACGGAGCGTGTGCAGCACAAAAGCAGCTGAGGAATGAGGCAGCGAGTGTTTTGAGGCTCTGACTCAGCGGGTTGCAATTGGGTCACGTAGGGGAAGAAAGGGATGGCCGCTGTCTCTTCCCACTGGGGACATCAGCGGAGCTGCCTCGGGGTCTCTGTTGGGTGTCAGTTCAGGCTGGATGAAGATTTTCCATCCCCCTCTGTCCGGGAAGGGCCGGGCTGCAGATTTGTCAGTGTCCAGGCTGAGTGCAGAGGGTTGTGTGTGGTCCCTGTCGCTTTATGGGACTTGGGTAAACACCCGTGGCTTTGTTATGTGCTGAATAGGAAAGTTAGCCCCAAATTAGCGCTAATGTGAGGTCATTTAACCCTTATGGGAGGTCTTTTGAGAAATCATAATAGAGCCAAGCAGGAGTCGGCCCAGCCACTCAGAGACCCCTGCAAGATTGACAAAGTGCACTATTATCATGAGGTCAGAAATGTAAATACTCCCAGAGCAGCCGAGAAAAACTTTCCTCCTGCTGGGCTGATTATTCCCAAAACAGGTGCTGCTCCCAAATCCCCGAGCAAAGGCTACAAGCTCCTCGAGTTGTTGCTACAGGAGAATTAAAAGTGAATTGGAGCCGGGTTGAGCAGTCAGCATCTCTCCAAGCAGCGATTTCCTGACACAATGAAAGGTCAGGGCAGCTCTTCCTCCAGTTTCACTGTCCAGCCCTGGAAACAAGAGCTGTAATTGCCACGGAAAATAGCTGTGTGCGGCTTGGCTGGGATGGGAACGGGAGCTGTGGCATCCAGAGGGTGCAGACACTGCTGTCCTCCTTTCCTGGCACGGGGGATTTTCCAGCTTTCCTTGCCTTCTGCCCCTGGGCAGAGCGCTGGTCCTGACGTGTGGTGTGGGGTCTGTGCATGGAGAGGATTCTGATTCCGAGCAGGGTCCACCCTGAGTGAAAGCCGTGATGATTTTGGGGATTAAAATTACCTTTAGGAAGGAATTGTTCCCTGCGAGGGTGGGAGGCCCTGGCACAGGGTGCCCAGAGCAGCTGTGGCTGCCCCTGGATCCCTGGCAGTGCCCAAGGCCAGGTTGGACACGGGATAGGAGCAGCTTGGGACAGTGGGAGGTGTCCCTGCCTGTGAGAGTGCTGGGAAGAGAACACATAAAAATGTGGGGCACTCCATGGGATCAGAGGGGATGGAGATCAACCAACCCAGACCCCTGGAGCCTTTATCTGTGCACCAGCAAAAGGAAGAGCAAAGCCTTACCCAGTTGGCTCCTTCCAATATTAAACCCACTGAAAGCTTCCATATCATTGAGGTCCATACTTTGAATCCAAAAGTCAGGACAGAAACCTTAGTCCCTCTTTCCTGGTGAAAACCTGGCTGAGCTTCCCTGAGTGCCAGTGACTCTTTAATTCCAGCCTCCCGAGGAGGATTCTCTGGGTTGTTGTTGAGAAATCCTTTCCTGCCAAGCAGTCAGCAGGACCGGAAGCTCCGGATACCTTCCCATCTGGAAAGGCAATCACACAAAATGCCAAGCCCAGGGGGCAAAATTTCAGTCTTGGTGCCAGTCTTGCTTATTACATATCTGGGTTCTGCAGCCTGCTAGACTTTCATCATATAATTTATTTGCTTCTCAACATCCCTGCAGTTATTAAAAGCGCCGTGCTCAGAACTGCCACCCAAGGTTTGTCTAATTGGTACATCTGCCTTTTGGGGCACTGGGATTGTTCATTTTACAGCCTCCCCTGGGGCCAGAATTCGATCTGGGTTCCTGTAGCCAGGGGGGCTGCCCGGGGTCCTTGGGACAAGGATCAGATACTGCAGGGATGGGCTCTGGGGCAATGTCAGCCAAAAGTCAAGCTGGGGTCAAGGGGGAGAGGCTCTGAGTCCCTCACCTGCCACAGTGCCAGGGGCAGTTTGTCCTTGTGTGGCAGGAAAGGACAATCCCCAATCCAGAATCCCCCTGGTGAAGGCTCGCAGGGCCCTGCACTGCCCTGTCTGGCCTTGTCTCCACTGAAGGTTCCCAAGGAGCCTCTCACAGGATGGGATTCAGCAGCTGGGAGCAAGGAAAGCTCCTCAGGTCATGATGTGTTCCCCATCCGTGGTCCTGGGCAAGGTTAGAAGCGTAATGCCATGAATGCCATCCCTGCAATGCAAAGGCAGTGCAGACCTGAGGCAGGGAATGTCCCATCCCTGCCCCTGAGCACCTTCAGGTGCAGGGACCCAAATGGAGACCCAGGCAGGCCAGGTGGGAGCCTCAGCTCTCATTTCTCTGACCTTTTATTCAAGAATGGGTAAAATACATTGACATTCTTAACAGCAAGGCTTTCAGCAACCTTCTGGCATCCTTCATCTGAGCCCATCTTCAACTTTGCCCCTCCACTGAGCTCTGAAGGTGGTTGTGTTGTCCTAGCTCTGACTCACATTAGATTTTTCTAATTTATCCTAAACTGATTTCATTCTATGCTGAAAATCAGAGCAGCAGGCGCTGCTTTCACTGGCAGTGATTAATCCTAAAGCTGCTGTAGGAGCTCACAGGAAAAGGTCTCACTGTCAAAGCCATAAATCCTCCAGGTTCAGGTGAAATCCGAGCTTCCTTTTGTGCCTTTTTGGGACTCAGCTGTGCTTGAGTTTTGGCCAGCAGCACCAGTTCCTGCTGCAGCAGACACACAGTTTGTGCTGGTGCAGCCTGATTTGTTTGATCAAGCTTTAAACTGGGGTAAAAATGCATTGCTAAAAGTCACATCTCCCCCAGTGGTTTGCGTGGGTGAGGAGACACTCAGGGTAGGCAAATTTTCCTAAGACTCACATGAAATTACTCGCAGTGGGGTCAGGGCTGCAAATCCCATGGGAGCCCCGGGGGTGGCTCCTGTGCAAGGGCTCCATGTGGGACTGCCCAAACAGGCCTGGGACCAGAACAGGCTCAGGGGTGCAGGGAGGCAGAGCCCAGGCACAGGGACACGGAGCAAGTGCAGTTTGGGGCTCCTGATTGTCACTGCAGGGCCTTGCAGACAGCCCATGGCAGCAGATCCTCAAATTCCAAAGGGCAGCTCTGATATCTGCTCCCTGTGGCAGGGACAGGACCTTGGGAAGGGCTGGAGCTGTGCCAGGAGAGGTTTGGGTTGGATTTTAGGGATTTTAGCACTGCCCAGGCTCCCCAGGGAATGGGCACAGCCCCAAGGCTGCCAGAGCTCCAGGAGCCTTTGGACACCACTCCCAGGGATGCTCAGGGTGGGATTTGTGCAGGGTTGGACTCTGTGATCCTCCATCCCTCCCAGCTTGGGATATTCCATGATTTTATCCTCCCTGAATATCACTGATGCAGCTAAATCAGGTTTTCCATTCTCAGTGGTCCCACCTGGCCATCAGTGCCTGGAATTTGGGGGCCATAAAACTGTGGGGGAAATACGACAGAGTCAGCTCAGAAGGGAGGCAGGTTCTCAGATCACGGAGTAAAAAAGAGTTGATTGATTTATTTAACAAAGCTCAAGCAACAGTTGGTTTTGTAAGAGGCATGTGCTTCTTGCAGGAGGCATTTTCTCAGAGGAAGGAAAATCCCCAGGCCCCGAGGGCCAGCAGCTCCCATGTGCTCCCTGCCACCCAGGACATTCTTGGTGCATCTCTGGAAATGTTGCAAAACACCTGTTTTTTCCACTCCATGGGATAACTGGTACCTTGCAGTGAACTTTCTCTTAATCCCACAACAACAACCTGCCTCGAGAAGCAAATTCCAGCCCTGCAGAGGCTGAAAAAACTAAATTTACCTTCTGGATTTGCTGTGCAGGAAGGCTCCTGGCTTTGTACATTTGACCTACATGCTGGGCAGTCCAAAAACAACCCAATAAGTTCCTACAAGCTTCGGTCAGATTTGTTATCTGAGCAGGCGATGCACTGATAGGGTTTGGATTTAGGTTTCGTTTCAAATGGGAAGATTTTTCACTGTAGATGTTGGATTCTGGCCTGGCCAGGAAGACAAAGCAACAGGAGCAGGGCGAGTGAGTCAGAGTTAAGTGGGCCTTTATTTGGTATCAAATATGACAGACAGGTGCCAGCGAGGAAGCTGAGCTTGCCCACTAGCAGAGGGTGGAGCAGATGGGTATCTGGGGCTCCTTCTCTCCTCCAGAGCTGGGGGGAGGATGGTTGGGAGGGAGGATGGTTGGGAGGGAGGATGGTTGGGACAGACGATGCTGGGGGAGTTGCAGCTCTGGCAGGAGCCATTGGGGCCCAGCCCGGGTTCCCTCCAGCTTTTGGGCTCTGTGGGGAGAGGTGTCAGCAGGAGATGGGCTGGCATTGCCTGGATCACACCTGGTGCAGCTGCAGTGTGGATGGAGGGGGCTGGAATCACTCCAGAGGCTCCCAGCACTCCCTGATAAATCTTTCCCTGAGCTGGGCCCAGCCAGAGCCACGGGCTCCTCGTGCTGTCACACCAAGGGGACACACTGCAGCAGCTCCCTTGAACAGGAGATAAAACCCAAAAGGTGAAGTTTGCCCGTTTTCCAGCCCAGAACTGTTAATTTTTAGAGGAGGCTTCAGCCCTGCTGGCTCTGCTTGGGCTTTGCTGCATCATCCACATGCTGTCCCTGCATGATTTTGGGGGGCTGCTGACTGCAGATTGGCAGGACAAGGCTGGAGCCCCTGGGGGGAAGGAGCAGGACCAACACTGGGATGTTCCCAAGGGATTTGCAAAGGGAAATCCAATCTCTCCGTGCCTGTAAAGAGCTGAGAACTCCAAGGAGCTGGAGCTGCTCCCACATGGGCCTGTTCAGGAGCTGGGGCTGTGCTCCCTGAGTGGTACCAGCACAGCTCTGACTCACACAGGGCCTTTGGGATTTCCAGTTTTCTCCCTGGGAGTGAGGTTCAGTTCCCACAGGTGCTGTCCCCAGCCTCTCCCCTGCCTCTGCCTTTGCATTTGGGTGCTTCAAGAGCAGGGGGTGTCTCCAAACCAGGCCTGGCATCCAAGCACAGAATCCCAATTCCAGGGACAATTTCAGAGTCAAATCAAGATTGTGGAGCTGACTTCTTCCTCTTTATAAATAATCAGGTCTCACAGCTGTTTTCTCAAGCTGTTGTGGGAAAGTCAGCTCCTGCAAAGTGCTGAGGCAGAGAAAGGCAGGATGACTTCTGCTGTGTGCCCATTCTGGCCACCCCAAAACATCCCTTGGTCCAGTATCCCATGAGTGATTCAGATGAGTAATGACAGGTGTAGTGCTGAAGTGAGAAATAATTAAAATTTGCAGTGCTTTGATGAGTCCAGTACTGACCAGCACAGCACTAATATGTCCTGAGCCCTGGTTCTGCTTGGAAACCACAAACCAGGTCCTTGCTAGCTGGAGGATTGGCTTTAAAATTGCTTCACTTTGTGGGGTGTGTGAGGGAGTTATTTTCCTTTCTGTCTCTTCATTCCTGAGCCTGTAGAAATTGGGGTTTGGAGCGTTTTGCAATGATCCTGAAGGACGGAGATTTTTGTGTAGAGAACACTTTCACATGATGGGATGATTACAGGAAGCCAGGCTTGAAGAGGCAACTAAATAAACTAATAACAGCAAGTATCAGCAGATTTGAGATGAAACCAGGGAGGCTGGCAGGGCTGAGATGTTATTAGTTCCAGATGTTGCTCACAGATAAATATCTCTGGCCTGAGCTTTTCTAATTACCAACAGAAACTGAGCTGTCACGTAAAGATGCCTCTCAAGGCTCCCTGAGCACATTCATTATAGTCCAGGGAGGACTGATATCCATTCATATTTCCTTTTTTTTTTTAATTTGCTACTCAGGAATTTGCTGAATGAAATCCCGTTCCTGTGCTGTGCTCAGAGGTTGGGATCCACAGCTGGGTGAGGGGAGCAGACACAGGATCCAAACTGCGGAGCCTGAACCCGAGCCCAGCTGTGCTGCTGGGATCTGCCACGCTCCTGATAAGGGTAATTAATTCTGAGCAGCCCAGGACACCTCTGCCAGTGCCATTTCCATATCTCTGCTCAGCCAGGGCTGATTAAGGAGGAGTGGAGTCAACTGAGGTGCCCGAGACCAAACTCATCTCTGCTGCAGCGTCACTGCCTGACATCAGATAACTTCCTGAGGGGAGGCAGCTTTGATCAGGCTGCAGCACTGGGGGGAATGGTTGGGAGCAGTCCCTGATGTTTTGCATCTGGTCCATTCTCAAAACTGTTTTCATGTTGGGGAGTTTCTCTCGGGGAGGAATGGCAGCACTGAGGAAGTGTGGGCCCAGCCCTGAGCCCTTCCTGGTGCTGCTGGCATCACTGACAGCACCTCCTGCTCCTGGCACGGGGATCACTGGGGGGGAATCCAACTCCTGGGTTTTTTCCAAGAGGAAATGTGTGTTTGGAGTTGCAGGTGTGAGGCAGCCAGTGGGAGGGAAGCCCTGTGTGCTCCCAGGTGGGTGCTGGGGTTAGAAAAGGAAGTTGCCTTGGAGTCAGGCTGAAATTCCTGGAAAAAAGGCCAATTCTCTGTGAAACCTTCCCCTGGCTCCTTCCCTGTGCACATTTGGAACTGAGCATCACAGGAAGCCTGGGCAACAAACTGGGCTGGAATGGGGAACATCCCTGGGACATCTCCAGGCAGTTCCCTCCCCTGCCAGACTAAACTGGGATGGGCACTTCCCACTTTGCTGCTGCCTTTGGATTGACAGGTGTCAGGGCAGCTCTGGGGAGAGCACGGGATGAGCTCAGGGCAGACAATGCAGAGAAAAGTGAAGCTTCTTCCAGCAGGAGAAGGTGGCTGGGCTGGGGGTCATGTTTGTTTGTTTAACTGGAGCTGCCTGCCCTGGAGCCCCTGAGCTGGGTCAGTTGTTTGCAACCCAAACTCGTCGCCGAGTGAGAACTGGTAGAACTCGCTAAGGACAACAGAATTTTCCTACAGCCCCCTGGGCTACAACAGATAATAACAAACTGGCTTGACTCTATTAAAAAGACATTTAAGCATCTGGTCACGTTGTTTGGTGATACTGGGATCCAGCAGAGCCAGCTGGATTCCCAGGAATCCTGCAGATAGAGGCTGGAAAACTGGTGGGAAAGGGCCAGTGAGGGCCCTCTTGATTTCTCCAGAAGGCCAAATCCTCCTTTTCCTTTCCCTCATTATTCTCCTGACACTGCAGAGCTCTGGTGGAGCTCTGCTGTGCCTGTGCTGTGCAAACACAGGGAAGGGCAGCTCTGCCAGACTGAGCATTGCAGCCCGAGGAGGTTTTAGTTCATCTTTTTGTTCTGCCTGCTCAAGGAAAAGGCTCTGGGAGACACAGGGAGTCTCGCTGGGAGAGGTGATCTGGTTTGGATATCAAAGGACTGAATGGCACACGGTGTGTTTTTTGCTGGAGAAGCACCTGAAGCAGCCCCATCTCACTTTAACCTGCTCCAGGCTGCTTCCTCTTGCTGCGTATTAATTGCCAAAGTGTTTTAATAACCTTTGGTCAAAGACAACTGCAATTCCTGGCACATCACAGGGCAGCTGGAAAGGATGTTTGACAGCTGTCAGTGGGAAAAGCCGTGTATCCTAAAGGGATTAGAGTCCTTGCTTTGAAGTTCCTTACAAGTTTTACAGCAGAGAAGCCAGACTGGGAACAGGGAGTGTGGAGTGGCTCAGGTGAGGTCACACCACAAATCCTTAATGGAGGGAGAAACAGGAACGTTGGGCTGTCAGGGACACAGGCCCCTGCTGCTCCTGGGGTGAGTTAAACATCCAGGGGCAGCCCCAGCAGGGCTGGAGACCCTCTGGGTGATGCTGTCTCCATCCTGGAGCTGCTGCTGTGTCCCTCACAAAACGCAGCTAAGCCCAGTCTGCCCCTGGATGTTTAAAGAGGATTTAAGAAGCCAAACACAAGAGCGGCCCTGTTGCCTTAGAGAGGGTGTAGCTATGAGCAAAATTTGGCCCTCTCTTTTAAACTTTGCAGTTTGTCTTGACTGCTGCATGCTTTATTTTTAGAGCATCATAAAAGGCTTTTGTTCCAGGGTATATTTAACAGGGGAGTGGAGGGGAAGTGGGAGGGTTTTGTTCACAGAGAATGTATCTCCTGGTCTCTTTCTTCTATCCCACCCCCTCACCAGATACTCTTGGAGGGTGGAGTATAAATGCAAAAAAATAAAAAAAAAAAGGAGAAAATAATAATTAGAAATACTGAAATCATAGTCAAAGGGATTGTCTGGGCGTCCAGGCCTGGAGGCCTCCGAGGCGCCACAAAAATCACATTATCACAAAAAAGACACAAAAGGTGCCCAAGAGGATGGAAGAGGCAGGGCTGGGGTGGTCCTGTCTGTGCCCAGTGACACACCAGAGCCACGCTGGGCTGGTCCTGAGCCTCCTGCCAGGGTGGCACCGAGGCTTTGCCAGCACAGGAGAGGGCTCTGGAGGGTTTGTGCTGCTCCTGGAGGGTTTGTTCTTCTCCTGTGCCCTGCCCTGGGAGGGGAGCAGACAGCACCATCCCTGCTGCTCTGCAAAGGGCCGAGCCTGAAAAGCTCACCCAGATCCAGAGGTGGCACAGGACACCTTTCACTGAGGCAAACCTGGCCCTGCTCAGCTCTGCCAGACACATTTACCTCTCTCTTTTCTCTCTCAGGGCTTTTCCCTGCAGAGGTCAGAGCCTTGTCCTTCCCCTGCCTGCCCTGGCTCTGGCAGTGTTTTCTCCTCCTTCCCTTTTGTTGCTGGAGTCTGTAAAGGTTGGAAGAAACTCGGAAATCCCCCGAGGGGATGTTGCAGCTCTGCAATAACCAGAGCCAGTGAAATCCCCTCTGCCTGGATGGGGTAAAGGACAAGGACTCAGAGCTGCCACTGTGGGCACCATGAACTGGGCAAGGGCTTCATTAATTTGGAGATACAATCAGAGTATTGATCAAGTGCTGCCACAGCTGCCACAGATTGGTGCTTTTCTTGGCTTAACAGGACACAGCCCTGCCCGTGGCAGGGGGTTGGGACTGGGTGATCTTTAAGGTCCCTTCCAACCCAAAGCACTCCATGATTCTTTATGGAGAATCTGAGTTCAGGGTGTTGCTGTCCCCTGCTCCTGGCCGTCTCCAGCAGTCCCCACTGGAGTTTGCATTGCTGCAGACCCTTGGTTTCCATTCCCAGGAGCAGCCTCTGCCCAGCCCCTGGATCCCTGGCAGGATTCCTGCAGCAGAGCAGAGCCCCCCACGTCCTGGTGTTGTCAGCAGGGTCACTCCTCACCCCGAGCCAGCTGCCAGGGAGCTGTTGGAGGCTGTTGCACCCAAATTAAAGAGCTCTGTGCTCACACGTGCCTGTGTGGACACGACTCCTGCCTGCCCCGCTGGGCTGGAGCCCCTGTGTCCCCAGGGAGAGCCGTGCTCGGCGCTGGGTGACACCTCCGGAGCCCAGCGGGGCAGGCAGGAGTGAGACACGATGGGGGGTGAGAACGAGGGGTGGAAGCCTTTCTTTTTCCCTTTGTTTTAAGGCTTGTATCAACTTGCCTGGCAAAATCCTCCCCTGCCTTCCAAATCCAGTCACCGTGAGTCACGGCTGAGCCCATCCTCTGCCTCCTCATTGCAACACGGATGACAGAAACCATCCAGCAAGAGGGCTTGAATCCCTGATGAGTTTTGTTCTATTGCACAAACCTTTTCCCCATGTGCAGGTGAGTTGCTGCAGAGGTGTTGCCTGGGTGGTATTCCCAAAGTTCCCGCTGGAATAAGCTCGGTTATTCCAGAGAAAAGTTATCTCACAGCCCTGCTCCTGACAGATCCAGAGCAGTGTAAGGGCTTCCCTGAGCCAGGATGTTTAGGGAATTAATTGGTATCTAAAGTTAGGGGGGTTAAGGTTCATTTTTTAAGAGGAGAAAACCTCCTCGTGGTTCTGGAGTGATTGCTGAGAGGTGAGGAAAGGCAGGAAAGGCTTTTCCTATCAGTACAATTACCACGGAGGAACGAGAGGAACCTTTCTCCTTCCCTAACTCCTTCCTTTACAAACACACCGTATTTTGTCAGTATATTTATACATAAAGAAACAGCAAAGCACCAACCAACCCCCACCCCCATAAAAAACGCCAGCTCCTCGGCACGGCAGGCGACGAGCACCGCATCCACCGAACTGAAACTCATTCTCCCCGAGCTGAATCCCTGATCCCGCCCCTTTAGCCCGTCTCCCCGGGGGATTTCCCGGCGGGCCGGCAGGGACAGGGTTACGCTGCACCTGTCTGGGTGTACCTGTCCCAGGGCACCTGTCCCGGCAGCCAATCCCGGCGCTGCCGCCCCACCTGTGCGAGCGCGGCCGCGCTGCTGCCATAAATCAAACACCTCGCAGGCAATGTCTGTCTGAGCAGCTCCGGGCACGGCTCAGCTTCGCTGCCTGCGCTCCCCACACCGCGGAAATATGTCCAATGAGCTGGAGTAAGTGCCAGGGATTTTCCTTTTTCCCCGCTTTTCTCGCTGTCGGGGCTGGATGAGGTTTCTGGGTTGCTCCTCTGCCTGTCCAGCTGTTGGCGAGAGGAGTGAAGGACGGGATGGGAGCGCTTTGATTTTCTGTCCCTGCCCGAGCTGGTGCTGCTCTGGGGAGGAATCACTTCTTAGGAATCGCTCCTTTTTATTTGGGACGTGTTAAAAATCACGATCCTGGTTACTTTTTTATCCCCAACCTAAAACTGACACATGGGGTTTCTGTCCAGAGGCGAATCTGCTCTGCCTCTGTCCAACAAAATCTAACAGGAGCTACAGGAATCTGCTTTAATTTTATATATATTTATTTGAGAAAATACCTCCCGAAGTATTTACCAGTCTCTAGTTTCTAGGGGTGGGGATTGTTTTGTATCTTTTTTGTTGTTTTTTATTGGGGGCTTTATAATTTTTTTCCTTTTTTTTTTTTGTTGTTTGTTTGTTTGGGTGGAGGGGGGTTTCTTTTTCTTTCTTTGGGTTTTTTCCTTTGTGTTGGGGTTTGATTTTTGGATGCTTTTCGTTGTTTGTTTGGGTTCTTTTGTTAAGCAAATGGCTTCACACTATCACCCTATCAAATAATTCAACCTTTTAAATAAGAAAAAGCTTTTAACACCTATCGATGCTGTGTAACTCTCGCTTCTAAGTTTGGCACTTCCGAAATATTTGGGAGTTTTGGATGCTGATGGCATCCAAAAGGCACCTCGTGCCTCGCACCTCCGAAATAAAGGCAGACGAGTGTCAGATTGGGTGCCAGGGTGTGGGGAAGGAACTGTGAATCAGCTGCGAATGCTGCTGTCAGTCAGTGCCAAACGTCAGCACGAGAGCCCCGTGTGAAGGATTTGTGCGTAAAAATATTTACCAAGAGCTGGAAATTGGATATATCTGTGTAGAGATCTGGTGTTTCCAAGGTGTTTTTGGGGAGAAAACCGCACACCTGTGTGTGTTTACAAGCCTGACAAAGCTGCTGTGTCAGCCAATCTCCTAATTAAGAACCCTGAAAAGGCGCAGCGGTAATTATTATTTTATGTAAATAGTGGGATCGATCTGCTCGGATTGATTGAGAACCCGTGACTGAAATTTTCGCGTTCTGAAGTTTTTTTGGGTAGTTTATAACTGGCGCTTTTTAGGTTTGAGAGTTTGGGCATGTGTTTGGCTCTGGGAAGGCACGGAGCGTGTGAGGGTGTGCGATTGATGGATTTATCGCTAATTACGGCCCGGGGAATTACACGGCTGCTGCCTCTGCCCTAACGGGCTGTTAACCCCTGACATTCTGCGCTTCCATCCCCGCTCCACACCGGCACCAGGCTGGCTCGGGCACCCCGAACCCGTGCGAGGTTTGTGCGTCAATCTATGTTTTGGGCACCCCGAACCCGTGCGAGGTTTCTGATCCATCGATGTTTTGGGCACCCCGAACCCGTGCGAGGTTTCTGATCCATCGATGTTTTGGGAGGACGCGTGTGCAGAGCTTGGGAAGCTCCGCTTTAGCTCGGTGCGGGGATAAATCCCTCTGGAAGAACGTGCCCGGGGTGGGGACAGGGGCGAGCGGAGCCTGCGGGAACGTTTCGGGTGACGATGGGCCTGGAGCGCCTCGCCCGAAGCTCCCGGCAGGAGAGAAGGGAGCTGGGGATTCCCTGGGACCAAAGGAACGGGGAAACCTCCAGCCCTGGGTTCCTCTGAGGGGAAAAGGTGTCAGCGGGGGGAGGAACCTGAGAAGAGGCTGCTAAAGCCTCTCAAGGAGCGACGGGGCTCTAAAGAGCTGCGAATTTCGGGATAATCGCCGGGGTGGAGCTTTCCGGACACCCGCAGCAGCCTCGGAGCGGTGCCGGTGCCCCGCACGCCGCTCCTTCCACCCCCGTGTGAGCCGGGAACATCTGCCCAGATGTGCTGATGTTTAGGAGCGGTGGTGTCCCCGTTTTGTCGCTCAAACTGCCAGGGAGAAGAATCCCACCTCTCCCTTTGGGACGTGAATTTCCCAGGGAGGACTGGGAAGGGGCCAGCGTGGCATGAGAAGGGGAGATGTTTTGCCTATTATAAAATATTCTAACAGCTGATTTCCATAGTCTTCTAAACTGAACCCGTGTCTAACTCTGCCGTGCGTGGGCTGGAAGGAGTTAACCAGGAGTTACTCCCAGTTGTGGTTTTGTGGTCGAAACCATGATCGCCAGAAGCAAATTTTTGTCATGCATAAGGTGTGTTATTAAAACTTGAGTTATGCTCCTGGTGAATGAAAAGTTAAAGCCCTTTTATAAAATCCTGGCAGCAAAGCACACAAGGGATAACCGTGCTGGAGCAAGGGAGGCTGGCTTGGATTTTTTTTTTTTAAGTTATGTAAAGAGAAAAAGAGATTTGTAAATTAAAGAAACAATCAAATAACTGCTATGCAATTCCCAACAAAGGAGTAAAAGCCCTCTGAATAAACTCCAGACTCAAAGCAGGGGTGAATCAACATTTGCACAGTATCTCTGCTTTGATGCTTTGGGTCACATTTTCGGCTGATTGGTCCATGGGAATGATTCCAGGGAAATTTGCAGAAGAAAGACCCGTTCCTCTGAGGAGGATCTGCTCGGGCTTTGTTCCAGCTGGGGGTTGAATTGTTGATCAGTGTAAAGTATTCATCCAAAAATGCACTTGTACTTGGATTGCACCTGCTGGCCCTTGGGATCAGCTGACTGGCAGGGACAGGGATCCTGGGATTGTGTGCGCTCAAGGAGAAAAAGGTGAAAAATGTTCATCAGTGGAACTCATTATTGAACATATGATTATATTCCATTGCTCACAGCCAAGTTTCCAAGGCTTGGAGGATAAGGAATATGGAAGAGATGGGGGTTTGATGGGATATGGGGAAGAAATTCTTCCCTGTGAAGGTGGGCAGGCCCTGGCACAGGTGCCCAGAGCAGCTGTGGCTGCCCCTGGATCCCTGGCAGTGCCCAAGGCCAGGCTGGACAGGGCTGGGAGCACCTGGGACAGTGGGAGGTGTCCCTGCACACGGCAGGGGTGGCACTGGGTGGTCCCTTCCAACCCAAACCACTCCAGGGTTCTGTGAGGGCTCATTTCTTGTCCCTTTAGGTGTCAGTGCTGTTCTGGCTGTGGCGATGGGTGTGAGGCTGATCCTAAACCCATCCCTGTCCCAGCGTGTTCATCCCTTGAGTGCTGAGAGCACCAGAGCAGCTGGTTCTGACCCCGAGCCTCCTGCTCTGCCACTTCTTGCTTCTCTTCACCCCTCTGCCCTGGCAGTCTGAGCCCTGCAGAAGTGCCTGGTTTTATTTGGCTGTGCCTCCAACGGGGTGAATCAGGTTTGTTTGGAAAAAACATTGTTTGAAGCACGTTGTGCTGGGGTTGTTTTTTCTATCAAACAGCAAAAGGCTGCTGCTCCTGGGCCCTGCACTCCCAGGACACTGAATCAGAGGGCACGGCCAGAGCACACCTCGTGGGAGACCTGGGCAGCTGAGACTGTTCCAGGCTGAGAGAGGGAAAAGCCCAGGGGGAGAGCCCACCCTGGCTGTGCCAGGGCAGCTCTGCAGGGCCTGTGGTGCTGCTGAGGGGGGAAGAGCTGCTGGCAGAGCGTGGAACAGGGGCAGGGCAGGGAGCAGCTGCTCCATGTGAGGCTCCTGTCAAGTGTCCTGCCCTGGCACAGCTTCCTGGAGCCTCTTGGGCAACAGGATCCAGCTGTCCCACCTTCAGCAGGGCACAGAGCCCGTGCCAGCCCTGAGCTCTGCCTGCTCTCAGGCAGTGGGGAGGGATCAGCACATCCTGCACTGGGGGGACCCGGCTGTCCCCAGACTGAGCACAGAACTCTGAGGCTGAAACCTCCAACCTCTGCTCTCCTTGTCTCACGGCTTCCTTGGAAATGTGTGACATCCTCAGTGTGTCCCTGCAGGATGTGCTGAGGGAAGGCAGAGAACCTTGAGTAAAGCTGGGCTTTGTTCTAAGCGCAGATAACCCATAATAGCTGATTACTGGCTTTAACACCCACATCACCTGAAGAGCAGTAAAAAACAAACTGATTTTGTTGCAAGTTTGTGTATTGTGGCCACCATTGATCGGTTTTAAACCGAAATCTTGCAAAACTGTGATTTTTTAAAATCTGATTTTATTTAAAAGTCATAGCTGTTGGAGTTAGAGAATATACAAAAATTACCTGTGTAATCTTCCTTTTGGTGGGTGAAGGGCTGGGAGCCTCAGTGCAAAGTGTGATGTGTTGTGAGGGTTTGTGTCCAGGAGCAACTGCACATAAAATGTCTTTATCTGTCCACAATGAAAATAGGAATGAGAGTGAAGTTTACAGCAATATTTCAGATGCTCAGGGCCTGGTTTTGTATCTCCCTATGGAGTCAGAAACTCAGGACTCCCCAAAACGGAGCCATCTGACATCAGAAACTGCTTCTGGAAAAAATCAGCCGTAATTCCTGAGCTGCAAAGGGATTCTGTGCTGTCATTTGTTTTGTTAGGCAGGGGAGGCACTAAAGCAGGACTGGTTTGTGCAATGGGATGGTGGGTGGATCCCTCCTGGGTGATGTTATCGGGTAAAGCACAATCCCAGCTGGTGTCCCCCAGACATCACAGCCTGGATGGTCTCAGGAGCCCTCCAGCTGCAGAGGCACAACCAGTCCCTGCTGCTGAGATTTGCAGCAGAGGTTCTGGGCTGGTTCTGTTCTCTCATCTTTGCAGAGCAGCCCAGGATGAGGCATTTTAGTGTCAGTCCCTGTCCTCGGGTCCTTCTGCTGGGATAATGAAGAGTTTACAAAAGCAGGAGTTAGGATGATGTGAAAGAGGACAAATGTTGAGCTGGTCTGGAGTTTCTTTTGGTCATAAAGAGCTGTAGTGACCCAAGAGGGCCACGAGAAGGGAGATCCCTGCAATTCCCCAGGATCAGCCTGCAGAACTTCCCTGCTGGATCTGCCCACCAAGGACTCACCACTGAGCCCCTTTGGGAATCAGGAGCCATTTCCCAAAGATGTTTGTGGTGCCCCTTCCCTCCCCGTCCCGGGCAGGCACGTTCCTGCAGGGGTGCCCCGTGCAGGGCCCAGGCTGGGTGGGTGACCTGCATCCCACCTGTGCCACAAGAATCCAGGGAAGGAGCAGCTCCTGCTCTGCCTGTGGGTGAAGCACTGCTGGGAATCTTCAGGTGGCTGAGCTGAGTTAACCCCGGGGCTGGGGCTGCTGCTGAAATGCCCCTGCACAAACCCAGTGACAGAGCCCACATTGTTCCCCAGCTGCCAGAGAAAATAGCCCAGAAAATATCCCGTAGGCAGTGCAGGTCAGGGGCCAGGAGATAGATCATGGTCCCCTGGGCCTGTGGATTGACACCGTGTTGTGCTTGGCACCCCAGCAGTGTTTTTCATCATTAGCCTGTTTGTTGTGTTTCTTTCTGTGGTTTTTTTTCCTGGTTCTGTCTCTCTTTGGATTTTTGCCTGGCTGTGTGAGTGGGCTGGTGACAATGCACTCACTGCTGGCTGTGCTGTCACTTTGTCTTCAGGTGTGCTTGTTTATTAAACCTGCAAAGAAATTACAAAATCACTGCCTAGCTGAGAGGTTTGGCTTCAGTACTGAGGTCACTCAGTGGGATGTAGACAAGGGTTTACAGGCTAAAATCTCTGCCCAGGAAGCAGCTGCTGGCCTTGCCCTGTCCAGGGCAGTGCTGATCCTCCCCTGTATTTCTGACAAGAACTTGGGGAACACCAGGGTTATTTCAAGAGGGAGGAGAGAGCAATGCCCAAACCCAGAGATGATGAAACTCCCACAGGAGCTGCCTGGGGCATCCCTGAGCTGCTCAGGGCTCTCTGTTCTGTGGCTCTGAATTCCTGCTGCTGCTCTCCATGGATTCCCTGCTGCTTAGACAAGGTGATGCTGCTCTGGAGCCACCAGCATCTGGCATGGCCAATATTTAGGTTGGAGCTTTAATCAGGTGTAGTGGAGAGAACAAAGACAGCAACACAAAGCTCAAAGGCCGGCAAAGCCTCCCACAGAAACCCAGCAAAGGCAGGAGGAGTACAAGGGCTCTTTCCTGCTTGGCTGATGTCCCCACCTGGAGCCTTTGGGCACGTTCTCCTGTTCCAGCATAGCCCTGAGTGTTTATCCATCACCAGCAGAAATTGGGGAAACAGAGGTGGGGTGGGCTGGAGCGGGAAAGGGGCTGGGATCACTTTGTGTCACACTCCCAACTGTTTGGAAACAAACACACTGCTCCCTGCCCCAAATCCTGCCCTGCACATGGCCCCAGGCTGCAGCACAGAGGGGAGGGAGGCTGCTGGTCCCAGTGTTTGTGTTTCCCTGGCCTGGGAAAGGAGCTCTGGCTTTGCCAAACAGAGCAGGGAGCTTGGAATGGGCAAACACAGCCTGGCCACGTGCAGGGGGCATCACAGGCAGCGAGGAAAGTAAAGTTCAGGTGTGTTTGGATCTGGATTTGGGTGTCTCTTTCCTGTAGCTGTGCTTCACAGAGGTTGCTGATGGGGTCTGAAGTGCTGGGGGAGCACTGATGACAGTGTCCTGTAGGTCCTGATGTCAAAAAGGTGCCACAGACATGTCACCACACCTGCTTATCTCCTCTGACCCTCTCTCCTCAGACACTGGGTAGCCCTGGTGACCTTTGGGAATAGGGTCAGAGCAGGGCTGACCTTTCTGGACAAGGGATGTCCCTCACTCCCCTGCAGGGAGGGTTCTGAGGGGATGCACACGGCTCCAGTCACACATCCAGTGCTACCAGGGACTCTGGAACAGAAACAAGGTGGGATAAAGGTGCAATTCCTGTCATTTGTGCCAGTCCTCAGCTGGGTGAATCCCAGCTTCCCTGGCACCAGTGCAGTTCCCAGTGACTCTGACTTTCGAGGCCTCTGCGGGTTCTGAGCACTCGGGGTTGTGCCTGAAGCTCCTGGAGTGTCCTGCTGTGCCACTGCTGCCATCCCTGCTGTGCCAGGAGCACCACGGGCAGAGTGTGCCCATGATTTGGCTCTCTCCAGCTCAGGGCATGGCCCATCCCTGCCTTTGCTTCTTGCCAGGCCGAGGGCAGCTTTCCCTTTGTGCCTTTTCCCGTGGTTTCTCCCAGCAGAGGTGCGGGGCAGGGAGGCAGAAGGGAATCACACAAGGAACGCTTTAGGTGAGGGACAATAAAGCCCCCCAGCGTTTCTCCTGGCAATATCGGTGTTTTTTTAGGCTCCCGAATGCTTTGTTGCTCCGTCCTGCCCCGGTGTGTTCATCTCCGCCGATTCCCAGGGACGGGGCCGAGTCTCCCTCGAGAGGATGGGACTGAGAGCGGCTGAGGGTTCCTGTCCGGACAGGACTGAACAGCGCCGGCACCGAGCGCTGAAATCTGAGTCATTCCCATGGCCCCGCTCGGAGACAGCGGCGGCACGGCCGGGGAGGAGCGAGGAGGGAGCGAGGGCTGCGTGAGAAGCGCTAAAGACAACGAAACTCCCCAAACACCTGCCGGAGTTTCAGGCTCGGGGTGAAACCGGGGCTGGGCCGAGGGGGGAGAGCAGCGGGCTCGGAGTACCCGTTATCCCGGGTGGGTACGCGATGGGAGCCGTGCCAGCCCCGGTGCCAGCCCCGGTGCCGCGTGGGCACCGAGAGCAGCGGGAATTGGGAGCCTCGGGCCACCAGCAGGGTTGGTGCAGCTCGGGTGTGCAGGGAAAAGCAAAGGATTCCTCAAGGAAAAAGTGACAAGGACAGCAGAAGCAGCCCGTGGTGGCCTCACGGAAAAAATCAGCTGCAATTCCTGAACTGCAAACTCATTCTGTGCTGTCATGTGTTTTGTGAGGCAGGGGAGGCACCAAAGCAGGAGTCTGAGCCAAGGAGAGCTCTGGAGTCTGAGCCAGGAGCATCCCAAGCCATCCCTGCATGGTTTGATGTGGATTTGGTGCAGGGGGGCAGTGCCTGTGACAGAGCAACCACGGGCAGTTTCAGGGATGCCAGGTTCCTTCCAAGAGGAATTATTGTTCTCTGAATGATTCACTTAAAAGTCTAGACCAGGACTTGCTATAAACACATGGAGAGTGCCTTAATGAAAACAACGTATTCCTTGTAAAAATGCCATTAAATTGTAGCATTCATTGCTGTAACTCCTGAAGGTTTCCTTTGCCTTTTCATGAAAAAGCATCAGCAGGTGATGTCATGGTTTAACCCCAGTCAGCTCTTGGCAACTTTGGAGATTTAAAGGAGTTTTTAAACCCTTTCTTCTAATAAAACCCAGTCTCGCCCTTCCTGGACATTTCCACTTTGAGGAAAAAGGAATTTTAGTCCACGGAGATGTTATTTTGTGGTGAATGGTGTGAGCTGTGGTGGTGACAGCAGGTGCAGGTGACAGGAAGGTGTGACAAGAGCAGGGCCACTGGCTCAGCCTCTGTGGATGTGATGGGATTCAGTCAAAGGTTGGACTTGATGATTTTTGGGGTCTTTTCCAACCTAAACAATTCCATGATTCCAATCTCCCAGGGAATGCACGAGGCACTGCTGGGCTGGCTGCTGCAGGGTTTGCTGGAGGAAAAGGAAAGATGACCAGCGTTTGGGTAATTAAGTGTCTGACAGTTTATTAACATAAGATGGAGAGGCCTGGAGAAAGTGCCAGAAGTGAGGACAGACAGGGCCTTATTTTGGTGTGTTGCTTCTCACGTAGTCCCACGAGCCTCACCTCAGTCAGGAATTCTTTAGTGGAAGGGAGGGGGTTGTGATCTGCCTGTCTGCTCTGAGTAAAATCATCTACAAATGATTGGGAAAAATAATTTTAAACCCATGAACTGCAGCAAAGGAAAATGATGAGGTTTGGTTTCCTCTGGGCACTGAGTGACTGTGTCTGATGGTGGGCTGTGCTGGTCTGGAGCTCCACATCCAGGGGAAAATTGTTCCCTGCTCCCTTCTCAGTGCCCAGCAGCCCCTGTGACAGTGGAGGAAGGAGCACTGATGGGGTTTTGTCTCCCTGGGAGGGAGAGGCTCCAGCTGCCCCTGGAGAGGCTCTGGCTTGATTTTGTGCCCAGCTACAGCAGCAGAGGTGGTGATCCCACAGGTTCTGGGAGTTCAGGACCAGGAGAACATCCCTCCCCCATTCCCCAGGGCCTTTGGGAAGCCCTTCCCATGTTCACGGAACTCTCTGTGGGAAACGCTCCTCCCTCATTCCCGGTTTCCCCTCAGTTTTAGATCCGTGCGTCTGATGAAGAATGACACCATGAACTTCCAGAAATTCCCCTACACCAGCGAAGATGAAGCCTGGAAAACCTACCTGGAGAACCCCCTGACTGCAGCCACCAAGGCCATGATGAGGGTGAACGGGGACGACGACAGCGTGGCCGCCCTCAGCCTCCTCTACGACTACTACATGGTGAGTGCCCCGGGCTGGGCCGGGGCCACGGCGGGGTAAAGAAGGTGTAGAGTGTGTGTAAAACATTCCCCACCTCTGCTGAGCCCCCCCAGCTCTTCATCCAGTTCTCTCACACCACCACACGGTGCCGTCGGTGTCCCCAGTGGTAAACTGAGGCACGGAACACCACCTGCAGGGCATCCAGAGCATGTGGAACACCTGAGCCTTGAGAGGTGGGGATTTTTACCCGTAAGGAGCAGCAGTGCTGTCAGGGCTGTTGGGCTGGGACAGCCCTGCAGATCCCACCAGTTTTATTCTCCCAGTGCTGCTGTAGGATGGAGCTTTGGGAAATGTGGATCTGATTTATCCCTGACTGGAAGCCGTAGGAATGATGTTCCCCCTCGCTTGGGTGCTTTTTAGTCCTGCCCAGAACAAGCTGGTGTGGCTTGTCCAAGGTTATTTGGGAGCCCAGCAGGGGAGAGCCCAGCTCTGCTCTTTGTTATTCCCATGGGGTTTTATCTGGGAGGCTTCACTTGCTCACAGACAGGGCTCTGTTTTCCATTCATGAAATCCAACACTGAACAAACTCCTTGCTCTGCCTTGTCCTAGGTCCCGAAGGAGAAGAGGATTCTCCCAGCTGGGATGATGGGACGCAATGACCTGGCAAAGAGGTTGGCTTCAGTTCCTGCTCTCTGGAGCTGCCTCACTCTCCTGCAGCTGCTGAAATGCAGGATGGGGCTCTGAGCTTGCAGAAAATAGACATCAAAGCACGGTGTTATTACAGCAACAGTGCAGCTCATTAACCCTGAGACACACATTAACATTCTTTAGGCCAGGTCCCAAGCGGGTATAAATGGAGCTACACCCATTTACACACCTGAGCATCTGTCTGGCTGTGTTCACAGGGGTTGTGCTGACCTGCAGCAGCTGCAGAAATTGCCTTTATTTCCTATTTTGTGACAGTTGCAAAGGGCAGAAGCATTGAGCACTGGCAGTAGGAAGGAATAGTCAAATCCTCATTCATTCCCTGGGCCTATGAGAGTTTCTGTTCCACCCTCCCAAGCTTCTCTTCCCGTGACTCCCATTTGTCCTTTGAGGTTTTCAGATAATTAACTATTAAATTAATGGCTCATTTGCTACTGTGAGTTCAGTTCCCCTTCCTGCATGCTGTGTACTTTGGCATTGGCAGTTTTTAACCACCAGACAGAATAAACCTCAAGTGATACTTCACTCCTTCAGAAGTAAACTGAGTTAAACTGGTTTTGGTTTCTGCTTCATAAGTTGCTGGAGTTTGTGAATTTGTACAATAACTGTTTTTCCTTAAAAAAAGGGTATAAAAAATCAACTTTCAGCATCAGTGAGCCATAAAAAGAGTTAGGATGGACAGCCACACAGCAGTTGCCTTTCTTATCACCCCTGCTGCTCTGAGTGTGTGATGGCCTAAATAAAGGAACAGTGGATGTAGGGCCTGGATGTGCAGCCCCAAACCACCTCCAAACCACATTCCCTGACTCCCTGTGATCATCCCTGGTCTGCTGAGCACCTCTGGCTCCTGCTGACTGCACTGAGAGCTGTGGGTGGAGATGCCCCAGGGGCTGTCAGGGCTCCCAGGCCCAGCAGGAGCTGCTGGTGCTCACTCAGGGTCCCCTGGCAGCCAGGCCAGCAGCACAGGCAGGCACTGCTGGCAGTGACACCGAGCTGCCCACCCTGCCCTGCCCTGCCCTGAGCCAGGACCTCTCTCCAGCAGGCACTGCCACGGGATGGATTATGAGCCCGAGATCCCCTCCTTCGATGGCTCAGCCCATCTCATGAAGCTCCTGTCAGAAAACGTCTCCATGAGCCAGGAGTTCTGCGAGCCTCCCAAGAAGAACGGCCTGAGCCTCGAAGGTGTCCCTGCTGCTCACAAGGCAGCCCTGCTCCCTGCAGGCACCAGCAAGCTGGAAGCCACCCCAGACAACTTCCTGGTGGCCCCGGGGGACGTGTATGACAGCAGCTCCCTGAACTCCCTGTTCGAGAGCCTGCCCATGGCCCCGGCGCAGCAGCGCTGGCAGCCCGACAGCACCTTCAAGGAGGACCCCCAGGAGGTCAGGCTGGGGGGCTCGTGGGGGGCACCTGGGGGCTTTGCTTTTGTGATGGAAGCTTGGTGCCGTTCCTGTTGGATTTCTGGGGGGTTTAAGTTGGTTTTGGAAGCGAGGAGGGTCGGTGTTTTGTCTGGTGTGGTGTGTGGACAAAGCAATGCGAGATTCTGCTTTTGATTTGGGTTTCCTCTTGTCTGCAGACGCTGCTCTTCAGTGACATCCTCAAACCCCAGCCAGAGCCACCCTGCCCCGAGAGTTACCCCACGGATGGAGTGAAGAGGTAACAGCACCCAGGGGCTCGGGGTTCCTCTGGGCTCTGTCTCCTTCCTGCATCCCTTTCCTGTCCCCAGTCCTTGGCAGGGAGCAAATTACAGATCCCGTGCTTTGGCACAGACCAGCTGTGTCTCCCCGGTGGTTTTGGAGCTTTCAGACCCAAAGCTGGGATTGTTCTGCACCCAGACTGGGCTGAACCCAGGGCCAGCTGCTGCCACCTCTCAAGGTGACAGCCCCTTCCCAGGGAGCACTGCTGGGCTGGGTGACACACAGGGATCCAGGTGGCTGCACCATCTTCCCACAGGCCACTTGGACCGGGGGAAATGACAGGGAAAAGGAGGCTGGCAGAGCGTGAGGGTGGTAATCAGCCTCCCCTAATCTAAGGTTTAGATTCTCACTTAGCACTGTTAGTCAGCCTTGATTTTAGAGGGTGCCACTGCCTCTCATTCCTAAAACATGAGAGGGATTTCTTCCTCCTTTCCACCCCTCTGCCAGGCAGAGCTTTGCTGCTCCAGATACCAAATCTAACCTCCCAGCAGGTAACATTATTTCACCTCCCACTTTTTATTTGCCTCCTGAGTCAGCTGACGGGTGACTCAGCTGTCAGACGTGGGGATGTTCACACAGACAGCAGCGTCCCCTGAGCCAGAGGCTCCCTGCTCACTGTTTATTTGTGCACTGAAGTTCTCTGGCTCTCTTGGCTCCAGATAAGAGGAGCTGCCAAGCCCATCTTCAGAGATGGCATCACAGGAGGTGGAGCAGGAAGAAGATGGCTTGGTGACTAAACAGGGCACTTGAAGGGTCTGAGTGAAGGCTCCTCTACAGGTGGTGGCTTGCACGGATTCCTCACAGCAGAAACCAGCTGTGGCCTCATGGTTTCAGTGCTCACAGCTGCTGGTGACAGCCTGAGAGCTTCTGAATTCAGGCTCTGCTTTCAAATTTCCTTGCCAGCAGCGACAACTTCCCTGTGTGCCACTACAAAGCTTTTCTGTAAAGATAAAAGCTGGTGCCCTCCACACTGAGAGTCCCAGGAGCTGGGATTCTGAGTGCAGGTGTTGGTGTCCTGCAGGTCCTTTTTCTACAGGACCACTGAGGGAGAGTCTTCCTGGCTCAGCCAGTTATGGGTAGGGATTTGGAGACAGAAACCTGAGTTTAGGATGTTGTAAAAGTCCCATCCCAGGTACCCATTTTTGTGTGTTTTGCTGTAGGCTGCTGGTTGAGCAATGCTCCTGTTGCCATCCACACAAAAACACTGGCTGCAGTCACATCCAGGGGTGTTAAAGCCAAAAGTGAGGGGTAAAGTGAGGCTGTTGGAGCAGTGCTGCTCCCCAGGGTGTTGGGGAGGATCAGAATGTGCTGTGCTGTGTCAGGGTGTGTGAGGTGGGGAATGGAGCAGAAACTGGAGCCTGTAACCCGCGGGGTGGAGGCTCCCGGGGCTCTGTTTTGCTTTTGCAGTGAAACAGCAGCGTGTGCTTATTCATCCTTCTCTCTTTGTTCCATCCAAGTGACTTTGAATACACTCTGGGGTCACCCAAAGCCATTCACATCAAATCTGGGGACTCTCCCATGGCCTACCTCAACAAAGGACAGTTCTACCCCATCACACTGCGGACAGCTGGAGACAGCAAATGTTTGCACTTGTCCTCAAATAAAGTGAAGGTAAGAGACAGAGACAGGCTGACAGCTCTGCTGACAACTCTGGAATGGGACATCCAGCAGCTCCAATGGCCTGGGAACAGGGCTGAACACGAGCAGTAATGGCTTTGTGGCTCATGTTGGCTTAAAGGGATGAATGGGATGGATTCAGTCCCACAGGATAATCCTCTGCTGCACTGCAGAGCCTCTGTGGCAGCTGGAACCTGTCACAGGAGCTCAGGGATGCACAAAGGGCCAGAGGGGGCCCTGCTGGGAGGAGCTCTGAGCCAGGGGCAGGGTCCCCATCCTGCTCCTGGGGTGTGTGGCCAGGCCTCAGAGCAACCCCCGAGATGGGTTTGCCAAATGGCTGAGCCCAAATCCCTTCCCTCACCCTCCTCAGCTTCCCCAGCATAAAGTTCCCTGTTCCACGGGGGGCTGAGGGCAGAGCAGGATGGGAGGGTCAGGAGGGCACTGATGCTGCCCTGTGCTGAGCTGGGCTGTGCTCCTGCCTTGCAGAGCGTGGTGATGATCGTGTTTGACAACGAGAAGATCCCCACGGAGCAGCTGAAGTTCTGGAAGCACTGGCACTCCCGGCAGCCCACGGCCAAGCAGAGGGTCATCGACGTGGGTACGAGGGGCTGCCACGCCCGGGGAGCCTCTGCCTCCACTGCAGTGCACCCCAGGGCTTCCCTTGGTCTGGGGCAGGATTTGGGGGTGGGAGGCCCTGGGTTTCAGCCCCGGTATGAACTGCTCCTCCCCTGCCTTTCAGCTGACTGCAAGGAGAACTTCAACACGGTGCAGAACATCGAGGAGTTGGCCTACAACGCCCTGTCCTTCGTGTGGAACGTGCACGAGGAAGCCAAGGTACACCCTGCCCGTGGAGGGGAGCTGGGAATGGGCCTCAGCAAACTGCAGCTCCCTCCTGACAGCCCAGACCCTGCTCAGCTGAGGCAGTTTGAGCCCCAAAGGTGCCACTGCAGCGGCCCCAGGCAGGGTTTTCCTGGCAGGACAGCAGCAGGACAGCCTCAGTGTGTGTTTGAGCACTGCCATGAGCTAACAAACACTCTGGGTACACCCAGACTGGCTCAGGGATGTTTTCTTAGTGCTGATGGATAACTCTGAAGAAAGGAGTTTGCAGCAATTCAGGGCTCTGCTCACATGTACCTGCAGCCTGTTTAAATAACCCCCAGCTCAGGGAACAAAGAGCCCCCTTTCCAGACAAGGCTGACCACCCTCCTGGGCCTTGTGGGATGTGGAAGGGAGCCAGGCAGGTCACAAGATCCCTTTTCACCTTAAAAGCAGGAAAGTTTATTACAGCAAGGTCTTTGCAGCTCTGCTGTCTCTTCTGCATCTCCTCAGAGTCTCTCATTACTTTGTATGTAGTAGGGATTGAAAAACAGATGAAGTAACTGAGAGAAAAAAACCCAAAACATAATTTTTATTTTTATTTACCCCAAGTCTCTGAAGCTTGGGAAAACCCTGCCTGGCTTTGGGATCTCAATTAGCCCAAAGGCAACCTGGGTCTTTTACAACCCAAGAGGTTAACAAATGTCTTCAAGGCAGAGCTGTCAGAAATGGAAATATGTCAGGTATGTGGCAAGCCCTGGGGGCACCTCGGCAAAACTGGGTTTAACTCTTAGCAGAAACTGTGCTCATGCACTGGCCTGGGGCAGGTAGAGGTGAGACTTGAGAGCTGCCAGGGCTGGGAGTGAGGCAGGAGGGGTCAGGGGCTGGGGGCAGGAGGGGTCAGGTATTTGGGTATTTGGGTGTTTGGGTTGTCCTTGGCACCTGTTACTTCTCTCCTGCCAATTAAGCTTCACCCTCCAGTGAAGAGGTTTTCTTTCCCAAGAACTGACTCGAGCTTTCAGGTTTCAGGGCTGAAATCTCAGCTGAGGGAGCCCTGGGAGCTTCTCCAGCTGCAAATCTGTCCTCAGGGTCCAGGGGAATTCCAGGGTCACACCAATGAATTGGCAGTTTGCAGATACAATTTGGATTAGAGCTGTGCTCAGCTTTTATCCCAGAGGTCTCACTGGAGTGAACTCCCTCCTGGTGATAAAAGAGCCCAGTGTGGGATGAATATTTATTTAAGCAGCACTGCTGAGCAATTCCTGAGGCTGCAGCCTTGCCCTCCTCCCTTCCTGCAGGGCTTTGCTGTCTGAAGGTCCCTTTCAAATGAAAGATCAGAAATATCAGCGAGAACATCCCCAGGCAGGATTTGGGGAGAGGAGAGGCTGAGTTAAAGAGCTGCAGTAGGTGTGGGGGGAGAGGCTCCACTGCTCCCCTGCCAGGCCGGCCCTGGGAGGGCTGGAAGGAGCTGCTTTTGTCCCTGCCCTCTGCTCCCACGGCTGCCTGAGGAGGAGCTGCCAGCACCCACAGTCCCTGTCCCTGTTTGCAGGTGTTTATTGGGGTGAACTGCCTGAGCACAGACTTCTCCTCGCAGAAGGGAGTGAAGGGTGTCCCCCTGAACCTGCAGATCGACACCTACGACTGTGGCAGTGGCAGCAGCCAGCTGGTGCACAGGGCTGTCTGCCAGATCAAGATCTTCTGTGACAAGGTACAGAGCTCCTTCCACACCAGCTCAAAATCACAGCTGGTCAGAGCACCAAGAATAAAACCAGAAAGGCTGTGAGAGCCTAGAACACCCAAATCTGTGACTGTGCCTCACAATAAACTCTATTTTTGACTCTATTTTTGACCAGTTGTTAAATATCAAAAGAGATGAGAGTTTCCTTGGAGGTTCTTCCCCACTCTCAGATATCTTCCCATGGAAAAAATCCTCACAGCCATTCTTGCCTGCGTGTTTCATTTTTAAATACAAGCTTTAGTTTTGTTTTTCTAATTTCTGAGTGTCAGAGATTGGCTTGGGCTGTGGGAGGTCCCTGAGGTGGCCATTTCTGAGTTAAGGCTGCCTTCACCTTAATGTGCCACACCCCAGAGGAGGTCACTGAACCCTCTCTTGCCAATGCTGGAAATGTCCACGTCCTAAATTTTGCTGGATCTCCTCCCAGGGAGCAGAGAGGAAAATGAGGGATGATGAAAGGAAACAGTTCCGAAGGAAAGGAAAATGCCTGGACTCCAACAACAACGGTGAGTGCCTGTGTGTGTTCCCTGCTCCCTGCTGGAATCCCTGCCCATTATCCTGCATGGCTGTTCCCGAGCCCTCAGCACCCTTGGGCAGCCAGGCCCTTGCTGGGCTCCCTCCCAGCCTCCCAAAGCCCCTTGTGAGCACCCAGCACCCTTTGGGGATGGCTCTGGGCCGCCCCAGGCTCCCGTCCTGTTCCCAGCAGCTCTGCTGGGAGCCTTGGGAAGGGGCTCCCCTCTGCAGAAGCCGGGGAGCTGAGATGAACTGGACTCTCCATCTGTAGGTCTGAAAGGCTGTTTGCTCTCTGGCTTCAGAGGGAATGAGATCACGTTCCTGCGGCCCGAGAGCGACCTGGAGACGCAGCCGGTGCTGTTCATCCCCAACGTGCACTTCCCCACCCCGCAGAGGGGGGGCTCGGTGAGTCCCTGGCCTTGTGCACAAAGCCCAAAGCTCAGCTCTTTGTGGGAATGAGGTGAGCTCCACGTCGGCAGTGCTGGGTGAGGTGACCTTTCCTGGCTGCTTCCAGCTGTGCTTTACACACCTGCAGCTTCCACGGAGGGCTGCAGTGGTAGCAGAAATAGCAGCAGAAAATCAATGATGGCAAAGTGTGACCATCTCAGTCCCTGTGTGGGTGGGATGTCCCCCCACTGTCCTCTGTCCAGTGTCCTTCAGAGCTCCTCAGCATTCCCAGCCTCAGAAACCACTGCCTCAGTTTGTCAAAAATGGTTCTTTACATCAAATTTCATTTAATCTAAGATACAGACCACTGGGGTTCATTGTGTGGGAAAACTGATGGCTCAGGAGGAGGGAAATCATGTGTACAGTGTGCCCTCTCTGGCACACAGTGATGCTGTGCAAACTCACAGATGGTTTCCTTTGCATTCCAGGTGCTCTCTCCTGCTGTTCCCAACTCTGCAAACAGGTGAGGATGCAGCAGTGTGTATTTCCCATCCCTCAGCTGCTCTGTTCCTTTGGGAATGTCAGGGGCAGGATAACACAGCTCAGTGTCTCCCTGATGCCCTGGGAGTGAGAATAGGAGTTAAACCTTGTCCTGGAAGGGACTCGGGGCTGCAGAAACAGGGACACATTTCTGTCCCTGTCAGAGTCACTCCAACAGAGCTGCTCCCTGATTGTCCTGTTGTTCTCATGGATGTTTGAAAGGGAAAATAAAAGATCACAACTGTCACTGAAGGGTTCAAATACCCAGAGGCTGGAAAATAAACTGGAATGAAGTAGAATCACACTTGAAAAGCAGAATCTCCCCAGCCTGGGCCCTCTCTGTGGGGTACCAGTGGGGAAGCAGTGCCAGGAGGGTGCAGAAGGTTTTTGGGTTCCGTGACCCCAAACCCTCTGCAGGCCCTCCCTGAGCTGCCCGTGTGCTTTAGGCAGGAAGTTACAGCCCTGCTGCTGTAATTACAAACCAATACTTAATTGCTGGCTGGTTGTTGGAGTAACTGGTGGTTCAGTCAGAAGCTGGAGTTGTTTTGTGTGGCTGTTCTGCCCCCCTGAGAGTGTTGTGTCCCCTCAGGCTGCCCCTGAAGCGGAGCGGGGCCTCCTTCACCGAGGACTTCGACCCTGTCCCTGCAAAGCACAGCAAGGACGAGGATCCCCAGAGAGGTAACCCTGGGATCCACGGGGCTCTGGGAGCACTGGGAGCACTGGGAGCACTGGGAGCACCCTGCCCACGCTGCCCTTTCTCTTGCAGTGCTGCTCTACGTGCGCAGGGAGTCCGAGGAGGTGTTTGATGCTCTCATGTTGAAGACCCCGGACCTGCAGGGCCTCAGGACAGCTGTGAGTGTCCCCAAGCCCCTGGGGAATGGACAAACTGCAGATAAGAGGGAATGGGGGTGGTGAACAGGGAGCTGCTCCTCTCTCCTGCCTGCTCTGCCTTGGGAATGGCAGTGGAAGGTGGGAGCAGGAGCTGAGTTCTCCCGAGGGCTCCTGGTGTGGCTGTGTTGTGCTGCAGAGGGAGCATCACACTCCTGCCCCAGCCACGTCCTCATGGAAGTCTCCTCTTGTGACAGCACATTCATATTTTCCACTGTCAAACACCTTTTCCATTCTCCAGGCTGGAGATGTGTGATCTGAAACCCTCCCTGGCCTCGTGCTGGAATTCCCTGGCTGTGTTTGAGGAGCACATGGACATATTTCTGTCGTGGTTATCAGCAGCATCTCTGATAACCCAGCCATCTCTGGAGACTGCTGGCAAGGAAACAAACAATAAACCTCCCAGATTTGGGGTGGCCTTATGGCTGCACTTTGGCTCTGTTGATTTTACAAACTTTTAAAAATAGGGAGTTTGAAAAATGTCAGCACAGAGGATTCTTTGCCATCTTCTCCTTCTTCCATTCCTCGCCACAGAGAGTCAAAAACCTTCATGGAAAATACTTGGCAAAAGCCTATAAAACTCCTGCCACCCTAAGACCAAAACTGAACTTGCCCAGAAGAATGTTCAGGTCATGGTTTTGTTCTCTGCAGTAAAACTGAGGGGGATCCTTTGCTGCTGAATACCCAGGCTCGGTGTTATCTTTGATTTTTATCATGGGAATTTCACTTTACAAGTACAAAGATTTGCCATGTTTTCTCTCACAGATTTCAGAAAAATATGGGCTTCCTGAAGAAAGCATTTATAAAGTCTACAAAAAGTGCAAAAGAGGGTAAGCTAATCTCTCATCTGCTTTTATGCTGTGCCTCCAAACCTGTCCTCTCCAGCCCCTGCCATCGGCTCCAAGAGCATTTTAACAAGATCATAAAAGGTAGAGCCACGTCAGGCTCTGCTATTTGGAGCATATAAAACTCAGATCTTTCTGGGCTTTAAAGATTTGGGATAGTGCTTGTTTGTATTCTATTTGTTTGGAGGGTAAAGTCTCCCAAGGAGAGGAAGTTGGGTGAAGGTGGAATTGTTTGGGGAGTTTAATGGTGATCCTTTGTGTCTCAGTCTAAAAGCCTGAGGTTATGGAGAACTTATCAGAGGGATCAGTGTTTGCTTCTCCAGAAAATGCTGGACTGTCCCTGGCTCAGGATGAGGGATGGGGTGAGCATCTGAATTTGTCAGGAATTCTTCCACCTGTTGCTGGTGCTGCTCATCCTTTAGCCCCAGAAATGGGAATTTTCTCCCCAGAGGAAAAGCCCAGCACTGGTGGCTTCAGGGGAGAGGCCACTCACTCACTTTGGCTTTGGTTTTGTTCTTGCCTTGATCTGATAAGCAGCGAGTTATGACTGAGAGGGAAACCAGGCAGGAGGAGCAAAGAGGTATCTCATGAAAAGGAAAGGCCACGCCTGGAAATTAGATTAAATAAATAATTTTGACACCTGGCTTAATGAAGGCTGGACGTGACCCATGCCAGCAGCTACTTCTGTGGGGAGATTGGAGATATTTCCACTCTGGCTGGTGGCAGGGTCAGGCCCAGCTTCCTGCTCCCCCAGATTTAATTTTCAATAATTTTATCCTATTGCTCCATCCTAAACAATCTTCTCCTGGTAATTACAGCTTGAGGGGCAGATCTTCATCTGGTGAGAGCCAGTGGAGCTCAGTGGGGCTGCCTGGCCTGGCAGCAGGGCAGGACCTGCCCCAGCCATGGCCCTTGCACGGGGATGAGCTCAGGGGATGAGCTTGGTCCCAGGGTGACTCAGGAGCAATAATGAGCAATTTTGGATCTTGGTGAGCTTTGGTCTGGAGAAACAATCCAGGGCTCACATTCCTGATCAACAATCCCTGGGATTGTTTGTGGTTTAGAAATCAGATGGGAGCACGACACAAGAGGCACAGGTGACTTCTCTGGCTCCCTGCTCTGAGGCAGCTGGAGATAAAGGGATCAGCTCTGCAGGTGAAGCTTTTGGGCACCCCCAGAGTCTCTGTGGGGCACCTGCTGGAGGCCAGAGCTGGGATCCAGGGCCTGGGGTGGTGCTGGGGCCGGGATGCAGCCGGGAAGGTCCCGACTCACCGGGCAGTGCCCAACCCTGAGTCCCAGCACACCCCTGCAATTCCTCACTGTGCCATGACAGAGTTCCCAGGTTGGTGACTGTTCTGTGCTGGATCTTCCCTTGTGTTGTCCCATGGCTTTAATGAATTAATTGATTAATTAACAGTGACTGAGCCCCTCAAACCGGGGAAGGAGAACAGCTCTCAATGTGCTGCTTCTGATCCAGCCGTTCTTTTTCTCTGTAGGATCCTCGTGAACATGGACAACAACATCATCCAGCACTACAGCAACCACATGGCCTTTCTCCTGGACATGGTAGAGGCAGAGAACAAGTTCCAGATCATCCTCAAGGAGCTCTAAAGAGCTGCAGGCAGCACTTCCTGGGACTTCTCTCCGAGCTGGCACGTGTGAGCCCACAGAACTCAGCCCCGTGCCCCCTCTTGTTGCCTTGACTTGAATCCCCACGGCCCTGGGGCCGGGCCACAGACTGCTGTGAGATCATCCTGTGAACGTGGAACTTGGCTCTGTTGAGTTCATTATTGTTATTATTATTATTATTTTTTATTATTATATTTTATTCCCTTCTGGCGCCGGGCCTGAGCTGCTGTTTCAGAGCTGGGCACACAAAGTGACACTGCCAGGCCTGGGCAGGGGGCAGAGCTGGTGGCCCTGGCAGTGACTGATGCCAGCCCAGGCCTTGGCCTCTCCAGAGCTTTCCCAGCAGGGCTGAGCCCAGCTCTGAGCTCCTCGCTGGCACAGAGCCTCTCCCAGGTGCAGCCACAGCTCCTGCTGGACGGACACTGCCTGCTCACCACCCTCCCTGCCACATCTCTGACTGTAAATACCACGGAGGCCTCCACAACCCTTGTTTATACATTTCTGTGTTGTTCCTTTTGTATTTTATATGTGTATAAATATGCATTGTTTTATACTGGACTCAGTATGGTGACACAGAGCATTTCAAACACAGGCTGCTTCACATTTCTCTGTGAACTCCTTTTGTAACTGTGTTGTTGGTTGTGTTGTTTTGGATATTCTGTAGTAATAAAGGCTCAAGGACTGAAAATGAACCATTTCCCCCAGCTCTGGAGTCAGAGCTGGGATGGGCTGGCCAGGAGCCAGGGCAGGGAGGTGCCCCCAGAGGCACCAAAAGGGTGGTTTTGGCCAAGGTGTGTCCCCTCTGCAGCCACCGTGTGCAGCTGTGTCACTATTATTGACAGCACTGCCGGCCCTGAGCACTTCCAGGTCCCTGAGCACTTCCAGGCACAGCCCTGTGGGGGAGGGATTTTGTCACACAGATCTGGGGACATTTCAAGCGAGTGGAAAGGAAATGCCCAGTATGACTTGTGCTCACAGAAGCAGCTCTGCCTCTCCTTGTGTCCCACATGGAATATTCAAACTCCTTCCACCCCATGCTAAATTGCCTGAAGCTGCTTCCCATTTAGGTCATCAAATGCCAAGGGGAGCCCTGTATTTTCTAATTAATCCTCTGGCCAATGAAAACCATGGCCTTTCCTCCTCCCTCTTCTTCATCCTCAGCTTTTCCTGGCCATGCTGAAGATGCACCTGAGGCCTGTGAGTGGGGAGGAAAGAGCCCTGGGAAGAGGATTTGGAAATGCTGGAATGTGTCAGCTTGGTGAGTTTTGGATTACTTCAGTGTTGCTTGAGGATGGCCTCAGATAAAGTGCAGATAAGCTGAAGGTTTATCAGCCTTTGGGATCTCTCCAGCACTCCTTCCCTTCAGATCACAAACTCCTTCTTCAGCAGGATGGCTCTGATTCAGTGTTGATTCTGTGAGTCCTCCTACAGCACAATTCCAGCTCCAGTTAAAACCAGTCCCAGGAGGAATCCCCCAGTGCTCAGTGCCACCAGCTGAAAGCTGCAGGTCGCTGTCCCCTGCTGTGCCAGGGGGTGTGGGGACCCTGCCCTGGGACAGCTCCGTGGCAGGGCTGGCTCCAGGGCTCATCCCAGCCAGGGTGACCCTGTCCTGCCTGGCCATGGGGACAAGCAGAGGCTGCTCAGGCAGGGACAGAGGTGTCCCCCTGCCCTGCCCTGGGGCAGCCCTGGCAGTGGGGACAGGGGGCTCTGCTGTGCAGGACAGATGGGCTGTTGTGTGCACACAGAGTTGGGGTTTGGGTTCCTCTCACCCCTCAGAGAGTTGCTCTGCAACTCTGATCTCAGGGTTAACTTCCTGCCAGACAAACATTTACCCATCTGAGCCTCAGCTCCTCCAGCCTAACTCGAGACTCCAGCAGCACTACTCCTGATTTACAACAGCAAAAGCCATCTCAGTTGTAACTTGATGCTCCCAGCAGAACAAGGGTGAATTTTGCTGGATTTTATGGGGTTCCCTTTCCCACAAACCCAGTGGGTTTTGCAGGGTGAGACCCACCCTGGCTGCAGCTCCTTGAGTCTGCACTGTGAGAATGACTCCCCCGCCTGGGGGTGGGATGGAGGCAGAGACCCGGGAGCGTTTTCTGCGCGGGTCTGGGTGGTGCGGGCTGTGCCGGGGCTCCAGTCCCGGTGCCGGCTGCACGCAGGGAAACGCTGCCGGGGCAGAGTCCCCGGCCCTGCCCGCCGAGGTGGGTGTTTTGCTGACTGGCTCAGTATCGCTCATCCCTTCCAGCCAAGGCGAGTTGCTGGGAGGTTGCGCAAAGCGGAGCTCCCAAATATGTGAGAGCATTCCTGACTCCTTGCCCGGAGCCCACCAGCTCCTTTTGAAGATTGAGATAGGAGCGATGAAGGCGATTTTCACCCCAAGCACCAAAGGTCGTGTGAAAGCACCGAGTGTTTGCAAAGGGCTCCCTCGGGAGCTGCCAGGACCCTGCTCTGTGCTCAGAAACGCTCAGCTGAGCTGCTCTGGGGGCTGGGCCTGGCACAGGGTGCGTGGCAGACCCCAGAGCCCATCCCTGGGCCAGCAGGATCTGCCCCTGCCCTTCTCCCTCATTCCCACCCTGGGCAGGACTGACTCCCCTCCAGGGTGACTCCCCAGCCTCCAGCACTGGGAGCTCTCAGGTGAAAACACAGAGGAGCCCGTTGGTTGTTTTAATTACTCAACATCTACAAAACTGAAAGCTTTCAAACCAATTTCAGTTAATGATCATCTTCCAATTCTTGGAACCCAGCAGCACTAATGAGCTGCCCGTGAGCCAGCCCTGGCAGGCCAGCACAGGCCTGCTCATGGTGTGCTGAGTCTGAGGGAAATCCTGACGCAGGAATCCCACTCTGGCATCCCAGCTCTGCTGCTCACGGGCCAGGAGCTGCTTCCTTCCCCAGCTGGGGAGGAAGGAAAACTTCCCAGTGCTGCTGGTGAAAACGTGCCCACAGAGACAGAGATGCATAAAAAGGAGCAGCAGGCTGAGAGCTGAGTTGTGCAAGAGCTCTGGTATCCCCAGCGCTGGGTGGAGGGCTCAGCTCCTCACTTCTACAAACAACACCCAGTTTCTGTGTCTTTATTCGTGCTTATTCACTCCTTGCATCATCAGGCAGGCAGCTGAGGAGCTCGGTGTGTGGTGTGGCTCTGCAGGGCTGTGAAGGGAAAAACAGCATCCTGTGTTTTGTCAGGACACCCACGCGCCGTGTCCGGAGGTGCCCCGTGCTGTGCTGGGCATGGCAGGAGAGGATGAAAGTCAGGGAAATCAACCCCTGCCAGCATCTGTTTGTAAGTGTGCAAAGCTTTAATAAACCTGCTGAGGCTTCTCCCAGCTCTCACTTATGTCCCCAGGTAGTGCCTTGGACTTATAGAATTAAATTTTGTGTGGGTTGGGGTCTAGAACCTCCAGAGCTGTGGGAATGTCCTGGAATCACCAGCTGGGAAGTGGCCACAGGATCAGGGCTCTGTGCTCACAGTCAGGGTGCAGAGCTGGGATTTACCTCAGGGAGGGCTGTCTTGACTGCACTTTTCACTGGGAGTCCTGGGAATGCTGAGCCCCAGCTCTGAGGCAGCCCAGGCACCAACTGCTGAGTGACCAGCCCTTGGTAGAGCTGCTGCTCTGTGTCAGCCCCTGACTGACTGCTTTGGGACTTGGCCTCCCTGTGGCTCTGCTCTTTGGGACACAGCCCAGAGCAGCTCTGTGTGTCCAAGCACTGCTGTGGCATTGCAGGGGTTTTCATCCAGTTGCTATAAAAGACTGATGAAAATGAAAGGGGGATTTCTCCCCAACCTGTAGAAGGTATTTTTTTTCCATCCCCTTCCTCTTTAGGTAATTTGTAGCCATTGTGGGCCAGCCTGAGCCCCCTGGCCTGGCAGGATTTGCTGGCAGGGGATCCCAGCTGAGCCAGGAGCTGCTCTGGGAGCTGCCAGCCGGGCACAGGAGCTGTATGTGGCTCCAGAAAAGCCCATTTCCCCCTCTGTGCTGCCACAGGAGCTCAGGACAGACCAGTGTCACCAGGGTGTCCCGTCAGTGTCTGTGGCTGGGACAAATCTGCCGCTGGGTGAGTTCAAACGCTGGAAATCACAGGAGAAACTGCTCCTGTCTGCTCTCCCAGCCCTCCCTAACCTCCCAGAAGCACCTGGGGATCTTAGGAAGGAACAAACAGGGCAAGAAATGAGTGTGACTAACTGAAAAAATCGCGTTAGTTGTACCTGGCAACAAGGAGCCGGCGGGCTCTGAGGGATCCCACACGGTCCCAGAGCTCCGCCCTGGGTGAGGCGGGCTCTGCCTCCACCCCGGGACGAGCTCGGCATCCCGGCAGGGAAAAGCTGCACCAGAGACGGGTCTGTGGCTGCATCTGCCTCTGTGTGGCCAGTGCTGGTGCCAGGTCGGCATCCAGCTCTGCAGCTGCCCCCTGTCAGCCGGGGCGCTGCCTTCAGCCCTTTCCTCTCCGCGGTGGGTCCCTCCTCCTGCTTCCCCAGGCATTTCCTGATTCCAAGCCGCGGGATGTGTCTCTTCTCCCATTTCACTCGGCTTTGGGTGAGGAAGGCTCTGGTGAAGCCAGAGCAAAGGGGTGCTGGGGGTTCTGATGCTCTCTGTGCCCCCACCTTTCCCCTGCAGTGCTCCCCTCTTCCCATCAGAGAGGAATCCTGCAGCTGGAATGTGTTGTACCAACAGTCAGAGTGATGTGAGTTTTACACACACACAGAACTCACAGAACCTGTTTGTCCAAAGCCCTGACACTCAGTGATGCTTTAATGGCCTTTACACTGCAAACATGCTTTTATTTTTCCAACCTTACCTTTAAAAATAATATTGTAAAATGTGAACCAAGCAAGCTGGACAAGGAGCTGGTAGTGAGGATTCCAGAGTTGCTGTGTGGCCCTCAGGGTGATGCTTAATCCTTCTAAGCCAAAATCTTGGGGAAATGGAAGTGCTCTGTGGTGTTTATTGTGAAATTTGGATTTGCCATGGCCCAGCCTTGCAGAGACCTGGCTGCTCCCCTCTCCAGACACTGCTGGAACAGGACAGTGATGCCAAAGCTGGGAGCCCCTCCTGCCCTCCCAGTGGAACTGCCTGGAACAGCAGAGGGAGCAAACTCTAACCCCAGCAGCTGGGTGTGGAGTGTTTGTGTGTTTTCTGATAACACAGGCTGGGGATCTTCCCTCCTCGTATTTAATTTGCCCCTTCCTCCAGCCCTCTGTCCTTATCTAATCCCTCCTGGCATTGCTTCCCTCCCAGCTTCCTTTTCCCCAAACCCCTGATACAAGATCCAGCTGCTGAGAGATGTAGTAAAGATTTCCCTGTTGGGTAAGGAGAGCCCTGGGCTTTCTCATGGGCTCATTCTTTTCCAAGGTCAGGAATTTATTGATGATCTTAATCTCAGGCCAGGCAACGTCACTGCAGGGGTGACAAAAAATGCTTTTGAACGATCTGCTGATGGATTTATTTGTCTTCCCATGAGGATCCCAAGGGGTGGGAGGGCTTGGGAGAAGGGAGTTTCTGTTCATGCCTTTTCATCCCTCTGAAATGGTGGCAGGATGGAACACCTGGGAACGGCAGCTCTGCCTTCCAGGAAGAACTTTTACAAGCCTCTCTCCAGCTCCCATGCCAGGAAATGGCCAGGTTTTATCCATGAGTGTCCCTCACCATTCCTGCCCAGATTTGGGGCTTTATCCTCAGTGTTCCTCTGGGGAGAGTTGAGGCACAAAACCAGCCCAGCCTAAAGCCTCTGCTTGGGATATGAGGAATCTTTTTCCAGGTCAGGTGTGCTCTGGCTTCTTGCTCCATGCAGTGGGGATAAGAAGTGGCCCCCACATCCCAGGGTGGTGCAGGGTTTAATTACTGTTTGCAAATGTCTGGGAGATCAGCAGATAAAAGAGCCCCTGATCCACTGCTCCAGGCTGTTCCCAACCCACACTGCCCTTCCAGGCACTGCCACCTCCCAGCCACTTCCTGGGGACAACAGCCATCCCCTTTGACCCAGGACACTCTGGGATCACCCTCCTGTGATGGATTTTCATACATCCCGTGGCAGTGGGGTGTCTTCCGGGCTGCACTCACCTGGAAGGAGTTTTCTTTGCTTCCCTGGTGGCTTTGTGTGACTGAGGCTGCAGGCTCTGGAATAAATCTGGAGTGAATTCCTTGTTAGGTGGGAGCTCTTTGACTGGGAAGGAAGATGTTACCTCCTTGGTGAGGGAATCCATGTTGGGATGACCTACAAGACAAACAGGAAAGGGATGTAAATACCAGCCCAGGCACTGAGGAAGGAGAGTGCATCCAGCAGGGAATGTGAGAAAGGAAAAGAACCGGTGTGACAGGGCCTTGTGGAGAAGCTGCTGCTGGACTGGAAAAGTGCTGGGCAGAGCTGATTTCCAGGGACACTGATAAGGCAACCTGAACTCAGTCCTGAGCACAGGAACAAAAGTAATTTCAGGGAATCAAACAGGAGAGCTCCCAGCTGGTGTCAGCTCTCAGATAAACTCTGTGCCCTCACCCCAGCTCTCACCCTCAGTGGGCAGAGGGCCAGGAGATCTTCTGGAGCTTGGTACATTATGCACCAATGTGGCTTCTCCTGAAGCCTCTGGCATTTCCAGTGTTGTAGGGTGTTCTGGTGATTCCCTACAGCCTCTCCAAAGTCCCGGGGTGATTTCTGGATGGTTCTCCCAGCAGAGGTTCAAAGGGACCTTCCCAGAGCTCATGGAAGTGTCCTGTGACACTTTAATCCAGCATGCCCCAAGAAGCTCTGGATTTGTTTGTGAAGAGGAGCAGAGCCAAGGTCAGCAGCACCATCCTCCCTCCCAGCTCCAGGCTCACAGACGTGGAGAAAGCCATTTCCCAAATTTTTCCAAATTAAATCCTCTTGTGGTTTGGGCCACAAACACTGCCAGGGCAAAAGTGGTATTGCTTTGCTTGCAGAAATGGTGAGTTTCAGAAGGGAAAAGGGCTTGGGGATGCCTTTGAATTGCCTTTACCTGTGGGTGGGACCAACAAAGGCAAACCCACATTTCAAGCCCAGTTTTCTCCCTGTGAGTGGTTCCAGCTGCCAGCAGCACTTGCAGCAGAACCTGGGAGAGTTCCCAAGGGCAGGAAGGGCTCTCTGTCACTGCCCAGGGCCTGACACACTGGCAGGAAATGTCTCTGTGTGTGACTGCTGTGCCCACAATCCTCCACCACCTCCACGTGTCTGATTTTGTTGGGGGCCCCAGAATTCCAGGTGGGAATTGGTGTCCTTGCACTCAGGAGTCAAGGGTTATGTGAGTTACCCCAGAATAGATCACACTGAAATGGGGACAAAATCCTTCAGATTGCCAGGATGAAGCTTCACCTCCTGCAACATCCTCTGGGATTTAAAGCTTTTGTTGTTGACTGCTCAGGTTGACTTTCCTAATGCACTGTAATGAGAGGAAACATCTGATGGCCAGGGACTCAGTGATGTGGCAGTGTCCAGTTCAAGCTGGAGAGAGGGGCAAGAAAACCCTGGATTACAGATTCAAACACAAAAAGATGATGTTTTTCCCTTTTTCCTTGTTTCCTATGGCAAGCTGGTGAAGTGCTGAGATGTTGAACTGCCTCTGTTTTAACACAGGGTTTGGTCCCAGAGCTGAGGATGGCTTTGAGGTCTGCTTGGACACTTTTTCCTCGTTTCTCACTCCTTTTTTTCCCCCCTCAATTTTAATCTGTCACTCAACACCAGATCCTCCAGTGACTACACAGAAGTTCCTTTTTTGCTGAGTGAGAGCAGTGACCAAGAAACTGCAGGATCTGTCCACCTTCTTTTGAGATATCTCTTTGTCTATAGTCATAAATTATCAGCCACTGCCATCTTTTAAATAGATAGTTTCCTGTTCTGCCTCTTGTAGGTTAGATATTATCTCCCCCAGTAAATCATGAGTCAGTGATTAATTCAAGAAGGCCGTTCCCAGAAGCAAATTCTTCCAATGTTAAAATTAATACGATGCAGAGCCATTATACCATGATAGAGAAAATAATTATGGCCTGCAAACCAGTTTAATCAACACAGAACATGCTGGGGCAGGTGCTGGGCTTGAGTCACTGCAGCAGAGTTCAGAGACCCAGTGTGTGAGTGAACAGGGCTCCCTGTGCTCTTTGCACACCCAAATTGGGAGGGAAAACACCTTTGCTGATGTGTAAATGCCATCAAGAGACTGTGAAAGCATGGGCTGCCTCAGGAACGTGCATGCAGGCAGTTAAGGTGTCTCAGCTGATGAGTGGCAGCTTATTAAGCTGATTAAGTTGTGTCTTCACTGGGTGTTGAGCAGCTCTGCAAAGTCATCAGATATTCTGGAGTCTGCCTCAGTGCAGGGGATGGGGCTGCTCCAGGACAGCTCACTGGGGAATGGCTCCAGACTGGGGAAAAACTCAACAACTCTCTCCAGAAATAACAATCCCAAAGCAACCAGCTACAGCAAGACACCACAGAAGGGACAGAGCAGCCCAGGAGGTGTGTGTATGTTATTATAAACCATCTGATAATGGGTAATGACACTCGTGTTCTGTTAACAGCTCCCACATCTCAAAACACCCTGAATTCCTGTGGATGAAGCCTGACAACACCCTGCTGCAGCCCGGGCACCCTGCAGGGCTGGGCACAGAACAGTTAAGTGACTTGCACAAGGGTGAATCAGCAGGACTTGAGGAACTCAACCTGAAGGCAGGTACTGAGCTGGAGGAACTGGCACAGGTCCCCAGCAGTGCCCCCAGGTGTGACCCTGGCACAGCTGAGCCCAGCAGTGCCCCCAGGTGTGACCCTGGCCCCCCTGAGCCCAGCAGTGCCCCCAGGTGTGACCCTGCACCCCTGAGCCCAGCAGTGCCCCCAGGTGCCACCTGCCAGTGCCTTTTTTTAGACTTAGGGTGGCCAGAACCAAACCCACCACTCCAGCACCACCAGAGCTGCTGTTATTGGATTTCCTGTGTTGCTTTCCAAGTCACACAAATTTCATGCTTTAATTTTAACTGTGCATTGAGGTAGGTGCCTTCAGAGTTTAAATGTTTAATCCTTCAATGCAAGCCTCCTGTTGCATGGAAAGCTGAGTGATTCTGGGCATGAGGAAGATCAAATTTCTCTGCTGTCTACAGGGCAATTTGTATAGACTGGGAGCCACAGCACATCTAAAATCTCACCTGTAACTTCTGAGCTGGGCCTAATTAATGCAGCATGTGGGCAGAATGCTTTATTTGCAGTACCACACCTTTCCTGCCTCTCTTCTTTTCTTGGGCTTTTCAAAAATGGGACTGGGCAGGATTCTATTTATAGAGCCAAATAAATCCAGCCCTGCCTGTGTTGTACGTGATCCCTGCAGCTTTTCAGATGTGGTCCCAAGAAGGGCTGAATGCCCTTCATGTCCTACTTCTGCCAACCCCAGTGGGAACTGGAAGGTTTGGGACCATAGAACATAAAAGAAGCAGCTTTATACTAACACAAATGTGAAATTATTCCAGCGTTGTAGGATGGGAAGAGCTGAAGTTCCTGATCTTTAGGAACATTGTGTGAACTTCATGAATTGTCTTGTCTGCCAGTTACCAGAGGAAGATGCTCTGGAGGTGCCTTGGTTCCTGTTCTGGTGACTTGAGAGTTGGATTCTGGCAGTGATCTGATGCCCCCTGCCCAAATGGCACAGGAGGCAAAGAGAACAGGGAGAGGCCTGGGATTGAAGAACAAGGCAATGGGCAGCTGAGAGGAAAATGAAACAGCTGGGGCATAATTCCACTCATACAGACACGAGGATGAAGGGATTTAACTCTGTTTGGCAGGAGCAAGAAGGAGCAGGGAAGATACCAGGCTCAAAGAGGAGGAATGGCTGAGCCAAGGGCTGGTTATAAACCCCCATCCAGATGGAACCTGTGCTTGGCCACAGCAGCACCAACCCTGGAGCGAATCAACCCCCTCAAGGAACAACCAGGAACGGCTGGCAGGGGAATGGAGCCTCCTGCTCTGCTTGGCCTTACAGAAGGCTGAAGGGAACAGTGGCAGGGAGTGGGCAGGCAGTGCTGGCTGCTGCAGAAGGTGCTGATTTTACACTGAGGTCATGGGGAACTCTTCCTGCTGAGTTTTCCTCTCTCAGCTGAGCTGTTCCTGGCTGCATGCATGGACAAGTGGAACGGTGCTGCTATGGTGCTAAAAATAACAAACCCCAAATACAGGCCGTTCCATGAAAACTGGGAGAGCTTTGCAAGGAATCAGACCCCAAGGAATCTGTGTTCTGGTGGATTCAGCCTTTCCTGTAGAAGTGCCCCCTGAGTTATCAAGCAGCTGAGCACAAATCATCTTTTCCACCTATTTTTCTTTGTAGGAAAACACTTCAGGACAGACCAAAGTTTGAGGTGTGTGATGCAACTCTGTGAATTTCAGCAGAGCTGCTCTGACTTGGGCTGCTCCAAAATTACAGGAGATTTCTGAAGATGTGGTCTGAGGGTTCAGTTGCAGGGAGCAGGGATCCTGAGCCAGCTGTTCCTTATCAACAACCAGAACCAGAACCGAGCCCTGGCCACGGGGTCCATCTCCACGTGGCCCTGCCATGTGCTTGAGGTTGTCCAGCCCGTGCTCCGTGGCCAGCGGGGTTGTGCTGAGGGAAGCAGGACCTGCCCAACTCTGCTGGAGCTGATTATTAAAATTGCAGCAGGTTTCCAGAGCAGCTGATAAAAAACTGCATCCGCAAGCTCCTTCTGCCCTGGTGCTGCCAGGCTTGGCTGCCACTGCCCAGCCTGGGAGGGCTGGGTGCAATCCCTGCCCAGCTCCTGCTCGGGCAGCACGTTCCTCATCAGCACTTCCAGGGCAGCACGTGCTGGGGAAAGGCTCCAGAGCCCTTCTCCCATCCTGTGCATCCAGCCCTGGCTTTGGCACATCCATCGTCACCTCAGTGCTGCTGAGGGTAACTGGAGATCAGGCACCTCCACGCCCTTGGAGATTCAGCTCCTGCACGCCTCAGAGTGCCCTCAGAGTCCCTGGAGCTGTGTTTGGGTGATGCAAGGGGCACAGTGCAGTGAGGGAAATCCAGAGGAGCAGCTCCCAGCCCCTGGGTCCTGCAGGGATCTGTGCAGGCAGGGGTGAACTGGCAGAGTGACACAAGTGGGTCAAGTCACCTGTTGGGTGTTGTAGGTCAGGCACTGAGAGGTAAACGAGCTCTTTCCACTGCCTAAATGATGAGTGGGTAACTTCCCGTCCTGGCATTTATCCCTGACTCAAGGAATGTGCTCCAGAATGGCTGAGGGGGACACAGCCAAGTCCTTCAGGTGGGGGAAAGCAAGTCAGCAGCCCCCAAAAGGTCTGGTGCTGATGGGTCCAGTGCTTCCCCTCCTGACCTGCTGCAGGAACTCTTCCTTGGGCAGAAAGCCTAGGAGAGAAGCAGCCAAGCCCTTGTGTAGTTTGTGGTTTGGCCTCCTGCCCACCCTGCCCTTCAAGCAGGAAATTCTCAAAGGGAAGGGAGTGCTTTGTGAAGCTCCCTGCAGACTCTGCCTGCTCTGCTTTAGTCACAGCTCAGCATCAGGTCAGCTGGCACTGCTGGAAGCTGACCAGGCAGACTGATGGCGCCTACAGAAAGTCTTTAAGCAACTTCTCCACCTTGATCATTTTCCCCTCATCTTTTTTTGTCCTTTACGTCCTTGATTGCTGTTATTCAGCCCTGAGATAATACACTCCTGATATCACTGAGATGGGACAGACAAGCAAGGAGCAAGAGATCAAAGGAAGGAGAAGAAAGAGAAGATGCCAAAGGCAGGAGAAGAAAGAGGGGAAGATGCCAAACACTTCCTTGAGTTACCTACTTTACATACCCGGTACAGGGTTTCAGAAATCCTTCATGTACGTAATTTTGGGAGTTCTGGCGTTACCACGCAGTCCCCAGACAGCAGGAGGCTGTGGAAGGGCTGAGGAAGCAGCTGGGAAGGTGCATCCAGAAGGCCCTGGAGTCATTTTCCCCTCATCAGGGTTGGCTGGGCTTGAAAAGGAGCCGGGCCGGGAGCGGGCTGGGGAAGCGCTGCGGCTTTAACGCATCTTTCTGCTTCCCTCTGCTGGTGGAAGGAGAGTGCAGGTCCTGCAAATCCGGGATCCCGGGAAGGGCGGCAAAAGGCGGGGAGAGAGAGAGAGAGGGGTCACCTGCACCAGGGTTAACTCCACCGAATGCTCTGAATGCGCGCCTGGAGAAATGCAACGCGTGTGTCCTGGAGGCTCAAACACTTGGGAGAAACAGGGCCAGAGTTGGTGGAGGTGGCACAGCTGAGATGATCTATCTGGAGTAATTTCCAGGTTTAAACCACTGATATTGCATTACCATTCCTCGTTCTGTTACCAGTTGTGATTACAAAGTTAATTTAATGACCTTGAGCTAAACTTGGTTGCTATTCTTGTCGCAGAACAGGATCATTATCAGTGGCAAAACACCCCCCCAAAAAACCTCATAAACTTCAAACATTTTTGTTACTCACTTGGTTATACTGAAATCCTTTTGATGGAGACTTAAATATCTTTTTTTCCTCCAGTTTGACATCCCTTTCCTGTGGTATTTATAAGGAAATCTTGAAACCTAAGAACAGCCAAGGATAGCAACACTGAATATGGAGATGAAGGAAACATGTGAACACAACAGCAGCTTTCACTTGAAATGGGATGTGTAAGATAAAGGCAAATCCAGCGTCAATGCAGTATTTGCTTCAGAAAATCAGCAGTCACTCCTGCATTTCATTTCCCTGTTTTATTTTTAAAAACCCTTGGAAGCACTGCTGTTGATTAATGTTTTGTTTGATGGCATTTCTTATTCCCTTGTGCTGGTTTATCCCCAAGAGGAGGAATTTGGGGCCTGGAACATGTCTAACCCACTGTGGCTATAAATAGCTCCTGATATCCCTTGATTTGCTCCAGTAACAAACCCTGGCTGTGCTTTAAGTGAAAAAACCTTGGCATGGTTGAGGTTTTCACCCTTCAGCTCTGCACTCACTGTGGTAAGTGCTGCTTATTGTCGGGACATGGCACCGAGTGGTGCTGTTGTGCTTGAGGTACCTCGTGCTCCACAGCATCCCTGAGCTGGAAGGGAGGGATCCGCTCACAGCCCACACGTCCAGTGTCACCACTCAGGGCAAAGCCGTGATTCTGTTTCTAAGCTCAGTCCCAGCTCTGAAGGTGCAGAAGGGCCGAGGCTCCAGAGCTGGCCCAGGTCGGCCTTGGCCTTTGTTGTCTCCGTTGAGAGAACTCGGGGCAATGGCTCGGGGGCGAGAGGAGCCTGGGTGAGGGATGAGGTGGCGCCCGCAGGTAAAGCCTCAGGTGAGGCCTCAGGTGAGGCTCTGGAGGGCGCCACCGGAAGTCGCCTCACGCCCCAGCCCTGCCCAGGTGAGGCGGCGCGGGGCGCGCTGGGAATGGCGGGTACCGCGGCTGAGGCGGCGCGGGGAGCACCGGGGAGACCCCTGACCCCGCCCAGGTGAGGTGTGAGGTCCGTGTCGGTCTGTAAGTGCCCGTACCTGCCGGTACGTGGCTGTTCCTGCTGGTGCATCCCCGGCCCTCGGCGGCACCGGGACTGCGGACACCCGGTTGCCGAGACAACGGCCGCCTTAGCTCTCCTCCAATCACCGTGCCTGTTACTTTGAGAGCTGCGGCAGGCGCCCGATCACAGACGAGCTCTCAGCGCCACCGGCAGGTTTAAGGTGGCTCGGCGGAGGCGCTTGGCACATGAATCTTAAGGCGGCTCTGGCTGCTGTTCGCGCCAGCGGGAGCCGCACACACGGGGAGGGCGGGAGGAACGGGGCCCACCGAGCCAAACCGAGGTGTCTCCGGGGCAAGACGCGGGGCCGCCGCCGTCCCTGCCGCTCTGGGCCGGAGAGCGCACCGGAGCTGCGGGCGGAGCCCGCGGCACCGCCTCGGCCCGCCCCAACCGAGCGGCGGAACGCGGCTTCTTCCGCCCGGCCCCTCCGAGCCCTGCGCTCATAGGCTGGGCCCGGGCCCGCCTCCGCGCGGCAACCAATCCCCGTCCCCATTTTGGGGCCGGCATTTGATTGACAGCGCTGAAGACTAATCGGATGCGCCGGGCAGGAAGCGGCTGAGGCGCTCGACCGGGACCCGGAGTTGGAGGCCGGGCCCGGGCTGGGGTCAGCGGCGGGGCCGGTGAGTGGCGGGGCCGCCCCCGAGGGGCAGGGGAGGGACAGGTCCGGGACAGCTGCGGGGCGGCGGGTTTGGTGTGAACACCCCGTGTCCCGGCCTGGCGGCGTCTGCGCGCTGTGGGCTGCCCGGGCAGGGCTCGCTCACGATGGGAGGGAGATTTGCTGCCCCGTCCCTTCACAAATGGGTGGTTTTGCCCTTTCACGGCCGTTGTGCCCCCACGCCGGGGCTGCCCGGCAGTTGAGGGTGCCCAAGGGAGGCTGCCGGGCTCGGCCCCGCCGTGGGACGGGTCCCGCTGCCGCAGGAGGTGCCCGCGGGCAGTGTCCGGGGCTCGGGCTGCGCCATCCCGAGCGAGCCCTGCGAGGGTCTCACCCTGCCCTGATCCCCTTCACACAGGGCAGCGCTGATGCTGCTGCTCCCTGAGCTGTCCGGCGGTGCACGGAGCTCGTGTGGTGCTTTCCAGACACCTCCGAGGAATCCAGGCTGGAGGAATTCCCCTGGATTGACCTCTGCTCGCAGAGAGAGCAGCGCTGTCATGCCCAGCACGTGGGGATGGGGTGACTCACGGAGCGCTGGTCCCGAACAAACTGGAGCTTCAGGGAGGAGGGAAATGAAAAGCAGAGCTTGGAGGACTTGAGAGCCTTTGTGATGCTGTTAAATGCCAGCTGAGTGTGTCACCCCTGGGGCCCAGCCAGTTCACAAGAGCTTGTAAAGCAAAGTCTCTGTGAGTTTCTGCCCAAGGCTTTCTAAGAAGACATTTAAAATCTGCTTTTCCTGTTTTATGTGCAGCTGTGAGTTTGATTCCAGGGGCGTTTCTGTGACCTATCCTTCACTGCAGGTTTTAGACCACTGGTTTATTCGATCTAATTCTTTGGTTTTATTTCTTTTTTTTCCCTTAGATTCACCTTGAAGGAACATAACCCTGCTGCTTCACTGACTGGCTGGAAACAGCCTTCGTGCCCTGAGACAGGGCAGGGGAAGGGAAGCAGCAGGACTTGTTTGTGCTTCCCTGAACTTGCTCAGGGGAACAGGATGGATGGCAGGGAGAGGTACCAGAAGTTGGTTCCAGCATCCAAGTCTCTTCTTTAAAGAGAAGTTCCAGCATCAAGCAGGCTGAAAAGCCAAAAAAAAAGAACTATCCCAAAATGGAAGGAGGAAACAGCCCCAATCTGCAGCTTCAGCAGCTCCCGTTGGCCACAGCAGCAGTTTCTGTGCAGCCACACACAGATTCCTTCTCCTACAAGGTCAGCTTCCCACCCCAGCAGGGAGGTTTCCATCCCCAGACAGCCCTGATGATTGGAATGAGCTGATAGTGATGCTGCTTTGGGGTTATTTTCTGCAGAAAGGGCTCTGTCTTTGTGTTCAGCCATTGCTGGGGTGTCATATCCTGTGCCCAGTGAGAGAAAGGGAGAAATTCTGTGTCTGCAGAGCAGAGAAGCTGGAGGAAGGTGTGGCAGTGGGAAGGTGTGGAGGTGTTTGGGTGCAGTGATTCTGACAGGTGCCTTTTCAGCCTAAGCCATGAACAGAGGTTCTGGTTTGCTCTGTGTTTTCAGGTGTTTGAATTTCAGTGGGGTGAGCCCACAGCAGAGGCTTCAGCTGGGTGGGGCTGGAATTCCTCACCGTTGTCCAGCTGGGAACAGATAAATTGAATCCACGATTGTGAAGGTGCTCAGAACATCTCAGCAAAAAGGGCATTTTTCTCCTTTGAGATCACAGTCCTGGGCCCTTGTGGAAGTTGAGCCAAGTGCTGTTGACCTGAGGCTGTCACAGCCCAGAGAACTCTGCAGTGGTCACACAGTGACATCCTCCTGCCACCTTCTCTGTGTGTCCTGGGAACCTCCCTCAGGTGGCTCTGAGTGAAGCTGTTTGGGTGAATTATTTTTTATGCATTCTGATCAAGAGGTTTTTGTTCTGGTGCTGACAATTTGAAGTCTGGAAGTTGTTCTGTGTATGAGAAAATCAAGATTAGTCCATTTATTCATATTCACATCTGAATGTGAGCTGGGTTATCCCAAATGAAGCCAAGTAGGGAGTGGGCTGAATGAACAGTGCTAATGACATTTAATGAGATTTAGGCAGTTTTGGGAGCACACAAGTCTTTGATGGCCTCAGGCTCTTCTCTTCAGTCCTCCTCTGCATCTCCTTTGTGACTCAGCCTGCTTTACATCCTTTCTTTATTTCAAATTCCATCTTTAGAGCGTGAGAATTGTTGCTGAGCTGCAGATGCCAGTGCAGAAGAGGTTGGGAACTGGCTGGGAGCTGTCAGCAGTCTCCTGTGACTTTGGGAATAACTGGTTTATACAAAAAACAGATTTAAATCTGTGATAATTGGGCTGCTTCATCACATGGGCTGAATTAATGACTGAACCAGCAGCTGTCACAAGTGGAGAAGAGGAAAACAGTTGGGGAGCAGAGGTTCCTGATCCATTCTCTGTTGAATTCCAGGGCAATAAACCCCTCATAAATGAGTTTTTCAAAGGGAAGAATGAGTGATGGTGTGGGGATTTTCTAGCCTTATCTTCCTCCTCTCTGAGAAACTGCAAACTAATCAAAGTCTCTTGGAGAAAGTGTCTGTTGAGTTTTATCTTCCACCTGAGTGCACAGGTGTGCAGCACAGCCACAGCCCCAGATGAGCAGGGAGGGAGGAAGATAAACAGGTTTTACTGACAGGTGGGTGTTGGACCAGGTGACCTTTACAGGTCCCTTACAACCCAGGCTATTCCACGATTCAGGAATGGTTTTTGAAGTCCAGAGTGTGTAAACCCTTCTGAGTTCCTGGCTAAGTTTAATAATTGTGTGTTCCCTTTGTTTCCAGGAGAACCTGATCGGGGCACTTCTGGCTATTTTTGGGCACCTTGTCAGCAGCATTGCCCTCAACCTCCAGGTGAGTGCCCTGAAGGAAATACTCATCCTGCACTGAAATAAACAATCAAACGTGACCAAGCTGCTTGATTTCTGTTCTCTTGCCTAGAAATACAGCCACATCAGGCTGGCAGGCTCCAAAGACCCCCGGGCCTACTTCAGAACCAAGACCTGGTGGAGTGGATTGTTGCTGCTGGTGCTGGGAGAACTGGGGGTGTTTTCCTCCTACGCCTTTGCTCCTCTCTCACTGATTGTGCCCCTCAGTGCAGTCTCTGTTGTGGGTAAGGAGGAAAAAACAGCCTGAGTGTGTTCCAGTGGGAGATTCCTGACTCCAGAATTCACTGTTTCTCTCTCTCTCTTTTTTTTTTTCATAGCTAGTGCAATCATAGGAATTATATTTATTAAAGAAAAATGGAAACCCAAGGAATTTTTGAGTAAGTTCCACAGTTATTTTTCCTCTGTGTTTACAATTCATCACACACAGCACAGCCCCTCAGGAATTATAATTACAGGGAGGGCAAGGTTTCATTAGCACCTCTTGAACGAAACGTGTCATCTCATCCACTGTTTATTACAAATGGATGTTTTTTCCCTGCCTTGTGCCAAATCCCCTGAACCTGTCAGAATTTAGAAACAGGCTGAAGCTGCAGCCCTGATTCTGCCACAGCACAGGCACAAGGAATGAGCTGAATTCCACAAACATGGAGGTGTTTGCAGAAGTGGGCAGAGGGCTGTGGGCAGTGCCAGGCAGGATCAGACCCAGACAGATCTTGCAGCTTTATTTATTTAGCTGATGCCACCTGGTACCAACTTTGTCTCAGCTCCCACACCCCCACTGCCCCTGGTGGCTGCAGTATTCTGGAAGTTTTTTTTTCAGGACACCCAGGAGTCCCCCAGAGCAACATCCACGTTTGTCACTGATGGTCCTGTGGGATTAATTCATTAATTCCACGTGTCCCACTCCCTCATTAACCCTGTCCTCTCCTGTTCTGTGCCTGCCCAAGGGCGCTACGTGCTGTCCTTCGTAGGCTGTGGCCTGGCAGTTGTTGGCACTTACCTGCTGGTGACATTTGGACCCAACAGCCACGAGAGGATGACAGCAGAAAACATCACCAGGCATTTAGTGAGCTGGCCATTCCTGCTCTACATGGTGAGGGGCCATGGAGGGTGGGCTGCTTTTCTCCTGGGGGGAGTTTCATTCCCAGCATTATTTTTCCTTCTGGTTGCTGCCAGTGTTCCTTGTGTTCACTCTTGAGCCTGGGACAGCTTTTCTGGGGGTCAGGCACATGCACAGCTCCTTTTGTTTCTCTGAATTCTGTAGGATTAAATGTCTTTGGCTGAACATTTACTGGTGCCTGAATCTGGGCTTTTTCCACGCTGACTTTCTCTGGGCCCACGAATCTCTTCTTGAAAATCCCATGAAATTTGTGTTTTAGTGAAGATAATCTTGGCCATTCCCCCAGGAATCACTTGTGGAAAGCAGACTGAGATCTCTCCTGTGAATATTCAGTCAGGACCGTTTGATCAGCTGCTTTACCATAAATCCAACACCAAAAGTGCCTTGTGTTTCCTGTTCTGCAAGCAGCTGCTGAATATCTCCTCTAACTGGAACCTGAGATGATGCTGAATTTGGTCTATAATTGTGTGGGATCCCCATTTCCCTTTGATTTGCCCTATTCTAATGCTTGATTTGCTCAGAATCTCATTTACTGCCAGCCCCATGTGCTCTGCATCTCTAATATTCTCATTTCTCTCTTTTGTAGCTTGTGGAGATCATTGTTTTCTGTCTGCTCCTGTATTTTTACAAGGAGAGAAATGCAAACTACATTGTCATTATTCTCCTGCTGGTGGCTTTGCTGGGTAAGTTGATTTGGACTTGTAAGATCTTCCAACAGTAAATTGAGGCATGCAGGGGAATTATATTGATTTAATTAATGCCATGAAATGCACTAATTTCTTCCAGAAATGTTCCTGAAGCTGATGTTTAGGATCTTTGCAAACAACCTTTGAACAATTAAGGCTTATTCCCCATCAGGCAAATATTCTGCCAAGCACAGAAAGTGCAGGTTATTTATTAGTGTTCTGAATTTTAATCTGGGCACACAAAGGGTGGCATTCAGTGCATAAGGAGGGCTCAGCCAGTGGGTGAAAGGGAGGATTTGACCTACAAGAATTGTCTTAGCTCTGTTAAGATTTGCTGTGTGGTTAAAGAAATGAGGAATCCTCTGCCACCCCAGCTTGTCCCTGTGAAACTGAGTCCCTGATGATTCTGGGATCCTGCAGTGACTTTGGATTTACACATTTAATATTTTTGTTTTTTAAATAGAAACTGTAATCAATTAAACTTCTAAAAGGATGAGTGATAGCAAGTCTGCCATGCTGAAATCTGTGTCACAGCCCTCAATCTTTGCTGTTTATGCACCTTCAGTTCCTGCAGTGGCTTTTCTGTTTGGTTTTTTGAGCTGTTTGGGGCTGGATTTCAGTGGGGTTTTCAGAGGCTCCATGAATTACAGAGCAACTGCCCTAAATTCTGAATGGTCCAACCTTCAAGCAAGGAAAACTCTTCCTGATTCTTGTTTTGGAGACTTCCTTGGCTTTATGAACCAAACCAAATGGAAAATTGCATCTTCCCATCATGGAACTGCCCAACACTGACAAATCCAGTCAATGCTCCCAGTTCTGTCGACATTCACAGAGAAGGGCTCAGTGATTTATTGGAGGTTGCTGTGGTGGGTTTGTGGGCAATAAACCAGGCAGAGCTGCTGGCAGACAGGCAGTTTGCAGCCCTTGTTTGGGCTGGCAGGAGGAGGGGCAGCTTTGGGGGCTGTTTGCAGCTGGCCCAGCTGGGTGTGGTGTCCCCCCAGGTTCCATGACCGTGGTGACAGGGAAGGCTGTGGCTGGGATGATCCTGGTGTCCATCCAGGGCAGCCTGCAGCTGGACTCCCCCATCTTCTACATCATGTTGGTGTGCATGATTGCCACAGCCATCTACCAGGCCACGTAAGGACTCCTCTCCTTGTCTGCAGCTCTGTGGGGTGGGGGTCAGGACCTGTTTGTTACCGTGCCAGAAATACCTCTTAAAATCTCAGACAATTATCCATTCTTTCCTTTTCTGTCCCAGGAGCCTGGGTGGTCTCTGCTTTCCCACAAAGTGACACTGCCAGGTGGTTTTAATGCCACCATTCAAGTATTGGCCAAACAGTTCTAGGACTGAAATGGTGGCCAATCAAATGCAGTATCTGTGCACTGGCTAAAGTCAAAGTGCAGGATCAGTGTTGTTGATAATGTGTCTATTTTTAGGGTTTTTTTTCCCCTTTGTACTTGCAATAACATAAAAAGCTGGCAGCAGCAGGGATAAAAGGCTTCTCAAAATATGAGGGACACTCTGGCCCTGAGGCTGGGGCAGTAATTTCAGTGCAGCCACAAACCTCCCTCTTCTGCCCTTTTTATTCATTCCAAGGCTTGCTGCTGCTGCTGTCCAGTGAGAGAAAGAAAATTTAAATTTCTGCATCACTTTTGAAAGGTGTTTCCAAAAAAAGGATCCTTCCCAGTCAGCCCCTGTTGCCTGTGATTGTGTTGCAGGTTTTTAGCTCAAGCCTCCCAGCTCTATGACTCAGCTCAGATCTCCAGCATTGGCTACATCCTATCCACCACAGCAGCAATCTCAGCAGGTAACTGCACTAACCTTTGTAAAAAAAAGGGCAAAAGATTTTGGAAAATAATCCTCCTGAAGAATACTCAGCAATATGATGACCTTTTTTTTGTCACCTCTCATCTGCACTGGCTTTGTTTGTTGTTGGTTTTTTTTCCTTTCTAAAAATGTGAATTATCCCACTAAACTGTGTTAAAATTTTCTGTTCAGTGCTGTCATTTTGGTTAAAGTGCAGGGGAATTTATGTTTGAGACTGTTCCTCATTCAATGTGTGTTCTTAGACGTGCAGGTAAAATGTTTCCTTGTTGTTTATGTTTGACTTTATTTTCTTTACATTAAAAATGTAAAGAGCAGGAGGCAGAACGTGTGTGCTGCTGCCACCCAGGACACCAAGGACACTTCTCCTAGAGGGTGGAGCTGTTTGTTGTTGTTTGGGGTCAAGAGTTTGCATCTTTTTGTAGTTAAATCCAATTTGTTTCATCATTCCAAAATAGTCCCTCTTGTTTATGTTGCACAGGTTCACTTGCATCTCTGTTAGTGACACCAGCAGAACTATTTTGGTAGTGAAACTCGAAAAGATTTGTCAATAATTTGTGTTAAAATAGAAATCAGGACACCTATTTTAAGATCATTAAATAAACAAAGGTGCTGGCTATAAAAATAGGAGTTCTGGCTGATGTGGGTTCTGGCTGAAGGTGGAATTGGGAAGATATAATGAATTATTTCCTTTTCAAGGAGCAACTTTTTACCTGGATTTCATGGGTGAAGATGTTCTCCACATTTGTATGTTTGCACTGGGGTAAGTGCTCCAGGTTTCCTTGACAGAAAACTGTTGCTTCATGTGATTCAAATTGTAAAAATACAAATCTGTTTTTAAAATACCTTTCTGTTGGAGGGAAAACTGTCTTGGAGAAGAGAACAGGCTGAAAGCATTTTCTCTGTCAGAGCAGAGAGTAGCCCTTAGAGCTCAGTGTTGTGTTTGGAAAAAAATCATGTAACCCTTGGAAATGCACAATTACACAACAATTAATCACTAAATCCTGGGGATCAGCTGAGCATATGGCTTGGTTTTCAAGCTGCCTGCTCATGAATCTGGAAGAGTTGTAAAATAACCCAAAGAAACCCTCTCTGGGAACCTTATTTCAGATTTTGCACCTTCCCTGAACTGTGTCTGACTTCTGGAGTTTGTAGAGCATGGAGAAGGCACAATGCAGATCTGATCAGTAAAACATTTCCTGTGTAACTCAGTGTTTTGGTGTAATTAGCTCTCCATAATCAGGGGACATTCTCAAATGGCTTTTAGATAAATACAGGGAAAAAAAAACAAACAGCAGTTGGGAGATCATTGTTCTGAACTGCACCTTGCTCTGTAACAATCCCTGGTTGTTGGTGTGTTTAACAGGGAGCCTTGGAAAGGTCAGGCTGCTAAATCCTGGAGTTCCATCAAAGCAAAACCAAATGTTGCTCTGCTTCCTTTCCCCTGCAGTCAGTCAAAGTTAATTAATTAACAAGAAAACTTTTCCCTGTGTTTGACAGAGAAAAGGTGAAGTTGTGCTGGTTGCTGGGGGTGTTCCAGTGCTGTCCAGCTTGGACAGTGCCCTGGAATTCTGACTGGGCAGTGCTTGAACTGCAGCTCTGACCTCTATGGAACAACATGGACTATTCTGTGCTCTCCCTTGCCAGGGATCTCAGTTATCTTTCTCCTCCCTCAGGTGCCTCATAGCATTCCTGGGAGTCTTCCTGATCACGAGGAACAGGAAGAAGCCTGTGCCCTTCGAGCCCTACATCTCAATGGATGCCATGCCAGGTAACCAAGGGCTGCATCACTCTGTTAAACACCTGGGCTGCACAGGGAGGGCTCAGCCTTTGCCTCTGCTCAGGATTGGGTGGATCAGGCCCTTGTTATCTGGGAATATGGGCTGGTTTGAGCACGTGCTTGGGATTGGGCTCGGTCCAGCAGGAAGAACTGATTTTTGGGGATGGCTCAGAAGTGAGGTAGAGGAGCAGAAACTTCCTTTGGGATGCACAGCTAAGCTCTCTGGTGAGCTGTATGAAAGATCTGCAGCACTTGATGGATAACTGAGAGGCATCCCTCACTCAGCTGGAGCTTATTTCTCCATCAGCTGCTGCAGTGCTGATCACAAACCCACCCTGTCTTTGATTGAACACCCGAGGACCTGATGAGCCTCAGGAACTCCTCATTCCCTGGCTGAACAGAGAGCAGCAAAATGCACTTCTGTCCTTAATCTGTGCCTCTGCTCTTGCAGGCATGCAGAACATGCACGACAAAGGGATTGCAGTGCAGCCTGACCTCAAAGCCTCTTTCTCCTACGGAGCCCTGGAGAACAACGACAGCATGCCAGAGATCTACACTCCAGCCACGCTGCCCATCGTGCAGGAGCAGCACGGACCCAAAGGAGCCTCTGCCCCTCCCTACAGGGTGCTGGAGCACAGCAAGAAGGAGTGAGTGACCTTCAAGGACTGAGCAGAGTCCCCAGGAGTTTTGACTTTTATTTATTTACCTGTTCAAGTAGAAGCAAGCATAAAGCCAACCTTAAGAAGAATTTCAGGCTCATCTCGAGCTGGACTTTCCAAGCTGATTATTAAAATAAATAACTTTTTCTAGTTGGGGAGTTGAAAGCACTTGGCTGGAAGCAGATCCCAGTTCTGCATGGAATTCTGCTGGCTGGGAGTGTGGAATGATGGAATGGTGAGTGCAGCACTGTGGAACTGATGACAGAGGAGATGCTGTGGAAGAGAAGTGACTGTGCAGTTTCCAGCCCTGCTGGGAGTGGTTTTATCTCCAGACAAGTCTTCAGGAGCTGCTCACAGAGAGAGGGGGACAGGATTTAATCTCTCATTTACAGGGACTGTGACAGATTTCCAGGAAGGCTCTAAATCCTGGTGTGACCATGGGGCTCCCCTGACACAGCAATAAATGGAATTGTTTTGAAGCACCAACACTGGAACTCGCTGTGTCTTTAGAGCAGCAGAACTGGTGAGAGTGAACACTTTATCCCTTCAAACCACAACATTTGGGCACTTCTGTTCTGGTGTTGAACACGAGCACTGAGGATGGGGGTTGTTTTTAGAGCACCACTGGATTATATGGCTTAGAACAAAGATTATTTGCCAGTTTTCTGATTTCATAGCAGGAGCTTCAAGTTGGATTAAATGGTGCAGAGGGAGCACTGTAAAGGGTGAGGGACAAGGAGAAATGAGAATGATGTGACTGAATCTGGTGGGGGAATTTATGTAATTTTGGACAAAACCCGAATTCTTTATCATGTTTATTTATTTTCTTTCTGATTGAGGCAGGATTTCCAGCTTCAGTGATTCCAACTACTTAAAGGTGTTGAAGTTCCTTAGTTCAAAAGCTCAGTTTAGGTGATGTAAGCTGGAGTCCTCCCCCTTATTTTTTCTTTTGAAAAAAGGAAAAACAATACTTGCCTACTATTGTGGATGACCTAAGGAGAGAAGTTGCTCAACCCAGCACTCACTGAGGCCTGTGAGGATAATGGAGCTTTGTGTATTTTGATATTTATCTTTTCAGCTTCCAGGAGATGGCCAGGAGCTGATATACTGAGGGAGAATGGACACAGGGAGGGGAAATGGGGAACTGTCAAGTGAGGAGGACAAAGTACAACGTTCTCTGGTTATCCTGGCACTTCTGATAGCACTGGCTCCTCTAAAATTGGGGTTTTCTGCTGGGAAACTGGATTTTAAGTCCACTCAGTGTGGCTTGGGTTGTCTGCACAGTGGAGTCTCCAGGAGCCTGGAGCTTTATTTGAAAGGAATAAATAGTGCTCATGTTCTGTGTATTTTTAAGTGATTCCCCCAATACCAGGGAGTTTGGGATTATCTTCAATTTGGAACAGTGTCTTTCTGCATTTATTTATTTTTATTTGTTAAATTGACTCATGGCCAGTTTCTGTTCCCATTGCCAGAAATTCCCAATAACTTCCCCGACCTGTACATGATTATTCCAGGTTCTTGTTGTAAATGGCAACAGAACTGTTCCTTTGCATTTGTTTGCTTTGCCAGCTCTGCAGACTGATTCAATCTGGGCATACTTTGGATTGCTTTGGCATTTTTGTGCAGCTTAGAAAAATAACCTTCCCCCTGCACAGGGGAGGTGCCCTGGGGCTGTACCCAGGTTTCTTCACCAGCTGGGCACAATTCAGATCTTATCAGTGGCATCCCCTGCACTGGGACTTAGGGAACCTCAAGAAATAACAGCTTTCCTTTCACCCTCAATATTTTTTTGTGATGAAGCAAGATAAGGATGTTAATGGGCTCCTGCTGCCAGGGCATTCATCTTGCTGGGGTGCAGTGACACTGATTTACTGCCTTTGGATGTGGTCATTGATTGTTGGTGAATTTATGGGCAGCTTTTGTTCATTAACAATGCAGAATGAAGCAGTGCAGGGAGACTCAATGGGAAGGGCACAGGAATGCTGCCTTTCCTTATCTCTTCCCATTTAATCAACCTGTTCTGACCTCTTGGTTCTGCAGCCACAGAACACAGAGTCTAAAACAAGCTGTGCTGCACCACACACTTGTTCCGTGGCAGTATTCTCTGTGGTTAATTAGGTGGTATAAAATCTTCATCAGAAGGGCCTAAATGTTTGGCTGCAGAGATGCAGATCAGGATGGTGCTGTGTGTGACAGTGCAGTGGTCCCAGCTCTCAGCAGGTGGCTGCAGCACAGCAAGGCCTGGTTTGTGCTGTCCTCCTCAGCACAGGAACGTGTGAGAGATGGACAGAGCTGCTGTGGGGTGGCTGTGCCTCCCCTGCAGGCTGCTCTCTGCCCTGGGTCAGGGCTGCTTCTGCTGTAAACTGCCCAGTTCTCCTGAGCCCAGTTCCTGCCCTTGCTCCCTGCACAGAGCCCTCAGGTGTCAGCCCTTGTCTGAGTGAAAGTGCCCCCAGCCACGAGCTGAGCTTTTGTGTTATTGTGTGGCTTTGGCCCTTTCTTTTCAAATACTCTGAAAAGGCAAGTCTTGCTCCAAAGCTTTACATAACCATGTTTTATTTACACAGTCTCTGTGTGCTTAAATAATTCTATTTAATAATGACAGTTCCCTTTACCTGCAGCCACAGGGAAATATCCCTTTGTTTGCTTCTGGAAACTTCCTGCCAAAGGCCTCCACTGGAGGTGGTGTCTGTTTCCACAGCACATAAATCACAATATTTTTGATTATTGTGCCACAGCAGTGGAGCCTGAGGTGTTCCTTGGGCCATGGACCATGACTGATGTAGGGGTAGGACTGAGGGACTGCACCTCACTCCTGTTTGCTGCTGTTGTTCAACACTGGAATCTTAAAATGGGAGTTTTAAGATTTATTTTATTTTATGTACTTCTCTCTTTCTTGCTTTTTCTCCCAGTTTTCCAAAAAATGTTACTGTCTGCTCTTCAGCCTAAGAAAAGGCATGAGCAGGGCCCAGAGAAACCAAGTATCTTGTTTAAACTTGACTGAAGGACTTATGTGCTCTTTCAGGAGTGAATTAAACTCCTCACCTCCCTTCTAGTCCAGAGAAGCTGAAACAGGAAGGGTTTTGCACCCTCACTCTGAGCTTTTCACAGAATATTTGTTATTCTGAGGTGACAATGGCCATGCCTGGGATTGCAGCAAATATTTACAGCCAAGCAGCACAGGAAGGTTTAAAGGAGAGGAGCCCTGTGCCACATTGCAGGCTGAAAAGTTATTTAAGTGTTGTACAGCACCCCCAGATTCCACATGGAAGGGATTTCTCAGCACCAGGAGCTGTTCCAGCACTTGGGTGAAGGAGCAGCTGCTTGGGTTCATCCTTTGGCTTTTTTGTGTGAGCTGACATCTCCTGCCTCCACCCTGTGTGGCTTCTCGATGCACCAGAGCACTTAAAACATCCTCAGTGTGTATTTCATGTGTGTTTATTTATACTGAACTCTGTGGAGCACAGCTGAATGTCTAAAATGATCTGCCTGCAACGTTCTCCTGGTCACCTTAAAATGTGTAAATAAATCAAGCTTTACACTCTTGCACTATAAAGGACAGCTGCTTCATTTTTCACAGGCAATGTTGCATGTCTGTTTAATTCTGTTTGTCTTTCAGGTGAGACAAATGAAACCAAACTTTGCATAAAAGATTGTGGTAAAATGAAACTTTGAATAAAAGGCTGTGGTAAAACCTGTGGAATTCTGGCTTGCTCCATGCTCCTGGTAGAGGTTTAATTGACCAAAAATGTCTTGGGAGAAGTTAAGACAGGATTTAGGTGACTAAAATGTGTATTGAAGGAGCTCTCTGTCTGTTTTTAACAGGATGCTTTAAGTGAAATGCAGATTGTTACAGCATTGCTAATGCTCCCAGTTTCACAGGAGCCTCCACATATTTGGGGTTAGCCATAGGAATTGTGCAGTTTACTTTAAAAATTTCATTTTACAGGGCTTTGAAAGAAATATTGAGCGTTTAATATTTTGAAGAGCTTGAAACTGATCAAAGAAGGGGGGACAAACCCAAAATCCTTGTATATTTGGTGGCCTGACTGGTGATGTTTTTTACTGAAATTGAGCTTTTCTGAGACATCTGAGCCCTTTGATAATAGCTGGGAATGCTCTGCTGTGGGAGGTGTCATCCCTCAGCCACAGATCACAGTGTCTGGGATACAAGACTGCAGTAAGAGACACAGAAAAGTGGCAATTTAGCTTAATGACTGCTTGCCAACCTAATTAACACTCACCAGATGGGTTTACAGTCCATGGGGACAAGCAGAGGATAACTCTCAGGACAGTTTTAATTAAATGTATCTCTTGGGGTCCCAAACCACAACTGGAGAAAAGACAAACAACCCAAGGGCAGCCTCGGTGTTAGAGCTGTGCTTCACTGAATCCCTGGATTCCCTAATCCCCAGAATTCCTGAAATATGGGGTGGTACTTTGTTCACGGGTGAGTGGGTTACATTACAAGTGTTTTAAACAATGATACAAAGATGTGCCATTGATGTCAGGAGTGTTACAGGAGTGCTACAAACGAGGTGTTATTGCAAGAGACAGACTATTTTAAATGCCACTGAAGTGGACACAAATGTTGGAGTTTGTGGTTTTAAAGCAGAATCTATTGTTGCCCAGGGAAGAAAATGTGGTATTGAATCGATAAAGCAGGAGATTGCAGCAAGGGAGGGCTGAAAGGATGGAGAGTAACCTGTTACCACCTGAATTTGCACTGCATCTAAATTGCAGAATCCCTTTACCTGGACAGGGGAGACTGATCTTACCTTCCTGAAGTGAGATCTGCTGGGCTGTTTTCTTACGAGGGAAAGGTGGACAGATCACCTGGTAGAGAAGCCCAGCTCAGCATCTCTCTGTCTGCTTCTGAAATTTAAAAGAAAATATTTCAGCCACAGAAATTTCACTGCTTGTATCACAAACCCACACTGTATTCTGTCTTTCAGCTTTCCAAGTGAGGACGAAGCTGTTGAACTCAGTATTTGTGTTGGTGAAATTCAGTAGTTTTGTGTGGGGTTTTTCTGTGAGAAACCAAAGAAAGGATGCTGGTTTGTGCTTTCTTTAGAGGTAAATGTGCACAGGCACTGCTGTATCACCCAGCTCAGATGATGGCTGTGTGACACCATCTCATGGCTGGATTAAGCTGTGATTTACTCTGAGGAGGACACAAACTGTCACTGTTCCCAGCTGGCAGCTTTCTGAGGCTGAGGGCAGAGCCATGCCCGGGGAAGAATCAAAGAATCCCAGACTGGTTTGGGTTGAAAGGGAACTTAAAGCCCATCCAGTGCCACCCCTGCCATGTGCAGGGACATCTCCCACTGTCCCAGGCTGCTCCCAGCCCCGTCCAAACTGGCCTTGGGCACTGCCAGGGATCCAGGGGCAGCCACAGCTGCTCCGGGCAGCTCCTTCCTCCACACCAGCCGCCAACCCCTCGTCCATATGCTGCTGGATTTGCAGCATTTTTAAATAAATTCTTATCGCCCTGAGCTTAGCTATTCCCACAGGGACCCTGGACAGCCCCAGCGGGCGGTGGGCACCCGCTGCCTCTCCGGGGCTGGATC
>VYXD01014237.1:123725-134130 GCA_013397195.1 Hylia prasina | reverse complement strand
GGGCGGGGAAGTTGTTTTCATCCTGTTTCGGGGCGGAGATGGAAGGTTTGGGGTTTTGAATTAAAGAATATTCGCAGCCAGGGCTCCGGCCCCCACTCCGGGGTTTGTCCCGCCGCGGCGAGCCGGGGCAGCTCCGTGCGGGATCAGCCCCAGGCTTTGCAATCGTGGAATGGTTTGGGTGGAAGGGACCTTAAAACCCACCCAGTGCCACCCGTGCCATGGCAGGGACACCTCCCACTGTCCCAGGTGGCTCCAAGCCCTGTCCAGCCTGGCCTTGGGCACTGCCAGGGATCCAGGGGCAGCCACAGCTGCTCCGGGCACCCTGTGCCAGGGCCTCCCACCCTCCCAGGGAAGGATTTTTTCCTGTGCGCGCCCTGTCAGAGCAGATTTAACTGTTCCTGTGGAAATTGCCACGCCGTTCCCAGTCCTTACATCCCTTGAGCGATGGGATGTGACTGTGAATGAGCTGCTGGTCCAGAGGATGCCAAGGAAAACTCCCCGGTGCTGCCTGTGCCTGTGAAGAGCTACAGCTGCCCATGGCAAAAGCTGCTTTGCTTTAATTTCAGATTATTTTTAGCTTTCTATGAAGTTGGGGAGTTTGTTTATAAGTGTTTCCCTATCAGCTGGTATTTAAATGATAAGCAGGTGCTAATGCTCAGAAGAAAGGACTTAGTGAAAGGTTTGGTCCCAGTGGCTTTAGTTCTTGGGATCCTTTAAATTGTGCTGTTTAACCTGAAAACTGTGGGGGAGCAAGTGATCCAATAGTCTGCTAATGCATATTGCAATGAAATTGCTTATAATTTTATTGCTGTTAATACTATTATAAGAATAAGCTGATTGTAATAAATAACTTAGATTTGTATATCTCCATTCATGTCAGACAATTTATGAATAGGAATTTCTCACCTTTCCAAGGAGGTAAGTGAAGAAATTCCCTTTTTCCTGGACTGCTGTTGCACTGATAATCACATTCCTGTACCTGTCAAGTTTGGAGTGTCCTTTTTCTGATTTTGATGCTTTCTAATAATTACACAGTAAATAGATCTACCCAATCTGTTGAAATAACAGTTCTCACAGGGCTGTTTCTCACTGTACTTCTTAATTAATATTCATACCCAAGCTCACCTGTCTCATCCTGATGTCAGGGTGCTGTTGGAGATTTTTGCCTTGCTCAGTAATCAGGTGTTTTCAATTGATTTGGGTGAAGTAATGAAAAATGACTTATCTGAGGAAAAAAAAAAATAGAATTAACCATGTGCGTTTATGATTAAAAAGGGCTATGATGAAATACTAATTTAAAAAAAAAGAGAAATACAATATAATTGCAGTAGCTTCTATAGCCCAGTGCTCTCTGCAGAAGCACTCTGTGCTGAGCTGTCACACCTGGGGTTGCTTTGATGTCACTGCTGCCCTGACTTTGTTTTGCAGTGAGGCTCAGACACCTCAACCTGACCAAATTTCGAGTTGCTCTGTGTGTTCCTCACTCCATGTTTGGTGCACCATTCATTCAAGTATTTGAGTTCACTTTGCAAACTCCCCTTTTCTTTTTTTTCTGCCAGTGTTGCTCTCTCCTGGTTGGAGGTCTTTGGGCTGTCAGAAAAGCAGGCGTTGGGAGGGCTGTTTGTGGGTTGGGTGGTTTGATCCCTCAGGAATGTGGGATCAAAACCAGGCCAAGGCTGGAATGTTGCTCTCAGTCCAGCAGAGCGTGGCTGGATGTGGGTCCTGGTGCTGTTTGGATGAGCCCAGATCTCCTCAGAGACAGATGGTGCCTTTTGTTTTCACCATTTTGGTGCATTTTTTGTTCCTTTTCCCTCCTTGCATGAATCAGCAAGCACAAGAACTGAGGTTTCCACCAGCTGCCTGTTTTCCCAGATTTCCATCCTTCCTGCCGTGCTGGGCAGCAGAACTGAGATCCCCAGGTGTGTGCATGGGTTTGGGATGGTGTCACTGGGACAGTCACTGTCATTAACCCAGTTAATCCCCCCTCATTAGGTAAATATTCAAATGAGATCATTGCCAATGAAACATCATAATTTGCTGCCTTTTTTTTAGTGTTGTATCACAAATTATCACTCTTTCCAAACCCAGATCTGGTGCAGTTACCTGTTTTTATTTCAACACACAGCAGTGTGAAAACCTCAGGAGTTTTGCAGGGATGGATGGCAGAAGGTCCACTCTGGTAAAATCTTCTCCATTGTATGAAAAATGCTCTCCCTGATATTATTCATTTAGTCTCTTGCTTCTTTGCATTTTTTTTGTCTGTCTTAATAAGTTTACTCCTGCCTTTAGGTACTCTTACCTATGGGAAAGGTGTACAAGAAGGACATTTCCTTCCATCAGGAGATTTTAGATTTTGGTTGGCTTGGAGAGGCTTTGGAGAGATGGTTTAACTTTGTCCACGTGCTCTCATTGATGAAATCAAGTTATTTTTTCAGCTGCCAGAGGACTGCTCTGATTACCCGTGAAATGGTTTTAATTATTAAACAAGAAGTAGTTGCTCACTGTAAAGTGTGTCGTGGAGAAAAGCTTCTAGAACAGTGCTGTCATTTTGGATTCCTGTCAGAGTAAAGGGAGGAGAACTTGCAGTTTCTGCACGGGGTGACTTTATCTCCCTTGTGATGGAACAGCAGAGTCCTCCCTCCATCCTCAGCAGGATGGTGCTGCTGATTCGTGGGGGACAGAACAAATCTCATGTTGATCCCTGTTCTTTGTGAAATCGTTTGCCTTTGGGAGTGGGGGCAGGGAGATGTGTGACCCTGACATTTGTTGTTGGGTTTTTGGGTTTTCGGCCGGCAGGGCCCTGCTGGAAGCTGGAGCAGGAGCTGCTGGGGGGGAAGGATGCTCAGGGATTCCATGAAGTCCTGGAGTGACAGCCAGTCAGACCTGTACAGCAGCGACCAGGAGGAGGAGGAGCAGATGATTTTTGGAGAAAATGAAGAGGATTTGGAAGAGATGATGGATTTAAGTGACTTGCCTACCTCCCTCTTTGCTTGCAGTGTGCACGAGGCTGTGTTCGAGGTACAGGAGGAGAAGGTAAGGGGGAAGGAGTGCCAGGTGTTCTCAGTGTTCCATTGAACATTTTTTTTGACAATGCAGTTACCAATCTTTAAAGAACTCGAGGATAAGATTTCATGTTTAATAAACCATTTTCATTTTTTCAGTTCTTTTTGTTTTTTGGTTTTGTGTTTACTGTGGAAGAAACAAAAATTTTGTATTAGTGATCTTACTCATGCTGATAATTTTGACATTTTCCTTACATAATCAGTACTTTGGTTTATCTAATGCAAAAAATTACTTGGTTTTCAGAGTATTTTTGTAGATCCCTGATGAAAATCGTGGGCAGTATTTTTGGAGACCTGCACCTCTGAGCAGATCTCACTAGGGGGCACTTTGGGTATTCAGTTTTTGGGCTCGTTCACATCGGTTTGCTCTTGGAATTCAGAGATAACCAGTGAGACAAAGCTGTGCTGCCCTGAGTGTGGATTTACAAACAGGGAGGGAGGTGTGGAATGTGCAGGTTGAGGTGATTCAGGAAATGGATGAGATTTGGGAGAGGAGAGCAAAGAAAAATGTCTTTTCATGGAGTGACAATGTTCATTTTGCATTCCTGCTTCTCTCCAGGAAAGGTTTGAAGCACTTTTCACAGTCTATGATGAGCAGGTGACGTTCCAGCTGTTCAAAAGCTTCAGGAGGGTGAGGATAAACTTCAGCAACCCCGAGGCAGCAGCACGAGCTCGGATAGAGCTGCACGAGACCGAGTTCAGCGGGAAGAAGCTGAAGCTTTACTTTGCACAGGTGCAGTGGGACACAGACATCCTGTACCTCTGTCCTTGTTTCTTTATTCCTCCTTTGCCTGTGAGCTCCATTTGGGGTAAAGATCTGAAATCCCCTCATTGTTCTACACTGAGCTGTGTCAAAATTTTAGGGCACAGTTTTTTCGTCTGGAGCTGAGATTGGTTGGGACAGTCCCTGTGCAGTGACCAAACCACCTTCCCCCAGACACACAGAGGGACTGAAACAAAATTAGTGGGTCCCAAATTCTCTTTCTAAGAGGTGCTTTGTCCCTGTTGTGTTGGCACAGGTCCCACAGCAGCCCCTGCACAGGTTCTGAGCTGCAGCAGTTCCCTGAGGTGTTGTACCAAGAGCTGAACTCGTTTTGTTTTTTAAAGCTAGGCTGAGTTAAGTGCAGGGCATGGATGTGCATTAGTGGGGAAATAAACCAAATAAAAAGGGAATTAATATTTGTCTTCTCTGTCTCCTGGCTTTGCCTGCAGGTGCAGGTGTCCAGTGAAATTGGGGACAAGTCCTACCTCCTTCCTCCACAACCTGTGAAACAGTTCCTGATTTCCCCCCCTGCCTCTCCCCCAGTGGGGTGGAAACAGAGTGAAGATGCAACTCCTCTGATCAATTATGACCTGCTCTGTGCTGTCTCCAAGCTGGGGCCAGGTAGGGACATTTACCTGCTTTTGTTTGGCACTTCCTGCAAAAGTGGTTAGTGAGGGAGTTTATCTACTTGTCCTTTTCTGTGAGAAGAAACTGAGTCTCTTTTATGTGAGGTTTCTTACTTGAATGAAATGATCCAGCACTTTCTTTACTTAAATAATTGATTGAAAGTATAGCACAGGACTCTGAGGGAGTGGCTCCATCACACCCATATATTGAATTTTGCCAGAGCCTCAGGATTAAGGAACAAACAATCAGAGAAATGAGAAGTTCAGTCTCTTGCAGATGAGCAGCTCCAGCTATTAAGGATGTCTGGAAGCCAATATGGACTTTTTGGCTTTAATCATCAACTTCTTTCTAAGCCTTCCTGGGAAATGTGGTGTTTGCTTGCTGTGAAAAGCAGGAGGTGGGGAGGCCTGGTGCACTCAGATGCTTTTGTAGCTTTTAATTTACAAATGTCACAGAAATATACAGCACGAATGATGTCACTTAGTAATGTGTTTGCTGCTTGTGTTCTGATGTCTTCCTGGGAGTTTTTTACATCCCTTCCTTCTCTAAATGCTAATTAAAGGATTGATTGTATTCAAAGTGTGCTGTAACTGCTACAGGGACTGTTTTAAGGCATTCCAGAGGTTTGGTGAAGAGTGGAGGTTGAGCACATTAAAGGTGGGATGGGAATTCACGATTATTTGGTGCTGTTGAAGTTACTAAGGGGGTTTTGAGCTGCTTTTCCCTGGGGGTGTTTTTAACGTGCCTCCTGCTGGCTGCTCTCAGGGGAGAAGTACGAGCTGCACGCAGGGACAGACTCCACCCCCAGCGTGGTTGTGCACGTGTGTGAGAGCGAGCCGGAGGAGGAGGAGGAGATGAAGAACCCCAAGCAGAAGATCCTGCAGACGCGGCGCCCGGACCCGCCCCCCACCATCCTGAGTGACTCCAAAGCCTTCGAGCGTGCCCTGGAGGTGGGGGGGACAATGCCCTGCCAGAGCTGAGCTGCTCCACCTGCCACCAGCACCCGGCCACTCCTCGTGTTGCTGGCTGTGCTGCTGCTCGAGCTCACAACGGGTCTGACTTGTAGTTGTCTCTCATGTTCAAGATTTTGGATGCCAATGCTCTGAAAAGCACTTTAATTTTAGGGACTAGTCCCCCCCGAGTGTAGCAAATCCACCTGACTTGAAATAGCGACAATTAGGGAGTCTGGCTGTGTTTTGGGTTTTTAAGATGTCGCCCTTTGCTCTCTGTTGTACAGTGTGATGTTCCAAGTGCTGAAATAATCTCCTCCTGTCACGAGTGGGTTCCAGCAAGTTCCTTGTACAGCAGTTAAAAGCTGATCTGTCCAACAGCTTCCAGTTAATGTAGTGTTAAACACAAGTGAAATGCACTCTCTGTGCTCAGATTCCTTGCCAGCTGAAGTGAGGGTTAACCTTTGCTTTGCTCAGAAATACCAGGTGTGTGTTTGACATGAGGCACAAATACACGGAGGAGCTGAATTCAGGGGGGGTTGGTGACTACAGGGAGGAGAACACCAGAGGAAGAACCTCAGAGTCCATCACCAACACTCCTGCTCTGGTGTCTGGGGTGGTGCACTGACACCTAATTAGGAGTTAATTACAGTGGTAGAGTGAAATATGGATCCAGCTCTTGAGTGTGTTGTGTCTGATCCTCACTGACAACCTGGGGATGTTTATTCCTCTCCAGTCCTTGGGATGCCCTCCAAGTCTGAATAAATCCAGTGACTGTTAGGTCCTGGCAGGAGCTAAAACATCCAAGGGTTACTTGTTAACTTCTCCAGTCTGTTTTGTATTCTCAAAGACAATCAGTTGCCTGGCTTAGCCAGTTTTTATGCAGTTTCGGCCCTTGTTTGCTGTTTTTCATGAAGACTTTTTCTGTGTGGCCTCCTGTGTGTCTGACAGAGCAGCTGCTGCTTCTGAGACCAGGATGCATCTTTTAGAATACAGATCTTTGATTTTGTGATCTTGTGTTAAGTGTTTTAGTAGGAGGAAAATATGCCTTGGTATAACAACACCTGCTCCTGTGCTTTTATGCTATTTTATAGCCAAACTTTTTTAGTCTAGACAGATTCTTCTTTTTTTCTATTTAAAAAGATAAAATGATTTGTGAACAAACCAGGCTGCTGATGTTCCTTTGTAGAAACCGTTCTGAAATTCACATTTTTCAGGTTCATTTCAGTGTGTTTCAGTTGTACCTGACGTGCTTCTTGATCTTCCAGAAGTGTTTTTCCTTGACTGACAGCAGGGGGAAAAGGAATGGGCAGGGATTCTCATGGATGTGGAGGTTTTCAACTGTGTGTTGTGCCTGCTCAGGATCCCTCCTGCCACCAGCTTCAAAGTGGGATCCTGCAGGCAGATCTTTGCTCCAGAGGCAGGAATAGAACAGAGTAAAAAGGTAGGGAAATGGGGTTTGTCCATCTATCACAGGTGTGGTATTTATGTATCTCTTCAGGTATTGAAATCACTCCAAGCCCAGCTTCACTGTCTCCCTTTTCCATGGAATTAAAACAAAGGTAAAAAAAACACCAACAAAAACCTGTGTTACCCAGCAGGCTTGTGGATTTTTGAAATTCCAGAAGTCCGGGTTGGAATCTCTGTGGTGTTTCTATTTTTAAAATTATTTCTTTTCTACCCCAGTGTAGAAGTTGCTGTAAGTAGGAGTAAGTGGAAAATCTTCAGAAACAGTTTTATAAGGAGAATCGAATATGATGTTGTTGATGTATAAACGTGTAAAATGTGGAACAACATTCCAGCACTTTCCATTGTGTAAAGACACTTCAAATAAAACAATGCAGTGCCATTCACACTTGGATTTGAGCTGTGTTCCATGCTGGACGAGGTGGATATTGAGATTTTTACTGGTGATGTTTGTTTGAATGTTCCCCTGGGCAGATGGGACAGGGACTCCTCGGGGCTGGGGGGTGGCAGGGACCCACGGGAGGGATTTGGGATCCTTGCAGGGACCACTCTGGGTGGGAAGGAGGAGCCAAACAGAGGCTTTAAAGCTCTAATGAGGCCATTGATCAATATCAGAAGTGATTCTGCTCCACTCCAGGGTGACAAAAACTCCAGGGTGACAGCCTGCCTTGGCAAACGAGGCTCGGGTTTGCTTTATTCCCTCCACTCCATGATTTAGTACCCCCAGCAGAACCTGTTTCTCCCAATCACTGACCTGCTGGTAAGGGCTGTTTTTAGCAGAAAGTTGCACAGAGGCACCAACTCAGCCCTTTCTGAGCTTTCACTTGTATAAATAAATACCCCAAATTCCTTTAAAAACTTCTCCTTGGGCAGCAGCTGAAACGTGGTGTTTCTTTGTGTTCTGGAGTTATGGGAGTACTTTGGTTTTACAACAGCTGAGAACCTGTGATTGCAGCTCCTCATTCTGCCTTGTCACAGAACTGCTTCCCCTGGAAAGACCCTGTGCATAAAATTCCAATGGCTTCATTTATTCCCTGAAAGGTTTAATTTCCATTTTTGTCTGGGTTTGGATAAGGGATATTTTTGAGCCCAGAACAGAAGGCTGGTTTGTGAATCTTACTGGGGTTTGTTTATTTGCTCCACTCTCAGTGTAAAACTTGCTGGGAGAGATTCCTGGTGTGGAAAGAGGCACCAGCCAAGCTTCATCCCCTTGGAAAAAATGCAGAGCAAGACAAAAGAACTTCTCCTGTAGGTGTTGACCCTGAGATGTGAGTGTGACACTGGGCTGTCCCTGCCATCACTCACAGTTCCAGGGTGGGTTCACAGGGTCTGATTTCTCCATAAAACAAGAGCAGAGCCTCAAAAGTAGAAAACACCGTATTTTAGAAGTTACCTAAAGTGTTAAAATCCTGCTCTGAACCAAGTCTCTTTACTGTAACACTGGCATGCTCAGGCTTGTAGAGGGAATGTTTGATTCCCCTGGTGAAGGGAACATATTCCAACCATCAGCAGGACTGGGGTGAGGCAGTGGGAAGGACATTCTGGCAGTCTGGTTTGCTCTTACATAAAACATAAAAATAACCAATTCCTGTCCTCTGTGGCTCCTTGTTGGGATCACAGGAGCAGGAGCAGGGATTGGGAGGGCAGCCAGGCTGAGCTGTGCCCTCCTGCTGGGACAGGTGACCTCAGCTCCCTCCTGCCCTCCCAGGGGGTCTGGTAATGATTTCTGAGGCTGTGAGTGCGTGGAGATCACTGAGGGCCTGATTTCACAATACAGTTCCAAACTCCATCATAACGAATTTTTAGTTGGCCTTGATATCTGCTGTGATATCTGTTCCCTCTCTGTTCTCACTGAGACACTCCAGGCTCTGCTCTGCCCTGCCAGGTGCAGGCAAACTACAGATGAACCAGCAGAGCTGGGAGCTCAGCTGGTGTTCCAGGAGGAGTCAAAACCTGCTCCTAAATTCAGTAAGACTCCAGACCTGCTAAGGCTGTGTCACTTCCTAGGGGTTGGTAATGCAGTAGTGAGCCTGGAATTAATTTGGTTATGTTTTATGCTTTGATGTCCATTTACATCATCAGGATTTTTCTGGAGCATCCCAGAGTGTCCTTTGGTCCTCCTTTAATGGGTGCCTGCAAACTGGGTCACTGATGTTGGCAGCAGAGCTTTACAGTGACAATGTATAAACATTTATACATTATACAAATGTATTTATACACTATACAAATGTATTTATACAGTTAACAGTGTATAAACCTGGTGTGTGGCCCTAGCTCATAGTAAAGGGCTACAAATTTAGGACCTGGTGAGGGACAAACCCTTGGGAAAGTCCCACCCTCCCTCTCTGCTGTCAGGGAGGCTTTGGGAACTCACATTTGCTTTTACTTGGGCTGCCTGACGGTCACAGGGGCTGGTGCCTCCCTTCCTGTACTACTTAAATTGAGTTATTAATTATTTTTATTAACTTACATTCATACCTCTTCCCAGTTATGGTTGCTGACTGTTGAAAGAAGCCCCTTCTGCTCTCCAGAGATACAGCCTAGGGAAGGTTTGTGGCTGGGAAACCACTCCTGTTCTCAGGAGAGCCTCATGCTCCTGCTTGTTTATGCAGGATGGGACAGTCATTGTAAGGAAACCAATCAACTGCAATTTATTCCCTTGGAAAGATGATTGGTGAGTAATCCCTGCTGGGATTTCAGTCTGGGGCTTCCGTGGGATTGAGTTGGAAGTGACTAATGTGGGTCTTTGTAGCTGTAGCAAAAAAAAAAATTGCTAACTAATTGGATCTGGAAACTGGTTTCTGGTGAAAAAGCCTCTGTGGTTGTGTTCTGTGGGTTCAGAGTAGAAACCAGCCCGTGGTGGACACCAAAGTCATGAGCTGTGTTAGGGACACAAATGTTCCTGCAGGAGGAAAGGGAGAGCTGCAAGGTAAGGAAGGACCTCATTTTCCAACCCTACTGGACTCTGATCTTCCCAAGAAATCGACTGCCAATGTTAATGGACCATCAGGATCCCCCTGTTGCTGCCTTCCATGCAGAGGCAGGATTCTGTGAGGAGCAGGTTTTATCCTGGTTCAGGTTTCTAAGGGAGGTGGGAGATGTGGCTCTGGCTGCAGCTGGGGCAGCTGAAATGGAGAATGGGGGGAAACATCTGCACAGCAGCTTGACAACCCTAAACCACAAATGGAGCCTGAATGAGAGCTGTGGCTTGTTCCTGTGGTTTTCTGGTTTCCCATGGGAGCAGAGGCAGGTCCGGGCAGGGAACAGATCCCTTTTTAAAATGTGATGTCCACAGGAAAAATCCGGACAGGGACTGTGCTCACACTTCTCTGCAGGACAAAGCCAACGAAGTACAGGCTAAAGGCGAGGATTCCTTCCCAGTTTGATCCTTTTGTTTCCAATGACGAGTAGACAAAACCACTCGTTCCCTCTTTGGGCTGGATGTGCCCGGGATCCTTCTCCCGAAGTGCCTTTGGACATCGAAGAGCCGCAGAAACCGGGCTGCTCCCAAAGCTCGGGAACTCTCGCTGTGAGAC
>VYXD01014237.1:110621-113102 GCA_013397195.1 Hylia prasina | reverse complement strand
GAAGAGGCCGCGGCGGCGCGGCCCGGGCGGCAGCGGGGGGAATCGCGCGTGTCCGGGCCGCACTCGGCACGGGGGGAAGCTCCGCGGTCACCCCCGGGGCTGCGCTCCCCGGCCGGGCCCCGGCGGGGCCCTGAGCGGCCTCGGCCCCGGAGATCCCGACCCACGCGGGGCCGTGTCACCGCTGCGACCCCCCAGCTGCGGGGGGGGGAGAAGGAGCNGGGGGGGGGAGAAGGAGCTGAGTGGCGAGCCCGGGTTTGAGCTGACCACGTTCCTTACTGTCTGCGTTCAATGCAAATAAACAACGCCGCCCTAATTTTTATTGAGATTTTTTTTAGAGGTTATTAAGTGTATTCGTAGCAAAAAGAAGTTAGTCTGTATTCATACGTTGGTGTTTTATTTTTAATCCTTTGAGTTTCTTCTCTGGTCTTATAGGTGTGCTGCATTTTCTACAGAGACCATAAAACCTACCCAAGGTCTATTTCTTTTCCGCTTTTTCTTTCATTAATTGAAATGACCTTATTTTTGGAGTTTCCTTGATAATTTTGAGAGCCAGTCTAAATTTCAAGGTTCATTCATTTGTTCACCCCGTATTATTTTCATTTCCTACAGCTAAGTCCCTTTTAAAACATGGCAGCACACATAACCCTTCCCTTAGTTCAGCTCTCTGTTCATGGACTAACTTGAGAAAAATAATTGCAGATTAAATCCACACTTGCTCTAATGCAGTTGTTAAAAGGTTTCCAAATCAGGTAGTTGTGATTGACAGCAGGATTACTGGGGCTGAAAACTCGGGATTAGAAATGTAATATTCTTTTAAACCGGCCTTTGGAAGGTGGCATTTTATAAAAACCAAAGCAGCATGGCACTGCAATGGGGCTGTGAACATGTTCTGGGTTTATTCTGGTTTCAGGAGGAACCAAATGTGAAATGACAGAAATGCAGCAGAGCAGCAATTTGGACTCCCCATACCAAGCAACCTCCTATTTATAATTCCGTCAGCTCTTCACATTTCTGTGAAGTTTCAGTGCAAACTTATTTTGTCTGTCTTTGAATTCTGGTGGCCTCCTTGCTCTGTCCTGCTTGGTTCCCTTTGCTGCTTGCCACATGTTATCAACAAGAAACTTCCTTTCCATTTCCCTTCTGGGTTGTGAAATAATTAAAAAAAAAACCAACAAAACTGAAAGAACATTCAGTTGCTGAGTGAACTGGCAAGTATTGTGGGTTTTTTGTAAGCCACACAGCAAATATTGTAAAGAGTTTTAATCCCTGGAAGTGCCTGTGCCACAGTCAGACTTTAGGATTCCCCTGTTCTGGAATAGCAAATGGGAATGTCAGTGGATTGTTCCCTTTCAATAACTGATGACTTTGCAATGTGTTGTGTTGCTAATTGCAGGTGCTTTCTGACCAAAATTAACTTAGAATTTGGGGTTTTCTCTTCTTTATTATCATTTAATTCCTTGTCAATTTATGCTTTTGCTTTTACTGACCCCTGTTCTTCTATTGAGAATTACCTGTACAAAATTCCCTGTTTTCCATCAGTCACATTGGTCTCCAGAATAAACTTCCCAAGCTGTGGCTTTGTCCTCAGTCATGAGCACCCCATCAGGATCTGGATGCAGCCCTGCATCTCCTTTAATTCCTGCCTGGTTCTGTTTACTTCTCTGCCACTAAATTGTCCAGAGCTGGACTTCCAGAGCTTTCCCTCCATAATGAATTAACTACAGCTTCTGTCTGTGCAAGTGGAGCCAGTTGGTGAACTTTTAACAGAGCAGATCAATAAAATGCCTTCTTTGTATTTCTCTGCTCCCTGCTTTGCCTCAGGGAAACTGCCCAAAGGTTTCAGAGGTGTCACTGTAAGCAAACAGGGCTTTTTGTTCCTGGGCAGAGGAAAAACACACTATTTCTTTTACAGGGGAATTAATAAAGCCTTTTCCTGGCACTTTGATGCTGCTAATACTTTAATTTGTGGGCAGTGCCAGGGCAGTTATGAATGAGGTGTCACCTCTATCAGGAGGGGCTCAGGAGCTGCTCACCCCCAACTCCTCAGCACTTGCTGAGAGCTTAAAGTGCAAAGCACCTGCAAAACTTCTTTTGCCTGGAATAAATGACTAAAAAAACAGCCTTACAGATTGGTTTCACTGGTGCACCGTGCAGAGAGGTGGGAAAATAATCCTTGGAGGTGGTTGGAGGCCCTCCAGGCTGAAACTGTTGTTTGCTGTGCTCCAGGGAACCAGTGCAGAGCAGGACAATCGCTTCAGCAACAAGCAGAAGAAGCTGTTGAAGCAGTTGAAGTTTGCAGAATGCTTAGAAAAGAAGGTAAGTGGGATGGGGGAATAGGGAGTAAAACTCACCAGGCAAAGGGAAATTTCAGTGGATTCACTGGGTATCAGGTGGAACTGACGAATGTGAGGAATGTCTTCCCTAAAACCATAAGGGAGGATATTTGGAATGTCCTCTTGAGCATCAGATGCAGCAGTGATA
>VYXD01014237.1:100621-108121 GCA_013397195.1 Hylia prasina | reverse complement strand
TCTTGTAGCAGCATTGTAATGGTGTGTTAAATTAAAGGCCCCTGATTTTCCTGTAGAGCAGCCACGTGGTCCAGAAATACTTACAAAACCCACAAAGGATTAACAGGCCTTTCTGAATATTTATGGTAAGGCACAAAAAGAAAAAAAAAAAATAATAGTACAATAAACTTACATTGATGAGCAATGACTAGGGAAAGATTTTTAAAAAGTAGTATTTGAGTGTATATGTATTTTAGCCCCCATGGTAGTTTTAATTTAAGTTTAATGTAGACTGTCTGTTGTTTTTTCAGATAACCGGTTTGTCTTCCTGTCATATCTCTTTGCAGAACCCAGATTCCAAAATGATGCAAATCAACCTGACTGGTTTTTTGAATGGGAAAAATGCTAGGGAGTTCATGGGAGAACTGTGGCCACTGCTATTAAGTGCACAAGAAAACATTGCTGGTATTCCAACTGCATTTCTGGAACTGAAGAAGGAAGAAATAAAACAACGACAGGTAGGATTCTTTTAAAGGGAATTGTGAGTGGATTGTGAGCGTGGGGCAGAATTGGTGGCTGTTCCAGTTGACATTTTTGGATCAGCAGAACTCTGCTGTCTGGGCAAAATGTTCCAGTCCTGAAGCAGATATTTGCTGGTGTTGGACATGCATATTTGATAAGGTCTGTGTGCTGCCTCTGAGTTAAGTGCTGATATTTGGTTGCACAGATAGAGCAGGAGAAACTGGCTTCCATGAAGAAACAAGATGAAGACAAAGAGAAGAGAGATAAGGAAGACAAAGACAACAGAGAGAAAAGAGACAGATCCAGGAGTCCAAGAAGGTAATGAAAATGCACAGGCAGCATATTAGGAACAGAGGGAGGACACGTGGCAAGCAAGAATTAATTGAGCTGTGGAAATGCTTCCCTTACCTATTGTAGCAGGCTGGCCTGACCTACTGCTGAACAGGAACTGCGAGTAAACCAGAGCAGCTCTGACAGGGGCGTTCTTTTGAGCGGTTTATCCGTTCCAAGCTTTTGTTAGTTTTAATTTCGAGGGGGTTGAGTTTTTTGTTTGCCTGTCAGTCAGCAGCACCAAGCACAGCCCGGCATGCTGTGTACGTGCTGCAGGCAGTGCTGGCTGTCCCTGGGGGCTCTGAGGTGCCCTGGCCCTGCAGTGAGTGCCCCTCTGCTCCCCAGGCGCAAGTCCCGCTCCCCGTCCCCGCGCCGGAGGTCGTCGCCCGTGCGGCGCGAGCGCAAGCGCAGCCACTCGCGCTCGCCCCACCACCGCACCAAGAGCCGCAGTGCCACCCCTGCCCCCGAGAAGAAAGAGGCCACCCCTGAGCCAGAGCCCTCCGTGAAACCAAAGGAGACTCCTGTGCAAGAGGCGACTTCAAACAGGTGAGAACTCTGTGTGCGGCCCTGCGTTGACTTTGAGAAATGGAGTTATTATCCTAATACCTCACTGGAACTTGGCCTGGGCAATGCCTGCTCTTCCCTGTGCCCCTGCAACAGGCAAAGCACTTACTTTATAATCTTCAGTAAGGTTTCTTTGTCCTGTTTAGAATTCTAAGGGCAGTGTGCTCTGCTGCCATTGTGATTTCATTGTCTTGGGTCACCATTGATACTTGTGACAATGTGGTCTTGACTTCCAGCTTGTTGTCATTATGTAGCCTCCATGTTGCTTATTCTCCTATCATTGTACCACATTTTAAATCTTTTCACAGTTCTGGTGCAATTTGTCAGAGGACAGGACGGAGAATGTTTGTTGTAGGGGAATATCTTGGCAGCTTCTAAAATGTTACTCTGCAGGCTGTGGTTTGTATGTGCTTACAAATGAAGTCCTTATTTTTAACAGTGAGATCCCAAAAGCTCCTAAACCTGAACCTCCTGTACCAGAGACTAAGGAAACTTCACCAGAACGTAATTCCAAGAAGGAGAGAGAGAAGGAGAAGGAGAAGACTCGTCAGAGATCCCCAACTCGATCCAAGTCCAGGTCAAGATCCCGATCCCGTTCTCCATCTCATTCTCGACCCAGAAGGCGCCATAGATCACGGTCAAGGTAGGGCTTCAGATGCTGATGGTGAAGGGTGAGAACATTTTCTGCTGAAGGTGCAAATTAATGTTCTTGGTTAGTGATGTTTTAGAGGTGTTGAGCTGTGGACGTTTTGGGCCAAATGAGAAAGATGCATTTGGTGCATAAATATGCTCGGGAGTGTTTGTTTGTATTGATTTATGAGAAGATGCTCACGGTGACCTGCACTGACCCGAGAAGGAATTGGGCTACTTAATGTTGATAATGGGAACTGTGTAGCCTTTCTTTAGGACATGGGTTTGATGCTGAAAATGCTGTAAAATACTTTCTTTACCTCCTTTTTTTGTTGTTCTATTCTACTACTTAATAGAGAAATGTTGTTAAACTTCAAAGCCCTGATTGTGTCTGTACATTTGGCATCCTCACCTAAATACAACCTAAATACAATGCACGTGTAAGAAAGCAACTCTGCACTCAGTGCCCCGAGGATAAATTTCCTCAACTATAGAAGTTAGGTGGCTGCTTTTCATTGGAATTTGTGATTGTGACAAGTTTTACCCCCCTAGAAGGCGACCCAGCCCGCGGCGCCGGCCGTCCCCGCGCAGGAGGAGCCCGCCCCGGAGAATGCCTCCCCCACCCAGGCACAGGAGGAGCAGATCCCCCGTGAGGCGGTAAGAGCCCTGCTTTTTGTGACAGCTGCAAGTGCTAAACCTGGAAAGTTCAAGGGAGCTGTAGCTGTGTTAGCAAAATTCCTTCCTTCATCTCACCTTAGCGCTGGCAGGTGTGTGATTAGAGTGATGGAAAAACTGCGGTGTTGCATTTCCTAAGTGTGTTGTTTTGGGGGAGCACAGTTCCAGCTGTGAAATGATTTCTTCTGAGTTAGGGTAGTGATGAGAATTCCACCTCTTTGACAAGTGGCAATTTCAGAGCTTTTATTCTTTTTTACTTCTTCACATGGCTTTGGGTAGCTCCCAGCATAGATTGACATGACACCTCTTAGGGCATTTTTGCTTAAGTCTTGGTACTATTCCTGCCTGCCTGGGGAAAAAAATGAGAACAAGTAACTGAATTTTACTCACTGGGAATTTTTAATTATGACTTGTATTTCTATCACGTAAAATTAAAATTGGACTTAAAATATGTTTCTTCTTCGTGTTCTCTTACTTAAGATTCTGCACGATTTGCCCTTTGGTGTTGAAAGTCACATTTTTCACAGCTTAAGAATTGTTCTAGAGGCAAAGCTCTTAGCTGCCTTGCAAAGTAAATGATGTGCTTTTGGCAGTGTCAAAATAGACGTTTGTCTTCATGGGGAGAGAACAGATTCTGATCCTCTTCACAGAAAGAGAATCAAAGTGATGCTTTTCGTGTACAGCAGTTGTTTTTGAGGAAGGAACACTTCTCTTCCTTTCTGTGACAAGGTGATGACTATTTCCTGAGTTTGTCAATATGTTCGTTTCACACAGTTACTGGGAAAACTGTGAAAAGTATCAAAACATGTATGTTGCAAGATGTACAAGAGATCCCTTTCAGCAAATGTTTATCTCACTCAAGGTAGGGTTTCTTTTTTCCAGGTTCTCAGGAATTCTGCAGCCAAAGGTGGATTCTGCAGGTACACAATTGCAACAGAACTTGCCACAAATTTTGCCGCAGAATTCTGAGGCCCTACCTTTTAAAATTGCAAAGTAAAGATGAAAGACTAAAACATAAGGATGGATAGATCGATTCTGAATTGTTAAGTTGTTAAGTTGTCTGAAATTTTCACCTCCTGGTGTAAAACATTTTAGTGTCCTTGCACACTAAACTCTTACCCAGATCTGCTCTGGAGATCATTAAGTCACACGTGCTAACACAGACAATTCTCTTAACCACCCAGAAGTTAGAGAGCCCAACCAAAACTAATTGTTTCCAGGGGCAAAGCTTAGCCGTAGCCTGTAGATTGACAGAAAGCCAGTGAAGGTGACACTAACAATTTTTAGCTCACTATTGTAGTTTAAGAATAACTGTGAAAGATTGGTCGTTATCCTCCTCTTCTCCAAACCGAGTGTTGCAGGCTGTCCACCGTGTTTGGGAAGCGCTGTTGTCTGTGGCTCAGTGTCTGTGCTTGCAAACAACCGCAGTTTTGTTCTTTGTGCTGAGATGTTCCCCGCCGTGGCCGGGCAGGACCTGACGTGGGCTTTGATTTGCAGGAGAAGACGTTCCTCGGCCTCGCTGTCCGGCAGCAGCTCCTCCTCGTCCTCGTCGCGCTCCCGCTCTCCACCAAAGAAGCCTCCNGCGCTCGCCCACCCCGCAGCAGTCCAACCGCGCCCGCAAGAGCCGCGGCTCCGCCTCGCCCAGCAGGGCCTCAGGTGAGCCGCCCTCAGGGCCTTCTGCGCCCTCAGAGAGCGCGTGTCGCGTGTGCAGGAGCATAAAGGGCCGGTGTGAATTGCAGCTGAGCTATTTCGGTTTGTCTTGTAGCGCCCAAACATAAGAGTACTGAGAAAAGAGAATCTCCTTCGCCAGCACCCAAGCCCAGGAAAGCAGAATTGTCGGAATCAGGTACGGCTCTGGCTTCTCAGCTCTGCTCCCGGGTGGGGTTTTCAGTCAAAAGTACTCGGGCAGTGAAGTGCTGAGCTCTCCTGGAAGCCTGGCATTGAAAGCAAGAGTTTTCAGAGCTCTAAAGATGAGCACTCCTACTGCCTCATTCCATCCGAGATCGCTCAGAATTAAAGTCCATCCAAAGTGCATTCAAGCCTTAGGTTATCCTAAGATTTGAGTGGGGAAAAGCCCATACTTGATGGTGTGCTGACCATAACTTCGCTTCTGCCTGCATAAGGCAAATCTGTATCCTTGGTTTAAGTGCCCTGTCCTTGTGTCCTTCCAGAAGAAGACAAAGGAGGCAAAATGGCTGCAGCAGATTCTGTCCAACAGAGGCGCCAGTACAGGAGGCAAAATCAACAGTCTTCATCTGGTATGGAGCGCAGAAATTCCCTAAAATTGGGTTGTAGTTTACTTTTGCAAGAAGTAGTTAAGTTCAAATACAGATTAAAACTATTTGCTCTGTGCTCTGCAGTGCTATTGTAAACTTAATTACAGATTTGCCACTCATAATGAGGTCACTTTAATTATTGCTCAGGAAAAATAAAAGTATGACTTTTAAAGGTTATTACATCTTTTGTTAATGAATTTGCATCTTTAAAAGTCACGCTTCTAAACTCTTAACATGATGCACAAACATTGTGTGCTGTGGATTACTTCGTCTGTCCTTAATTTGGACTCTTTTATGCTTGAGATCAGTAAATTCGCCTGGGTGTTTTTATCCACATAGTTTCAAAAAGCAACTGCAGCTCACCTTTTAAATTATCTATCTAGCCAAATTTTCTGGGGACAATTAGACCGCTGCAAGTTTTATCCATGTCCGGTAGATTTATTTATCACTTCAGTTCAACCAACACCTTTAGTTGATCTGCTTTTATATTCCTGCTTCTCGTTTTGCGGGAGCGGAGGTTGCCTTGACCTGCAGCACTACCCTGTTAGTGACCAGGGTGACAAGGATCATTTCCCAGAGAGTGATTCTTCTACGTTTGCAGATTCTGGTTCTTCATCTTCCTCAGAGGAGGAGAGGCCCAAGAGGTCGAACGTGAAGAACGGGGAGGTGGGCAGGCGCCGCCGGCACTCGCACTCGCGCAGCCCCTCGCCCTCACCCCGCAAGCGCCAGAAGGAATCCTCCCCTCGGTAACTGCTTGAACTTAACTCATCCCTTCCTCTTATTTCATGTTTGTCTCCCTGCATGCATCGTCATGCCCACTCTGCCCAGTGTTCTTTCAAGATCTCCTTGCCATTACACTCATTTGGTAAAAATTGCTGTGACCTTTGATAGTGTTCATTTTTGCCTCAGATCAGTGGCAGATAGATCTGTTTTGTTTTGTTTTCCCTCCACTGCTCTCAGGATGCAGATGGAAAAGAGGTGGCAATCACCAGTGATGAAAAGGTTGGTTAGCAATTAATCTCTTAAACAGGCTGTCATTTATTTTGGCGTGGATAAGCATTTGCCATCCTTTGTCCTTTAGACTTGCACAGTCATGGTGAGGGAAATTCAGACTCATGTGCTGCTTCATGTATTGGACCTGGAACCATTTCACTGGCAAAAAGAGAAGGGGCAGCACCTGCTCTGTGTCCCTCACTGCTTATCTCTTATTAATTCACATCAACCTGTGCCATCAATAACTTTGATGTTGTTACATCTACTGATGCCTGAAAACAGCTGAACACTTGTGTTCCTCAGGGGCTCCTCACTCAGACACCCAGCTTTTGGTGAGCAGTGTTGGATTTCTGCTGCCACTGACTCAAACCCTCCTGCACACTTGCAACAAGAAATTAACATCTTGATCTTCTGTGTCAGAGACAATTGGAGTTTTCAAAACTCTCATTCCTCAATTCATGAGATACTTGGAACTACTGGAAGTAGACAATCAGTAAAACAGCAGTGACTGTTTTATTTGTGACACTTTTTGCTCTGTCTTGATCTGAGAATATAGAAAGGTGCAGGAAGCTTGATGGGTTTATTAATTGGATGTAATAACCCTTGAGCAGGCTGTAATTAAGCCCTAGCTAGCAGATACTCACAGCACACATCATGATGTAGGAGATAAGGATGACTCCCTCATCAGTGCAGACCTTCCTGATTATGGATCCTGTCAAACATTTCTATGGAAAACAGGTTGGGATTCAAAGGCTTTGATCTTGTTTTTGCAACACACTGAATTCACATACTGCCTGTTGCATGAATACATCTTTAATTAGGACAGTTAGTACATTTGAAGGCTGGGGGTTTTTTTGGATCATAAAAGAACATTGTACTTTGGAGCAAACTCTTATCTATAAAAGTGTGTCTCATTGCCTTGGAGAACAGTACCCAGATATTTGGAATCAAACCTCACTTCATGTAAATGAGCTGCTTTGCTTTTTAATTGCTCTCATTTTTCCCTTATCCAGTCATTTTATCTTAATTGCTTTTTTAAGAAAAGGGAATATTTCACTTTACCAATATTCCTCTCCTTTAAAATGCTGTGCAAGTATGTGTTGGATTAAAATTCCCCCTTCCAGAAGTCTATTGTAAACCCTGCAAAGCAGAAAATGGCTCATTTGGTGAACAATTTTAATCCAGAGAGCTGTGGTTTAGCAACTGCTCTGGTGTTTCTTCCTTTGCATTTCAAGAAATAAATAATTTTGGATTTCAGATGGAGCACAGTTTCACACTGTGAAGAAAATTACCCCCAGCCAAGGCAAAATCATCACATGATCCATCACTTATTCCAACCATTTGGTCTTTCTCTGGCTAAAAGGTGGTGATGGATCAGGTTGTGCAGATGTGGAATTGTGTCCTGGCTCGTGGTGGGCTCAGGGTCACAGTCAGACACCCACAGTGAGCTCAGGGTCACAGTCAGACACCCGTGGTGGGCTCAGGGTCACAGTCAGACACCCGTGGTGGGCTCAGGGTCACAGTCAGACAC
>VYXD01014237.1:84028-99732 GCA_013397195.1 Hylia prasina | reverse complement strand
GGAAGGGACATTAAAGCTCCTCCCATTCCATCCTCTGCCATGAGACCTACCACTGTCCCAGGGTGCTCCAGGCCTTGTCCAACCTGGCCTTGGACAATTCCAGGCATGGGGAAACCACAACCTTTCCAGATAACAACTTTTAAAAAGAGTTTTATTTTAAACTCCTAGAACTTCTAAAAAATTCTAGTTTAAATTTTGAGAAGTTTAAAGAACTCTAGAGTCCTTTTCCCCCTCTTTGGGTGCGTTGACTGATTGCCATGCCTGGGTGACCCCTTAACATTCGTTCTCTTTGCAGGTCTCCATCACCACCCCCGCGCAGACGTTCTCCCTCTCCACGGAGATACTCTCCCCCGATCCAGAGGCGATATTCCCCATCTCCCCCTCCCAAGAGGAGAACGGCTTCTCCTCCTCCCCCTCCCCAAAAAAGGGCCCCCCCTTCCCCCCCCTCCAACCCCCNNNNCCTCACCACCCTCACAGGGAAGGATTCCTTCCCAATATCCCATCTAACCCTGCCCTCTGGCAGTGGGAAGCCTTCCCCCTTGTGCTGCCTGCATGGAAAGCCCCTCTCCCTCCTTTTTAGAAAAAAAAAAGGAATGCTGCCACAAGGTCTCCCCAGATCCTTCCCTTTAATTGTTGGCTTTAAAGAAAACCTAACTTTGTCTTTAAACCTAACTGTGGAAGGGGACCAACACTTCTCACCAGCTCAGAAATTATTCCATAAGTGGCTATTCGTGATAAACTGCTAAAACTGTAAATATTTTTGTCTTCAGTGAGATGCTGCTTTTCTGAGCAGACAGTGAAAAGTGTGCTGCTGCTTTATGAATTTTTTCAGAGGAGGAATGGAAAGCCTTGCATAATTAAATAGCATTGCTGTTCTCTTGACTTGTAATGTGATTATAACTTAGTTAAACCAGAAAGGCAGTGACCAGTTCTGAGCAGCAACAGGGTTGCAGCTTTTCAGGCTGCATTCTACCTCTGCATTATGGATCATCCACTCTGCAATTGGATTGTTTTGCCTTTTTTATCACATCAGCAAAGCAATTAATCCATTTCTTTTTTTTTTAAATCAATTTAAATCTTCTAAGTGCAGCTTGACCGAGTTAAAGCACAGGTGTTCATTTGGCTCTTGTGTTGCTATTCCCTTGTTTTGTGTCTCACCTGTGACTGTGACTCTTGTGTTCCCAGGGCTTCCACCCCCAGCCCCCGGCGCGTGTCCTCGTCCCGATCTGCGTCAGGGTCACCTGAGACAGCTCCCAAAAAGCACCAAGGACCTGCATCTCCTGCCCGGTCTCGCTCTCCTTCTGCAAACTGGTCACCTGCAAAAAAGGCCAAGAGCCCAACTCAGAGCCCATCACCTGCCAGGGTATTTGTCTGCTCGTAAAGCAGCTCTGCTTTGGGTTCGAGGGCAGGCTCTTGTCGGGAAGGCTGAGCTGCTGAGCAGCCCCACGGTTATTCACGGGGGGGAAAACTGCTTGGGGTCATTCTTCACAGCTACAAACTTCTAAAAGCAATTTGTAATGTAGATTTTTTCAAGCTTAACGTCTCCAAGTGTGGTGTTCTGTAGAAAGTCAGACTTCTGAGAAGAAGTCTGTCTCATTTCATGAGTGTACATGAGTTTCATGGTCAACAGAGTGAGGGGGCTTATTTATGTTCAGTATCCTGTGTGCAAACTCAAAGTGTACAGGAGTTTCATGGTCAGGAAAGTGAGGGGGGCTTATTTATGTTCAGTATCCTGTGTGCAAACTCAGAGTATTCCAACAGATTGTTTGGTATCTTCACCTCTTCTTCTGAGTTGTTTCTCAGGGGCACTTCCGTGCCCTCTCTTCTCTCTTCTCTTCTTTGCCAGAGAAGTTTGAAGCCTTAAAGGTGAGTTGTAACATCTATTGAATTTTGTGTTACAGAATTCAGATCAAGAAGGTGGTGGCAAGAAGAAGAAGAAAAAGAAGGATAAGAAGCATAAAAAGGATAAAAAGCACAAGAAACACAAAAAGCATAAGAAGGAGAAGGCGGCGGCGGCCGCAGCAGCTGCTGCTGTGGTTGCAGCAGACACCACCTCAGTACAGGGAGACCAGGAAGCAGAGACAGAACCCAAAAAGGTGAGAATTTGGGACTTTGTGAGGGCCCAGTGTGAGCAGACAGGGTGGGTGTGCACTGTTCTGCTGGTGTGTTGTGACAGCCCCAGTTCCAGAGCGGGGTTTGGGGGGTGTGATTCCCTGTGGGGATTTCAGTGCTGGGAGGGCTCAGCCTGGCTGGGCCTGGGGTGTTTGAAGCAGCTCTCTGTGTTTGTTTGAAGGAGACAGAAAGTGAACCCGAGGACAACCTGGATGACCTAGAAAAGCACCTGCGGGAGAAAGCCCTGAGGTCCATGAGGAAGGCGCAGGTGTCCCCCCCCTCCTAGGCCAACCCTTTGATATAATGTACATTTTATTTGGTTTGTACTCAGAATTCAATTTCAAAATTGCTAAATGTGTTTGAGATTTAGAATATAACATTTGTTGTAATAATTGCTAGGTTGAGGTTCACCATGTACAAAGGGCATGGATTTACATTACAAAAGGTGTCCACAGTGTACTAGTGACATTCTTTCATTGACAGCATAATTTCATTTAGAGTGAGACTTTTTAGAAGCAGTAGGGATTTGTTTTGGAGGTTTGAAACATGACGGTCAGTTCCCTCGTTTCTTTGAAATCCAACAGAGCCTTGAGCAGTTTGTGAGGGTCTCATTTGACTTCTTTTGTATCACTTACATGATGCTACTAACCTTTGTGGTTTGTAGGCTTGCCCAGGAGTAAAACCACTGCAGAATTCAAGGAAGTACATCTCTATTTTAATGCTTTCTACTGTTGCCTGTATAGTCTCCATTAAAGCCAATCAAGAATAGCAATTTAGAGTGGTACATAAATGAAAGCATGTTGTTTACCAGGACACTGTGGGTTTATATTGATGTAACATGTTGATTTGGAACACTGGAATTTCATTTGTATTTTTATGTTCTTTTTTTAAAGGGCAGTTTCCATGATCAGCAGTCCCAGAAAAAAAAAAATAATTCCTTCAGTTCCATAAATTTTGTTTGTGAGCTGTCGTTGCCCCATTCATAAATCTTGTCTCGTTACGGTTCTTCAGAATGGTCTGAGCAACTTTCAGAGCTGTGTTCTTTGAAAGTTTAGAGGAACCTGAACTTTGGATATTGTCATGTTTTCACTGTTCTTTGTTTTTGTTTTTTTAACTAAAGCTATATAAAGCTTGTGGATTAAACAAAATAAATTTCTAAATTTAAACAGATGTTGGCTATTTTTATCTGGACGTTTACATTTGCTAATCAGCTTTGTTTTGTGCAGGGCTAATGACTGCTCAGAGATGAGGAAGCATTTGATCCACTGTGCTGGCTCTGGAAACATTGGGGCTTTTAACTGGCCTGGCAGAGCAGGAAAAGCCTTTTAATTAGTGATGCTCTTGTGGAGTTCCTGCCAAGCAGGAGTCCAACAGCCTTACCTGGGCAGTGCTCTGAGAGGATGGAGAAGCTAAAACTCAATATTTGCTGTGAAAATTGCTGGTCAGAGCAAGTCAAGTGTTTCAAGGCCCTGCAAGAAACTAACAGCAGGTTTGATTAACTTGGAGAAGGGGCTGTAGTGGTGTGAGAGCTCATCTGAGGAACCCCGGGGTCTCCCTGCCTTTCCCTAATCATGGAATCACAGAGTAGGTTGGGGTGGAAGGGACCCTACAAACCATCAGTTCCAACCCCCTTTTAATCACACTGGGAACTTGCTGGGTTGCTGCTGTGGAATTCTCGTAGCAACTCCAGCTGTGATTCTGAGATCAGCTCAGTTCTGAAGCTTGAGGTTCCTCTGGGAGGTGCTTTTGAATTCTTTTGTGCAGTAGCTGTGATGCTCACAGTGAAGTGTGGAGATTGATGAGTCTTTCCTTGCCCTTGTGCAGGGTTTAACCTGAGGCAGGGCTGCTCCAGGTCCTGGCTGGGAGAGGAGGTTTCAGAGCAGCTCCTTCTGCACTTCCCTCTGTGCTGAATCTTTTGTTTCTTCACATGAATATCATTGTGTGCTTGTAAACCTCCTCCAGCAGCTGGAGTGCTGAGCATCACCTGTTACTAAAATGTGTGATATATTCCAAGAATTTATCAGACAGAGGCACTTTGCAAAGTCCATCTGGGTGAATTTGGTGCTTGTGGAGCCACAGACCTGAACTCTGGACGTGCTGATCCTCATTCACTTGGATTTTCCCTGTGTGTCCCAGGCAGAGCCTGCAGCAGGGGTGCAGCTCCCCAGGGCTTAATGCCTCTTCCTTTATCATCCCAATCTTGCTTCCACCCGGGTTTGGTGACCTCTGAGTGCCTTTTAATCTTAGCACTAATAGGAGTTCTTTAAATACATTCAGGACCTGAGTCACTGCTTATCTTCCCTCACACCTATTTCCATCTCCTGCCTCCAGGACTGATAAAGGACCTCTGCTGGGTTTGGATGGGCCAGGCCTTCCCCCCACCTTTCCATCTCGGAGTTTCTGTTGTTGGTGCTCCCTCTGCCTTTTTTCATCTATCCTAAAGAATGGTGTAGGCTTAAAAAGAGCAATTAAATGAAGTGTTTAAAAAGAATACAACTTCTAAATTGTGTTTAGCTTAGCATTTTAATTCCTTCCTACTTATCCATTCAAGTACTAACATTTCAGTTAAATACCAATTGGGATAATGAGCCCTCTCCTCTCCTGAGCTGTCCCTGCTGTTGCACAGACTCTTTTTAGCACAGAATCTCTGCTGGGCTGGGTTCCATCCTTGTTTCTGCTGTTCATGACACCACTGAATTCACTCCTGATCCTCTGATTGAGCTCCCCTCATCCAAACCCAAACTTGTCTGATCCCTTCCCCCTCCCAGCTTCTTGGTTAACTTCTCTGTTTTTAAATCCTTGTATTTGTAGTTCAGAAATGACCCTGCAGGTGCCTGGTGTGATGAGGGAGGAGCTGCCTGGATCTCACTTCTTTTTATCCTGGATCTTCTCCTGCTGAATTTTGGCTTCTTGACCCAGGCCACCCTCCTGAAGTGACAGACATAGGGTCTAGGTAAGGGACTTGCTGCAATAATTGTATCCAATTCCACAAAAAGTTTAATTGGGCTGTGTAATTGAAATGGAACTGAGTCCTCAGGAGTGAGTGTGAGGCTGAGGTGAGTCACAGGTCAGTCTCTGGAGCTGCTTCTGAAGAAAGATGTGTTTGTTGTGTCAACAGGTAGGACAATGGCAGGGGGTGTGTGCAACAGTTCTAAGTTTATAGAAACTCAGGGCTGGCTTGTTAATTTTTTCCATTTGTGTGACTCTGGCAATTTGCCTGAGAGTGCTGAATGGAGCTTCCTGAGCCAGGGATTTACCCTGAATTGCCCCAGGACACAAAACTGTTCTGCTGCTGCTTGGGCAGGGCCTGCTGCTCCCTGGGAGCCCAGGGATAAATGCCAGCATCAGGGCAGAGTTCTGTGCTGGGAGCCATCCCCAAACCTCCCTCACCTGACACAAAGGCATGTCCTGAGCAGTGAGGGCTGCAGGGAGGGACCTGGGCTTGGAGGAGCAGTTCTGCACTCTGAGTTCATTCCTGCAGCACCAAACTCCAAATCTCTGTGTTGGTGTAAAAGCAGCTCTGGGAGGAGCAGCTCAGCAAGGCACAGAGCTGTATTTTGGTGGAGTTCCATTCCAGCTGTTGTGTGTCATAACTTATGATTTGGTCCAGGATCACCTCATAAACCTTTGATTGTCTGCTTGAAGTCCACTCTGGATGTCACCAGTGTCTCAAAGCACTGACAATTCAATGGAATTGTGTTTCTCTTAAATCAGGTCTTACTCATTCCAATAAATTACTATTGAAAGTAATTATATCTCTTCCAGGGTAATAAAAAGATGATTGAATCTCAGCACAATGGGATGGGGAGTTGTGTATTCCCAGACTAATCAGCAGTTTGACTTTTGAACTTTGTGCAACAATCCTGAATGAGCTCAAAGAGGCTGGAACTGCTGGAGTCCCTTCAGCTGGGTGTGAAACAACAGCTGGGGATGGAGGCAGAGGCTGTCCTGGCCCAGCCACTCTTATCTGGTCTCCCTCTGGCTCAAGGATCAGATAGTCCCTGCTGAAAGTCCAGCAGGAACTGGATTCCTTCCTGCCGTGTGGCACTCGAGGGGTGACACAGCTCAGCTCCTCTGCAGCCCTGGGGTTGTTCTGAGCAGGTTCTGGGGGAAACAAGTGCTTGGCTTTGTTAGCACTTGTTCACTTTAGTTGTGACTTGAGCCAGAGCATTTCCTTTCGCTGTGAGTGGAGCTCAGGGAACATCCAACATGGTTAAAGATCTTCTGGTCCACTTGTGATGGTTTGTGTTTGCTTCCTTGGTGGCTGGAGGCAGTCAGGCAGATACGTGGTGAATTTTTCATGTGTCCCATCCTGAGTGTAGATTAAGCCTTGGGAAGATGGCTGGGAAAAGTGGGGTTGATTTTAATTCCTCTTAAAGTAGGAGAACAACCAATATACAGCTGGAGATGATGTTCAGAGGGGTCCCCAAGGTTTGTACCTAAACATCCCCAAGTGGCTTTGGCTCTATCTCACCAGGCTGGGGATGGACTGGAAGCTGTTCCTGATGGGATGAGGATGTCAGTTTGTCATGGAGCCAGAAAAGGAGGCTTTGGATTTTTCTTCTCTTTTTGGCCCAATCTTTTATGTAAAACCAAGAGCCACGAAGTGCCTCCTCTGGGGTTTGCTGGTGTCCTGCATAGGGGCTGTGCCCGAGCAGCAAACAGGAGTTGTGTTGCTCCAGCCCATCTCCCAGGGAGAGAAAAGGCTGTGAAATTCTTCCTTAGCTGGGAGTGGGGGATTTTGTGACGGGAGGCGGCCAAGCCCCGGGGCAGGTGAGTCAGGTGTGACCCAGCCGGGCTCGGGGGTGACTCACGGTGACGCAGCCGCGGGGCCACCCGCCCTCCTCTGTGCCCTGCTCTGGGGCTGTGCCCAGCCCCTTCTGGGCTTTGGATAATCCTAAAAATCAGCGCTGCACGAGGGAACGTGCTGCCTCCCAAACCGGGGCTCCCCACGGGTCGGGATTTGCTGCAGGGGAGAAGATTGAGTCTCCAGTGCAAGGTGTTCTAATTACCAAGTCGTTAATTATCTGTAGCGTTCGTGTTGTGGCAGATTCTGTAGGAATCGTGGTTTTTTCTCACTGGGGATCAATCCGTGGGGAATTGTGTGGTGAGCACCTCCCAGGGCCAGGTGTGGGACTTGACCTCCGGGCTGGGCCCGGGATGAGGTCAGGAATCCTTCTGAACTCCCACATCTGCTTCCCGGGCCCGAGGAGCTGAAGGCAGGAGGGATGTGGGGTCCGGAGCGTCCTTCCTCCCACACAAAGGCAGGATGCAGCTCCCGGAGTCAACGCGGGCTTTGTGTGCCAGGGACCGGGCCGGGGGCAGCGGAGCTTCCACAGCGACCCCCTGCAGCCGGGGCTGCTCCTGCATCCAGCCGTTAAATCCCGGGAAGCGGAGAAGGACCTTGGCCGGCAGGTCCTGGAGAGCTGCTTTTGGCATGGGGCTGGTCCTCGTTGCTGGTCCGGGCGTGGGGGGAGCGATGCTCCGAATCCCTGGGAAGGTCAGGATCCTTCTGTTTCACTTAAAAGAAAACACGGAAAACAGCTGTCCTGGGAAAGCAGCGCTGGGAGAGAGGGAATTGTAGGGGATTGTTCGGTTCCCCCACAGAGGCTTTGTGTTCAGTCCAGGGGCAGAGCTGCAGCTCGTGTAAATTGTTGTGGCCGTGAAATAAACGGAATTCTGCTGCCGACATCAGCTGGGGAATGGCCCCTGGAGAGGAGGGTCAGCGTGAGGGGCTGGACTCTCCCGAGCACGTGCGGTCCTTATCTGCTCAGCCAGACCTTCCTCTGGGCTCTGTCCCCACCCCTGACCCGTGCCGAGGCCGTGTCCTGCTCCGGGCCGGCCCCACTGCACAAAGGGAATGTCTGTGGGGGCACAGCCTGGGAAGCTCTCAGGAGGTTTTTTACCTGCGGGTGCTTTTTGTAGTTCCTCGTTCGGGCTTTAAAATTTGAGCTTCAGATGAAACCAAAGGCGATGGAGCAGTTGTGAGAAATGTGGATCCCTTTTAAGAATAACCCCCCAGCAGGCTTCCCCCTCTGCAGGAGGGAGGAAGCTCCCATTAAAAATTGATAGTCTCCCTGTCAGCTGGATTTTAATTCAGCAAGTGGATTTGACTACTGATGTGAAAAAAAATTACCTTTGTCACCGTGCTGATATTTTTTTAATGAGACAGAAATGGTTTGGCACCTCTCCAGCTTATTAAAACCTTTGTGAGTCCACAGGCACTGGCACAAGGGGACGAGAAGGGAAAATTACATTAAGTGCATGATTGGCAAAACAAAATTGAGCTCTTTTTTATTTATTTATTTTTAATCTATTACAAGGCTGGGAATGAATCTTCTATTATTTATGGGGGACGATAAAGGGAGCCGTCCCTGTGGCTGCAAGCAGACTCCGCTTTCAGTTCAACTCTTCTTTCCAGACAGGGAAAGTGGACACCTGCTGTTATCCAGGACAGAGATAAGTGAAGGGAGCTGTGTGAAAAGGGAGAAATCCTCATGTTCTGTGGGAGAACGGGGCCCTGGGGATGACTGATCTCCACGGGCGCTGGGTTTGTGTCAGTGGCCTGTGGGTTCCCAGCTTGCCACAGGGTGAATTTCTCCACTGGATAAAAGCCTTCCCCGCTCCCAGGGGGATCAGACCCTTTAGCCACTGCATCCCACGAGCTGAGTGACCCCAGGGTCTCCATCCTGCGCTGCGGGAGCTGCTGCAGCCCCGAGGCTTTGCTGCTCAGAGCCCGTCCCAGGCCGGCCGCGTTGCCGGTGGGGATCTGGCCCCTCTCCAGCTCCGTTTCCTTCCTCCTGCCCTCGAGCCGGAGCCCTCCCCGCCTGCACGGCACCGCCGACACGCTGCAGCCCATGTTAATCCAGTTCCCTACCCCTCTCGGGGGGATTTTTGCGGGGAGGGGACGAGCTGGACGCTGAGCTGGGAACGGGGACAGGCTGTGGGAATCCTCGTGGGATCCCCCTCCTGCCTCAGTGTCCCCTCAGCAGCACGGGTTCAGCGCTCCCGGTGACGCCGTGGAGATTCCTGTTGATAAAGGGCTTGATGAAGCTCATGTGATGAACATTGTGTGCTGATAACCGAGACTCTTCCGGCAGCTCAGAGGGGCCGAGGAGGGGCTGGCCCTGCTGCTACCCGGGAGAAGGAGGCTGAGGAGAGAAGGGTTTCCCCCTGCTGCCAAAAGAGGATTTGGGTTTTTCCTCTTCTGCTGCACATCTCACTATTAATGAGCAGCCAGGGTACCATTTGAATTTTAATGACATCACAGATGCAGCGTTGCTAATTGCTCATTTGCTTATCTGGATGAGTTTTAAATCTGTGAAAGGAACCTGAATCACGGAAACCTCTTGTGCAGCTGATCAGGGCAAGGTTAGAAAAGCAGCTGCCCGTGGTGGTTTAACCCCCTCAGCGCCAATTCTTCCCTTTTCCATCCCATTGCCCACCCTGCTGCACTGATCTGCTGGGATTCACGGCTGGGATAAAAGCAAAAGATTTTAAAGGGAAAATCTCCACAGCCTTGGTTCTCAGAGAGATGCCCTGAGAGCCTGGCTGGGTTTGGACATCCCTGGCTGGGCCGGGGGGCAGAGGGGTGGCTCCAGTCCTCAATTATCTCTCCCGGGTTTGTGCCTTAATTTTTGGCTCTAACCAGCTCTTATCCCGAGGAGCCTTAGAGCAATCATTACACACACAAACCACCGGGGTAAAGAGGTGATAATTAAAATTGCAAAAGCAAGTACCCGATGATCTGAAATACCAGAATTTCAGCCTGAGCAGGTCGAGCGTGTGCTGCAGATAAGGAGCAGGGAGATGGGAAGATTTGGGAACTCTTTGGTCCTGCCCCGCAGGACTGTTGTTGTTCTCCCCATCTGCAGGGCACTGTGGCTTTGCTGGGGACCGCAGCTGCTTTTTGAGTCGGTGACTCAGGAGGTTTGGGTTCAGTTCCCCATCCTGCTGTGGGTATCCCAGGGATTTGGGATGTCATTCCCTTGGCAGCGCCTCGGGGTGTGAGGTTTGGAGAAAGTGGAGGAGTTTCTGTCGCTGTGTTTGGAGAGCTGGAGCACTATACGTGCTGCTGCCAATGCAAATAATTTTATCAGAAAGATTATTTCTAAATCCTGGTAGAACTGCGAGATCTTGGCCTCTTGTCCTGCCCACAATTCCTTTTCTTTCCTGAGTACTTGGAAAAATAATCTGGCTCCTTCCAGTGTGACTCAGGTAGGAGGAAATAAACCCCACATTCATCATGTCACTGCTTGAGTCAGATCAGCATTTACGCCATCGGTCCGGAGCAGGGTGGCTCTGGGAGAGGTGTTCCCTTTGTTCCTTGGGATGAATGTCATTCCTCCCAGACGTGGACTTTGCCAAAGAACCTCCTGGAAAGCTCGGGGGGTTTGGGGTGCACAGCCTCACCCCACAGGCAGAGCAGAGAGGTAACACTTGAGCTGGTGCCCAGCTGTACAGGAGTGGTTTGGCTTTGTGAAGGTGGCAGTCCTGCCCTAAACAGGCATGGGTTATCAGGTGCCTGCTCTGATGGAATCAGAGAGTCATGGAATGCTTTGGGGTGGAAGGGACCTTAAAGATGATCCAGTTCCACCCCTGCCATGGGCAGGGACACCTTCCACTATCCCAGATTGCTCATCCGTGGACACTCCCAGGGATCCAGGGGCAGCTTCTCTGAGCAACTTGTGCCAGGGCCTCCCCACCCTCACAGGGAAGATTTTTTTCCTAATACAGCTGTGGATCAAGCCAGCCTGGAGATAAAGAGGTTTTGTGTTGGACTTGGTTTTTTTGTGAATGTTTTTCTCTCTGATGTTGGGCTGCACCTCAGAGAGAAAACAGAGCATCTTGGTGTCATTGCTGTGACTGCACTGATCCCTGCAGATCCATGGGAGGGTGGCTGGAAGCTGGGAAGGAGCTGCTGCTTCCCTTTTCCCCACGCACAAAGCCACAGGCAGCACCCAGACCAGTGCTGCCTTTCCACAGCTCCCCTTCCCCTCAGACCCTGCAGCCCATTAAAAACCCCCAGCAAACAGAGTTTCTGCCATTTCAGCTCCGTGAATCCCAGCTGGGATATAATGGACAGGGTTCATTAGAGGAGCCCCCAGCTACCAGCAACTTCCAGGCTTTTCAAATGATGGAAATTCAGCAGGAAACCTCGGTGGTGGCATTTGATTGCTGCTGCAGGGGAGTGTGGCTGATTTAACCACTTAATCAACCTCAGCCAGGCAAAGCTGGGGTTGTTATTTTGGGAGAAGCAGGTTGTGTAGTGCTTTTTTCTTCACCAAATCTCCTTATCAGCCCAGGTGTTTGAATCACTTGGGGACTAACCTTAAAAGAAAACAGCCAATACCACCTGGATTTATTTACTTTCAGACAACTTCTATACATAAAGGTGGGGAAATAGAGATTTTAATCAGGCTCACAAAACTGCCTTTTTTTTTTCTCTTTCCCAAATAACCTTTCAAACCAGGAATGCAGTGGATTTGGGGTTTTTATTCAAGGACTCCTTATGTATGTGCATCTGCACAGTGCTGCCATGGGAAGGTTTCCCAGCACTCAGACCCAGCTCCATCTCTGCCTCTTTATCCTTTCCAGGTCTCTTCCTGCAGAAGGGAGAAGCCCAAATCTTTGTTTCCTGATGCTCAGAGCAGAGGACAGGCTGATATCTGAATTTGGAAAGTAGGGCAGCGAGAAACCCCGGGCAGAGCACAGCAACAGCCTCCTGCTGAAAGGGGAGAGTCAGGCATTCAATTACTCCTGTTGTGTGTGTGGTCCCGGGAGCCAACTTTCCTTTTCCTCCTCGAGTATCACCTCCAAAGGCAGGGAGGTGACAAGCACTTCTACTTCCCCCGTGTTCCAAAGGAAGTGAGGTGAAAACTCTGCCTGTGTCAGCATTCCCAAAAAGCTGCCCCTGGTGCCTCCGTGGAGGGGACCCACGGCAGAGGAAAACCTGCAGACAATGCCTGCTTTGTCCCCTCCCTGCTTCTCGGGCGCCCTGAGATGCTGAGTCCAAACATTTAACCACAAAATGCATTAATTACCATCCAGCTCCCCGGGGAAAGGACCATATGCCAGTAACCAGGGGAAACAAAAAAAGGAAGAAGCACGGCAAGGCCATAGATTGTTAAATGGCTCCAAGTGCAACTACTGCCACTGAAAGTTCTTGATGAACATTTCCTAGAAACTTTGAGTTCTCCAACCTCTGCGCTCGGACTGGTGCTAACTTGGACCCTGGAACAGAGGAGTGACCCAGAAACTGTGGCATGAAGTCACCTTCCCACATAATGACACGGGATATGTCCCGTGCTGCTGTAACTGCCTCAGCCCACAGCACAGAGCTGTTTTCCATGGATTTCTCCCCAGTGGCAGCTGTGAGCTCTGGGGCCGGCTCCATGCGTGTCCTCAGCTGCTCACTGCAGCTAATCCTAAAGTTTGGCAGCCACCCCAGAGGAAAATGAGCCATCCAGGGACAGCTGGTTGGGAATCACAGCAAACTGCAAACAGTCTGACACCGGCAGAAGTTGGATTTCCCCCGCAATCCTTGGAAATCTGGCGGGCTCCCACCCTCCCAGCAGCTCCAGACCAAACTCTGCTCAACGCAGGGGAAATAAAAAAGGAATGAGCCATAACAAATTCGTCCCTCCCAGGAGGCAGGTGATGGATGGAGCCCAAAACCCCTCTCAGTGCCTGGATGGGAGGGAGGAACGAGGAGCTCCTGGAATTACTCTGCTAAGGGGGCAGCGGCTCAGCAGAGCATCTGTGACACGAGGGCTGGGCCCGCGGTGGCTGCGCTTCTGCTGCTGCATCCCAGCCCAGGATCCCGAATTAGCTGTGGAATGGGAATGCTGGTATTTATAACCAGGGTGTGTCAGTCCTGCCTTGCCTTTAATAGGTGTCCCTGGGCAGGTTCTTGTCCCAGCTGCGTCCAGCTTGGCTTTCAGGAGCTCTGATGAACCCGACAGTCAGGACAGGCTCCTGCTTCCAGCCACAGCCAGCACTGCATGCTCTCCTTCCCAAACCTCCTCAGCATCTTTCTTCTCACAGCAGTTTCATTACAATGAAAAAAATGGGATGTTCATACATGTGTCCCACTGAGTGACAACATGACCTGTGTCCTGAGCTCCTCCCATGCCCGAAAAATTCCCCGTGGAAATAAACCCCATTTTTGAGCCCTGGGGTCAGCGTGGCAGCAAATTCCACAAGAGGAGCATGCACAGCCAGGGCAGGAGAGGGCCTGCTTTGATATCTTTAACATCTGATGCCTCCAGTTTCAAAAGCACTTGGAAAGTTTGAGATGGAAAAACTGCTGCAGAAAGGCCAAAAATGCCGGAGAAGTGAAACAATCCCACGTTGTTTTGCTGCTCTGCCAAATATGAAGCTCCTGAATGCAGCATAAAATAATATTGAGGGAGTGACCCACTGAGCACACGTGGGGGGCCAGAGTTGCTTTGCTCCCACCTTGTTGCTCGGTGCAAATTTAGCTTTGAGTAAGTCACTAAACTTTCCTGACTCATTCCTCACTGCTGTTAAAGGTGGGTGATGCTCATTTCCCTATGGGTTGTTAGGAGCACTGGTGATTTATTATGTAAAGCGCGGACAAATTAAGTCTAAGTGTTATAAAAAAGAAATAAATAAATCCAGAATAATACAAGCAGCAATTACTGAAGGAGGAAAGAATCAAGAGCTTTCAGACTGAGCACTTTCATTTTCAAATGAAACGCTCTGTTAGAGGTTTCATTTGAACAGGGAGCATGAGGGGTTTGGTAAGTGGCAGCTGGAACCAGGAAAATGTCATCTGAAAGTGAAATAATTGAAAAGATATTAAAGCAGAGCCAGGGCTGCTGCAGCTGGGTATAAATGAAATAAGCTATTAGCTACTCTGCGAGATACCAGCAGGGGAGAGCTTTTGTTAGAGCAGAAATGCAGCAGTGGTGAGGGAAAAACAGCCCTGGCAGCTCCTTTGTGGGGCTGGAAAACATAAAAAGGCCCTGAGTGCCTCACAGACCTCGAATTTGTAGCTCTACACCCACCTTTGTAGGCGTCATGGGAGAGCTGTTGCTTTGTGCTAAACCGCTGCCTCTTCTTGAGCAGGTGGGTCTGTGCTGTGGGGAGCCCTGGAAAGTTCTGCAAGTTTGACAAAACCCTGGGATTTGAAACTTTTTGGTGAAGCAGAGAGGGAGGCTCGGTCCTTGGCTCAGGGCTCAGCATTCCTTGTCCTGGAATAAGGACTCAGCTCCTGCTTTTCCCAGCAGACAGAGGATCCAACATTCCTTTGCCCCCTTAATCCACATTTGGCCCCAACTGGTGCAAATTTCTTACTCTGCCATGCAAAGGAGTGAATGCAAAGCCTAAGACAGATGCTTGTGGAGTCTCCGGGACAACCCCATTTAAGGGAAATTTCTTCCCTTCTGTTGGAACCCACGTTCCAACAACAACAACAGCAGCGGTGGGACGGTGTCCTTCGTGGTACAGGCTGCAATTAATTAATGGGTAATTACCAAGGGAGGTTCCTGGCTGGGGCTGGACTGCACAGCCCCACATCAGTTTGGTTCCAGTGACACATCGATTTCCAGCCCAGACTGTCCCACCCCATGAATCAGTGGGATTCCTTGGACTCTAAACCAAACAGAGATGGATATTCCACCGGCTCCCGGGGAGCTGTGGCTGCCCAGAAGCTGCAGGAATGGGAATGAAAAGGACTTTGTCACATCAGTGGCCCATCCCTATCAGCTCCGGACAGGGGCTCGCAGCAGTTTTTCCTGCTCCAGATGAATTCAAGGGCATTCAAAGCTGGTATTTGCGTAAAGACATCCGGTTATGCAGAACTGAGGGCAGTGAACGCCTGGAGAGACGGGAGGTTTTGTTATTACCAGCGAGAGCTCCGCTGGTAACCATCCCATGTGGAGCCATCCCGGGCTGCATTTGGGTACAAATTACAGGGAGGCTCATCCCGGGTCACAGACGGCATTGAAGTCACTCCGTGCCACCTCGGGGGATGCCACAGCCCCGGCCTGCCCTGGGAACGGCTCTGCCGAGACGCTCAGGTGCAGCTCCACTCAGACTTATTAAAAATAGAGTCTGAGCTTCCAAAAGGAAAGCAAGGACTGGGAGCAAGGGCGGGAGGCGCCGAGGCATGAAAGCCGCTCTGTTGCCGAGGGCTGGGCTCCGCAGGCGTGAAGCCGCATGGGGAAAATGTGATCGCGGGCTCTGCTGTTTTGGTGGAAAGGCTGGAAAAAGCGCGGTCTCCTCTCGTCACGTTCTCCCGCACATCTTTTTGTCCGGCTCCTCATCCCTGACCTTAATAGCGAGGGGGAAATTAGGCTGGAAACTCAGCTGCCTCTTGGGGTGGATTTTTCCCCCTGACAGGAAAGGAGCTGTTCGTGCCGCTCTGGTGAGGGCTCTGTGACGGGGAGGTTTCTGGATTTCAAGTTTTTCACTTGAGGGTGAGGCGGGCTGAATCGACAGCGGGGGAGACACATACCCCGACGCCCTCTCCAGGGCTGTGGCCCCGCCAAGGCCGCTCCCAGACGTTGTCACCGAGCACGGCACCAGCCGCGGGCGGTGTCTCACGGCCGGGGCGCCCATGGCTG
>VYXD01014237.1:68439-83269 GCA_013397195.1 Hylia prasina | reverse complement strand
TCCCGCTCCCCTCCCGGCACGGCGCGGGGAGCCCCTCCGAGCACCCCCCGAACACCCCGCGGGCGCGGGGGGCTCCGCTCGGGGCGGCTCCCGGCGCGGTGCCGGCACAAAAGCGGAGCCCAGGGCGTGTGCCCGGCGCCGGGAGGGAGTGCGGGAGCCGCGGTGAGTCAGTGCGCGCAGATGGAGCGGGCGATAGCGCCGGCGGGACCGCAAGCAAAGTCACTTTTTTTTTTTGGGCGAAAAGTGCGGCCCGGGGGCGTTTTGCTGGAAGATTCTCCGCCCGGAGCAAAGGGTGCCGCGGGTGCGGGGCAGCACCGCGGGCAGCGCTGGCACAAGGGAAGAAGCGAGCGCCACAATGGATCGCCCTCGCTCGGCATTGTGTGCCCGGCAAAGCGCAGGAAGGCGGCAAAAAAAAGGCAGCAAAACCACGAGTTACTGCTCGCTCCCCGCCCCAAAAGTCTACTTTTTATGACGGGAAACGAATATGTAAAGTAACACCAGGTTTTTATCCAAACTAGGAGAATGAGCATGTGTTGTACTGCCCTTATCTGGCGGAGATACCATATGGTATCTCCACATGTTTTGCATTCATTTATTGCTGTATGATGCAATATTTTGCATCCTCCGGGGCTCTGGTGATGCAGCATCTTACTTTTAGTTCATATCAAAAGTAACACCAATTACTCTGTGCAAGCTTCTCTTTCTGTGCTTAACGTGTCTTTTAATGAAAGCCTCTGCAGAAAAGTGTTTAAATTCTTCAGATGAAGTTTCTTCCAGTTGCAGAGAGAAAATCAGAGATCCCTTCTTCTGGGAACTTGGGAATTGCTTTGTATGAAAGCAACGATGACAAACAGGAAAATTTCCAGCTAGAGCTTTGAAAATAAGTCATTAAATATAGATTTTATTTCTTAAATGATACTTTAAAAGTGTTGATTTTTTCCTCTTTTCATACTTCCTAATAATAGTATCAAGAGGCAGTAACAAAACCCAGGGAGAGCATTGCAGTGGAGGATTCCAGACCTGACTTTGGTCAGAATATTCAGGCTTTTAGTGTAGAGGTTAGAATTTACAACTGCAGCAATTAAGTTATACATTACTTTGAATTATTTATAGCAGTGGATCTTTAATATAAGATGCTAATTTATCTTCATCTGTCCTAAAGTTCGTCAGCTGATTTTTCTTATTTTTAAACAAATTCAGGCAGTGATTGATGGCAGAATGATTTGGGGGCAGAGGGAAATCAGCTTTGTGGGTGTGTTTAAAGAGAATATTTCATGCATGAGGAGTGGCGTGGAAGAAGCTGTAAAAATAGTTTTGAGAGAGATGTATTCGTTCTGATTAAATGAGAATTGGACCAATAAAGGTGTGAGATGATATGAAAAGGGGAAATCAGAGGATTTTTCTGTCCTTTTCAGTTGAAGTTTCTTTATTGACATGGGTTTAAGAAGGCTAAGTGTGGGGTTATCAGTGAGGATTTTTTCCCCCAAGGAAACCTTTTCCCATTGTTATGGATGGCTGCTGCACGCTGAGCACTGTCTGCCCTAAGGATAAAGTTCAGGTTAAAATAAGAAGTTATTCTTGCCTGCCTTCACGATCTTCAGGTAAAGGTTTGTTTTTTTTCCCTATAAAATCCTTCAGATAAAGGACAACCCCCAGCAGACAGACCAAAATAGTTGTTTCACCTGGGTGTTACTGCCTGTCCCACACTTCATTGAAGCTGTTGAGGATTATCAGGACAGCGTTTTTCTAAAGCAAATAAAATCTTGTTTTCTGGCTCATTTAGATGCTCACTTCAGAAGCTGCTAGCAGAATATATTTATTGAAGAGAACCAGCAGTGTCTGTCCAGAGGAGCACTAAATTTGGATTTTAGTGATTATTTTTTTCCTCTGCGAATGGGACGCTCACTTGCAGTTTTTCCACGTGGTTGTGGGCTCAATCTAGAAAAAAAAATTCCGAGGTTGCTGAGAGTTTCTCCGCACAGATAATCACTTTTCAAGCCGTGCCTGGGCTCTACCTGTGCCCTGTTAGCCAGGGAAGCTCTTCAGGCAGAGGTGGTGGAAAAAGTTCTGGACCGAACTCCAGCTCTCAGCCCAACGCCCGCGGCCCAGGGGCGGTGACTGCATGACCTGAGCACAAAGGATTGTAGCAGCCAGACTTGAGATGAAACAAAGGTAGGGATTAAAGCTTGAGAAACAAACCTGTGAAGCAGGAGAGAGGGTCTGGCTCTGCGCCCAAACCGTGGGGTTCGAGCCTTATTAAATTGTGATCAGTAACAAAACAGGGTGGGCACGGCGTGGGGGGGAGGGTTCAGTTGGGAATTACTGTGTCGGGGTGTTGTCACCAGCAGATTGATACGATTTTTTCAACCAGACAATGTATCAATCTGCTGTAACTTGTATTTTCCTAGAGTTACTTAGGTGAGAAGATCTGTTACAGTGGTGAATCTGTTTCTTGCTGTCACAATGAAAACTTTCAGCGCTTTTTCATTCCAGAGCCGGTGGGCTGCCTGTGGTCTCCTCTAAACCAAGTGTAAATATTTTCCCCGTCTTTTCTCTTGAGAGCCGATTAGGACAAAACCAGCGATGTATCTGATTTCATTTAGTTTCCTCATCTGTTCCATGTTTTATTAACGAGGGAGGCTTCCATTGTCTAACAGGAATAGTTTCATGTGCCCTAGTGGCATTTCAGAGCAGTGAAGGCTGCGTTGTGGTGAATGTGCTCGGAGAAACTTGAGCTCTGGTCACTTGGAATAATAGCTGCACTTCAGTCGATGGTGTGTGGAATTTTATTGTAAATAAAAAACGCGGTGAAGTGACTTGGTCAAATAGACACAGTCACCTGTGGAAATCACAGGACAGAGTTACAAAAATGCCTGTGCAGTTCCTACAAGGGAGTGTGTGAGGATGGAGCTGCTGAAAGCTCAGCCCTGGGCGTTCTGGAGGGCACTCAGTGATTGCATCCTCTGCTAATAACCGAGGTGAAGACACTGAGGGTCAACAAGTTCAGTGTTAAAGGAAACAAACACCAGACTCCACAAACGAGAAATTCAGAGTTGTTTATCTCTGCTGGCATGGCATGGGTTGGAGCAGATGTAGGGAACCAGTGAAGGAAGTCTCCCCTCTCCACTGGGTAACGTGTGTGTACTTGCTAATTAATCAGACCTTGGATTTCTGGCAGCTCTCAAGTAAGATGTCATTGCGAAATGGGGCACCTGTGTTGAAAATCAGATAGAGTTCACTATCTGTTTACCCTTGAATTGCCTGTCAGTACAAAAGAAAAAGCTGTGATTTCACATTTAATGAATTCCCCACTCTGAAACACTCCCAGTGATCGCAGCAGAAGCTTGTCTCTGTTTTTGTGTATCTGAACCAAACAGAGATTTGGCAGGTGAACTGTTTGTCTTCCGGGCTCGGGGTCTGTTTTGTTCAGTGCAGTGCCGGTGCTGAGGCAGGAAGGGGATGTGGGCATTTCCAGCAGCAGCTCCATGGGATGGATTTGTGTGGATTCAGGTCTGCCTTTGGCTCACCCTGTGTCATTCCCTTATGTAAGCTGTGCTGTGGCACTCTGGACTCCTGTAGCTCTGTACATTGGTTTATAACAAACCATCTCTCAGCTTCTCTGTCGTCAGTTTTTATTTTTTTTTCACCCCCCAAGTAGCTGTACAATTTAAAGGCACATCAGAACAAGGAAATAACAGGACTGGAGACATGCAGTGCTGCTTCTCAGAGATAGCCTTGGCAGTGTTATTGCTTGATAATCTTATTAGATAGGTCTCCTCCTTATGCACCAGATCATCCTTGGAGGGTTTGATGTAACCTCAGCAGCTGAGAACCTCCTCAGCCTGTCTTTGATATGTGTTTGGTGTAGACAGCAAAATGTCATGTGAGGGTTATTTCTTGGGAGCGTTGTAAAGGAGCCCTTTGTAAACTGAGGTGTAACCATTTAGTTATATCCTGTGCTCAGTGGGTATAAATCAAGCCTTTTCCTTCTCTGGCCAGCAAAGTGTAATTCCTTTAAATTCTGCCTGGGAAAGTCCTCACAGGCAGAGGCATCCTCAGCTTTTTCATCTGAGTCTGGTTGGTGATACAGAGTTGCTTAAAAGTAGAGAGGTAGTCTGAAGTGTAAATGTTAAATTTTTTTTTGCAAATCATTGGTAAGTAAGCTTAAAACCTCCTGGCAATAATTTCCAGAGGGATTACACAGCTGAGTTAGCTTTCCTTCAGTCAGGAAGGAAAGCTAACTCATTGCTTCTGAGTAATGGTTGTATTCCCTGGCATCCCTTCTCCCCTTCCCAATGATTAACATCCAGACAGCTCTGACTGTCAGGAGAGCTTGTGTTTGACTTTGCAACTGAAATGTATCTTAACACTCAGGCACTTTTCCTCCTCTCCCCTCAGAAGCATCTAAGAAGTGTGTGAACTCCCATATTTCAGCTCCTGGCCCTTGACAGGCTGAGGGTTGTGCTGTATGGCCACGGGCAGTGGTGCCTGTGAGTCACTCCCTCCGTGGGACACATGCCATGGACACATTCCTGCAGCACAGATCCTGCTACAAAAGACAAGTCTGTCCTCAGTTTTCCCAGCTGGGAGTTCTCAGGGTGTGCACTGAGGGCTTGAAGTGGAAGGAAAAGCCTGTGTGTCAGTGCACACATCGTGGGGCAGACTTGAAGGCCTGGGGGCTGTCAGAAGTCAGGGATAAAGGAACACTGAGGATCCAGGAGTGGTCCTGGTGGTCTGTGTGTCAGTCTGTGACAGGGTGAGTGTGCAGTGGTGAGTTCACCAAGCAGGGAAGGGCATCGTGACCACCAGCATTCTTGTGAAACTGCACAAAGAGAGGGAGATCCTCTTTAAAGAGATTTTTGTGCGGACATAAAGATACTTGATTATTGAGAAGTAACGAGATAAGAGAAATCCTTACATCAGCTTAGGGAGTGGGTGGGAGGCCCTGCTAATCTGGCAGTGGGCAGCACTGGGACAGGATTAACATGCTGAGAAGTTGGGAGTGATCTCCCCCTCCCAGCCTGGAGTGACTCATGGCACTGTCTGGTCCTTCCATGGCTATCCTGACCTCATCCTGGGCATGGAAAGAGTTCTTTATTCTTTATTCGAGGAGCAAGCCTGCCTGTCTTGGAAGGGGGAGAGCAGAGAAGTCGTTGGTTCTCCGGTCGTGGATTTTTGAAGGCTGAGTTGTCCCTTCCAGAAATCTGTGTTTGGAAGGATCTAATTGGGGAATTCCTTGAACTCCAAGCTAAACAGTAAGCTGTGTACTCTGGGAAGTGACTGTTGGACTCTAAAGTTTGATTTTTTTCAAGTGTTCATTAGCTCAAAGGGACAAAAAAAAAAAAAAAGCCCTGGACTGTTATTTTCTCACCAGTGTGTGTTCAGATTGTGTTTAAATGAAACATTTCTTGTGATGTGACAAACACAAGGCCTGCAAGCTTTTGTAACAATGCCTGCATCAATCCCAGCTTCTGGCTGGGCTGGACATACCACTTAAAAATCCACAAGAGTGACTTTTAAGACTGGCTAACTGTACTTGGCAGTAATTGGATTTGTTGCCTTGTTTTGGTAGATGTTCTCTTTTCCCAGTGAACTGAGCAGTGCAGTTCTGTAAAGCCTGAACTGGACAGAAAGAGAAAACAAGGTGGTTTTTGTCTGCCAGGGAAGGCACTTAGTTTGTCTAAGACAACAAAATTTAATTAAGGTGGTGGTTGGTTGCAAATTGATGGTTCGTGGAAAAATACTTTACATCTGTATTTGTTATCCATCTAATTTGATTTTTATCTTCAAAGTTCTTGGTAAATAACCCGTAACAAACAGCTTATTGTCCTAATCAGGTTGGGTTTTTTTTTCCTCCATATTCTTCAGTGTGGAATAATATAGTTTTAGCCTTAAAATAGATGCTAGGTATTCCCTTGTGGTATCAAGAGTTTGTGCATATTTTAACAGTAAAAACACCCAAACCCAAAATTGTTACATTGTCTTCACAGGAGTTTCAATAGAGATTTGACTTCAGGAGCTTTAAATCCTTTCTTTAGAATATTTTTTTCTCTAAAAAAAAAAAGATAACAGTTTTTTTAAACTTGCTTTGAGTAGTTTGGGGTTCTTAATTCAGGTCAAATTCTTTTGTGGCACAATCTGTATTTTTAGGGTGTTTGCTTCTGCTGAAGTGAAAAACATAAGCTAAACTGCTGTTAATTACAAACATCTTTGTGTGGGAATTCTCTGAGAGTTCAGACTTATTCCTTGTATTGTTGGCCAGACAAAGGGCAAGGAACTTACCCGAGGAGAGGAAATGACTGAGTCCTGCACACTGAATCTCCATATTAGGTATAAACTAAATATAGGCATGTAATCCAGGAGTGAAGTCATATCTGTATATTTTCCTGAGAAGAGCTAATGGGATCAGTCAGTGCTACTGGACCAGCCTCAGAGTTTTTTGGCTCTCTTGGAGCTTTACTATTTTGGCTGGACTTTGCTGCTCTGTCCTTTGGAGAGCTGCTTTTCTGAAGTAAAGGAAATGGCTTTTTTACGTGGTTTTACCTAATAATGAAATCAAAGCAAGCCTAAGGAGATTTCTGTGGCCTTTCAGAGCGCTGCATTAGGTGCCCTGGTGAGACATGGAGCTCAGGGAGATAAGGACACATGTCCCAGAGGACAAACTCACATCTCATCCCTCAGGAGAGGGGGAGTTCAGGCAGGGATGTGCCTTTTAGTTGTGCATTGGTTGTGTTCTTCCCCAAACCATTCTGAAATAGAAACTCCAGCCCCACTTTTGGCGTCACATAATGTCTTTCCTCCCCAGAGCTTCTGGATGTGCTGTTAGCAGGGGAACAGGTTCAGGACTGCACTGAGAATTTGGGCAATTTCTGTCTTCACTTCTGACACCTCCTTCTGTGGGCACTGCTGCTCACAGCCCAGGCTGGAGGCTGCTGTGGTTTTAGCTGCACATCCTGTGTTTTACCACTCCTTGAAGCTCCCAGCTGGTGCCTTTTGGGCTGGGATTTTGCCATGAAACTCCTCTGGGTTTTGCTGCCCCTGGGAGGGCTCAGTCCAACTCAGCTGGGCTGGAATGACCTGGAGGAGGAGGAGCAGCCCAGGGTGAAGCTGGAGCAGCTCTTGGTTGTTCTCTCTGCTCATCTGCCCAGCTCCTGGCTCATCTCTCTCTAAATGATGCTATAAAATACCACAAACACAGTGGAAATTGTCTTTTCCTGTCCCACGGAAGTGATGCACAGTCAGAGGTTTATTTGAAGAACTCTGAAATGTCACAGATACAGATTTGACTCTGTTCTTCTGAGCCTCAATGACAGAGTTTGCAGTTCTTTCCTCTCACTTTGGTGCTTCATGATTTGGTGGGGGAGGTTTGGAAATGGGTCTCTTGGGCTGTAGCCAAGGCACACACTGTACTTCAACAAATTTAATAAGTCCAGGGAGAGAGAATCACTGTCATGAACAATTCCTGCTCTAGGTTTATGTGCTGGAGGCCCAAAGGCAACTTTCAGGCAGTGTAAAAGACACTCAGTGCTGCAGAGTTAATTGTCTCCTTACAGTTTCTGACCAGAATATTGTGTGAAGATGTTACCCAGCACATTTTAGTCAGTGTGGCCCTGCTGATGGTATGGGGTTTGTCCAAGGTATTGCCACAGCAGAGATGCCAGGCTTCTGCCATTAGTGAATAATTGGATTTTCCTGTGCCAGGGCAGGAAGTGTCCTGAGTCTGTCCATAATAAACCCAGGGTTTTGTGTTCCTGTCATTAAGCTCATTTCTTCACTGAAGAAAATGGTGATTTGTATTTAAAGCAGGTTTGGGACTCTGCATCTGATTCTCCCAAAGGATGGGCATGGAATATTTCCTGTTCTCCAAAGGACTAGAAGCACTTAATTAAATTCTGCTGAATTGTGAATTTACTTCCATAAATCATGAAGATCCCACAGCATTTTCCAAAAGCTTTTCAGTGAGAACTGGGCAGCAGTGAGCAGGAGTTGCAGGAAAGTGTGCAGGATGAGTCTTCTAATTATTTTCTTGGGAACAGCATCACAGGGCTAAAAATAGCATCATCCTAAAATGGTCAGTGGCTGTTCCAGTCCAGTGTGTGGCACAGTGGGCACTTATCAGAAAGGTAATGACTTAAGAGGCAGCTCAGATGGGCTGACAAACATTCCTTTCCCTGCTGAAAGAGCCAGATCTCAAGTCAACTCAGGGACCTGAGTTAATTATTTTGAAGTATTTCTTGAGTTTAAAGGAATTTCAGCTGAGGTGGAACTTGGGTTGGTTACAAATGTTGATAAGGGTCATGAGAGGCAGTGGTAACTCAGGTTGGTTTTGCCTTGGGTGTGTTAATGTCAGCACATAGCAAACATACACTAATTATCTTAGGCTAATTCTCTTAGATAATTCCAGGTGTGAGCACTGACCTGATGCTTTTTGTTTTCCATTTTCCCATGTTTTTCTCAAAGGAATGGCTATTTAAAGTAGCAGTGAAGGCCTAAGTTGTTCACTAGAGTTAAAATTGGACAGGGTGTGGTGGTTTTGACTTGAGAGTTTACCTTCACACCGAGTTACCAAATCAAAAATTCCCTTTCAAAAGGCATTTCTGATATCCTGAACCCTCTGCAGGATGTGCTGTTGGTTTTTTCTTCCTAATTCCCACCTTTCCTGGTTTTGTTCATCGTGGCAGGGAAGGCCTTTGGGCTGTCAGCCCGTTTTTGTGCCGCCCCTGTGCTGAGATGTTGTGTTCATCCGTGCTCTGCCTGGTGGCACAAGGAAAAGCTTTGCCCTGGGGGTGGTGGCCCCAGCTGTGCCCTGTCCTGGAGTGGCAGAGGTGACAGGAGGAAATGTCCCTGTCACTCAGATTAAACCCGGTTGAACCGGATTTAGTCAGGGCCTGACTCTGCCTTGCTCCCTGACCTGTTCCTCCCCTAAAAACACAAACCACCTCCCTTCTCAAACTGCAGATCTGGGAGGGTGACAAGGAGTGGAACACCATTGCAGATAAGCTTTTCCAGCCCTGCACACCACCTTGCCACTAGTTTTGCTCTTTGAATAAGAGGAGAACATCAATATTCATCAATACTTGAGCCACTGGGAGCCTTTAAGGTCTGCTTTGGTTTGCAGAGTGCGTGCACGGAGCATCCCTGAGGCTCATCCATCCAGGAACAGTTGGAATAATGGCACTGTGGGGAGTGTTTGTTACAGCCATTACTGTCACTCCTTCCATGGGTGTAATTCTTTACATCTTGTCTGCAAACACCCTCAGTCAGCACCACGGAATTGTGTCTGTTCAGCTTGGCAAGGTGAAGGTCCCAGGATTTGGGCTGATGCAGCCAGAGCCTTTTCATGTGTGGAACATCAAACCATTCCTTTCTGTATCCTCTGTTATCTCAGACCTTGGAACTGCTGCAGGATTTTCACTTGAATCACTTTGTTAGTTCACCTGAAACCATTTCCTCTCAAAACAGTAATCCTTAAAGGATTATTATTAATTACTCAGTTTTGGAATGAGCTTACTGCTCATTAAACGTGCAAAATTGATTGTTATCTGCTGGTTTGAGGCAATGCCTTTGCATCATGCTGGGTTGCTCATGCAGTTTTCTCAGCAGGTTTGGTTTTCATTGTTAGAACTCAAGACATATTTCAAGATTACTGAGTTCAGAATTTGAATATACCCTCTCACTTGTTTTCATTTTCCCCCAGTCTGTTGGCTGGAACATTATTCTTCCAGACTTGGCAGAGTGCAGATTTCCTGCTTGGGGTGTGTTAATTTTCCTTGGTGCTGCAGTCAGGTGGCTCCAGTAGTTGCCTTTGGTGAAAAGTATTCTGTGAGCTGCTTCTAAAATGTCTTTATTCCTCTTTATCCAAACTTCTTTTACCTTGAAGTAAGAAGAGCAGTTCCCTTGAGAGTTTTGAGTAAATTAAGAAATGTTCTTCTGGTGTTCTGCCCTTTCCTTTTGTTTTATTTTTGCAGGCAGAGGCTGAGCTGTATTACATTGCTCACCAGATGCACTTTGACTTTATTGTTTTTCTGCAGTTATTTGATCCACTTTGGGAAACTTGTAGTGGGCTCCCTTTAATTGATTAATATTTGAAACAATTTTGCAGTAATCTTGGGGACCAAGGATTTGTAGAATGCTCAGGTCTGTGCTGTATAAGAAAGGTTTTGTGCCCTTTTAATGTTTCTTTGCTTGTCTGGCTTTTTGTTAGTCCTGCAATAAACTTCAGCACTCCCTTGCTGAGGTAAATCCCCGCAGGTTCTCGTGTGAGGCCTCAGGTTAATTTTTATGCAGCTGTAAAGACAAACATTTCACAACTTAAATAGATTTTTTTTTCCCTTCCCTTAGCTTGTTCAGCCACTGAAACAGATGTTTGATTACTTGTAGTCTCTGGGGTTTTGATTTTTGGAAAAAACAGTCTAATTTGAATGAAATCACTGCTCAGGGGACGAGAAAGGGAGGAGGTGGCTTCTGAGCTAAGCTCAGACTTGCAGACACTGGGACAAGTAGATTTTTGGGTTTTTTCCCTTTCCAAAGGGCTGCACTCCTGCATGGGCTGAGCTGCTGGGCCCTGGCAGCTGCCAGGAGTTTGTGTGGCTGTGACAAGCCAGGCTGACTTCTCAATGAGCAGCTGACCCGTGTTACTGCCCTGAAACTCCACCATTCTTGTTTGAACTTCCTTTAGAGAAGGAATTTCCTATAAAGAAACATTATTTAATGTTGCTTTAAAAATAGCTTCATTTGTTTTCATAGAGCACTGGTGGGTGTGTGCTCTGCTCTGCCTGTGCCACGTCTTACAATGAACAAGGTCCTTTTTGCCACCTTTTCAGAAGTTTTTTCAATTCACTTTAGTTTGTAGAGGGTAACACACAAGGGAAAAATTCCATGTTTCCTTGCTGTGTGAGAGGTGTGGCACGTTTCCTCTGTCTGGTCCTAATCCCTACCATTGAAAACCTGAAATTCAGTGAAATATAGATATATGGTGAGGTTTTTGAATACATATCCTTCAGTGGGTGATGGTAGAATTGGAAATTAGCCCTAATTGCAGACAGTTTTGCATTAGTAATATTACCAACATTACTGGTAATAAAGGTTTTTAAAGTGGTTTTAAAAAGAAATTGAAATAAAACCTCAAAGCTTCTCAGTATAGAATGACTATAGCCTTATTAAATGACAAATAACCTATGCTGAGGTTAGTGCAAAGAAGTCAGCAATTAATATTTGCTTTACTCTGATGATGATGAGGATTAGACACTGAAGATACCCTGGAATTTTATGGCCTGAATTCAAAGCCAATGCAATGACAAGCAAAAACTATTCTGTGATTAACCCCCTGTATGACAAACCATGCCAGATTTCAGAATATTCATGTAGTATTTAGAGTTTACTGCCAGCACAGGACTGTTCTGGCAGAGAAAATCAGAGCCAGGAGTGACTCTTGCAGGAGCATCCACCAAAGAGGGGACCCTGGGGAGAGAATCCATGGATTGAGGGAGGATCCAGAGCTGGCTGCTCCTCAGGAGGGGCTGCTGCATCCGAGACACAAAATGGGCCTCTCAGGCAAACAGTTACAGAGCAGAATTCCTTGGCTCCAGAGCACTGGAGCCAAAGTTTCTTGGCGTTCTGAGTGCATTCCTTTTCCAGTATGTGCTCAGAATAACTCGGGACTTTTTGGAGCAGAAGTGGGACAAACGTTTGCAGACAGAAACGTCTGGGCTCCTTTTGGGCTGTTGGGCTTTGAGAGTGCACCAGGGTTTGTTCATAGCACTGAGTGTTATTGGGCTCTAATCCCCTCTTCTGACTCAAATAATCCAAAAAGCCTGTCTTAAACCAAAGCAGATGCTGTTGGTTGGTTGTTCACTTTGAATGTTGCACTTGTGTTGGGAGAGAGGGAACGTTTTGGGATAAGTAAATGCATTTGACCTTTTTTGGTCACTTTGATTTTGGCTTAGGAGGATGGACCTTGATGAAAGCCACAGGTCAGTGCTGTGCCTGAAATTTTAAACAACTTTTTGTGCAGTTGTATGATTTTAAAGTAGCTTTGGTTTGGATTCCAGTGGGACAAGTTTAATGGGATGGGGATTTCAGCCTGTGCTGTTACTGCAGCGTAACTCAGGCTTTGCTTGAAGTTTGAAGACTCAGATCAGTTCTGAGTCAAAGAATTATTTCTGCTTCAAAGCATGAATTACCCTGGGCAGTACAAAACATGTGTTTTCCTTAGATGGGACACAGTGTTGTGTTTTACCCAAAGGTAGATCAGATCTGACACGTGGCAGCAGAAGAAGCAGAATATAAATCTCTGATTTACCTGTAGGAAGTGTCAGTTCCAGTGTAAACACAGGGATGTAAGTGTGGTGGGAATTGCTGACACCCAGCCTGCCGTGTGCAGGGACACTGATGGGTTAAATATTAACATTAAAAGCCCATTAAAAGCTGGATGGAGAGTGCAGAGTGGAGTCACTGCTGGTGGGAGCTGAGCTCCTCACACAGGTACAGAGTGCCCAGACTGGCTCTGTTTATCCCTTTTTCTGGATTCTTCCAGAATTCCTGAGCAGGCACATGGCAGAGTTCAAGACAATCCATGAGCAGTAACCTGCTACAAGCTTGACTCTACTATCCAAAGATAAAGCAGGCAATTTGTAATTTATGGCAGAATAATGACTTCCTTTCTCTTTCAAGTCTTAATTAATGACACTAATAAAGGTTTGAAGGAAACAGACTATCTACAGCTGGGTCTTTGGAAGATCTGACAGGAGGTTCACTTGAAGAAATGAGTCCATAAGCTGTAGGAACATTAATTAATTTATAAATCCTCAGCAGCTGTTAAAGAGACTCAGCTTTATCTGCAAAGGCCCCATGACTTTACAAAAAACAAACCAGCTTTCTGAATTTAAGAGAGTTTCACTGGAAACTTTCTATTTTCCTGGGCTTTGGAAATCCTGCTGTTGCTCTTCTTAACTTGCAAAGTCTTTCTGAATTCTCCTCACTGTGATGATGAAAGAATTGGCCAAGCTTTGAGAACTGCACTGCTGAAAATCACTCTTGGAAGGACTCTAATAATAATAATAAGCAAAATCCATTGAAACTCATCTACTATAAAGTACACATCAGGATAATCTGACATATTTGGCTGCTTTAAGTACTGAACCAGTTCTCAGAGGATTGAATTTTATAACAAGGGTTTCCAGTGCCTCATTTAGCCCAGTAAAAACTAAAATTTTCCAACTCAGCAATGCATCCTTCATTGTCAGAGCAATGATGAGATATGTGCTATCACTGGGGAGCTCACTGCTGCTTTCTAATGGGCCTTTGTTGTGCCAGGACAAAGACTGATTGATAAATTGCCTATAAAAAGTGGCTTTGGGATATTATTTAATTGTCAGTGAAGTCTCTATGTACTCACAGTTATGTCTTTCCTCACAACACCTGCACTACAATCAATTCTCAGTTCCTGGCTGCAGTTGGCTCTCCCTGGAGCACTGCACAGGGAGAGATAGGAGCCCTGAACTGCAAGATGACTCCAATTAATTAGCTATGGCTTGGAAAAGAAAGAAAAAAAGAATAACAAAGAGCAAAGAACAGCATTGACATTGGAAAGCTGCCATCAGAAGGTGTGGCTGCTCAGAGGGATGTTCAGCTGCCAAGGGCAGCTGCAGCATTGTCAGTGTCAAAAAGAGAGCTGAAATATTGTCCTTTACATCTTTTGAGCAGCTAGAGGACATGACAAGTGAAAACTTGACAAATGTGGCATTTTCAGTCATACTGAGAGTGTGTTGAACTAAAGGTGTTGCAGTGTTTGTGAGATGGCACAGCCCTACCCAGATTAATGCTCTGTTCTGTCCTGCAGGCTGGCAGTGATGGGGAGAGCATAGGAAACTGTCCCTTCTCCCAGAGGCTCTTCATGATCCTGTGGCTGAAGGGAGTCGTGTTCAGTGTCACAACAGTGGACCTGAAAAGGTAAGAAATATTTGATTTATTGGACCAGCAAGAGTTCAGCAGCCTTGGTGGAACAAAGCTTTGGCCAGAGCTTTTGTGGGTTACAGGCTGGTTTTCTGAAATTAAAATCTGTCCTAATAAATGACTGAGGCAACCTGGATGTAAATGGTGCATTCATTGATGGTTTAACCAAAAAGAATGGGTCTGGGAAGTTCTCCTGAATTTGTTCAGTGATGCTCTTCTGTAAAACTCACACAAAGTCTTTTATAACTGAATATTGACTCTTCCTTTACTGACTTCACATCAAGATCCCCTAAGTGGGGACAGATGGATATTTTTAGTTGATATTTTAGTTGATATTTTTAGTTTAGTTATTTTGCCTCTGGTCAAATCTCCAGTGATGGACAATTGTCACAAACAGTGTGCAGCCTCCTCCTTTTCTTAACATTTTTAAGATCATTTTGGTTATTGTGCAATAATAATGAAAAGACCTGCCCATGAGGTAAATCCAAGTGAAATGAGTAGGAATAAAATGTAGAATATTCTGCCTTTGTTCAGTGTCATCCAGATGAGTCCTGAAGCTGTCACCTGAATTGCAACTGCTCCTCAATGAAATGAGTACCTTGGTGGTTAAAAACAGTGAGAAGTGAATCCAGGAGTCTTAATTTCCTCAGGCTGGGCATTCTATTTTATGAAAGTGCTAAATTCAGCAGGGGCCTCGTGTTTGCTTTGGATGTGAAGTCATGTTTTCCCAGCACTGATGGAAAACTCTGTTGGTCACAGCTCTGCAGAGAGGGGAGGCTGCCAGTGCCTCCAAACCTGAATTTCAGGAATAAAGCCAAGAGAAACACAGTGTTCTGCACTGAATCCAACATAGAAGGGAGAAATCACCCTGCTGGAC
>VYXD01014237.1:41257-68408 GCA_013397195.1 Hylia prasina | reverse complement strand
TTTGTGATTTTTTTTTTTTTTTTTGAGGGAGGTGTCTTGTTTGGGTTTTAAAAATCACTGGAGTTGCTGCTTCAGTGCTGGCAAGGAGTGTTAAAGACTTCCATGTGTGGTGAGGGACAGAAAGCAGCTTTTGTCAGCTCTGGGTGCATTTGGAGCTGCTCAAAGAGCTCTCCTGGCCAGTGTGGGATTTCCCTGCAAATATTGGTGCTGCCAGCCCCATAAACCAAATGTGTCACATCTTCCACCGAGCCCTGCCTGTGGTTTGTGCAAACTCAGGAGCAGAACTTGTGCTTGTGGGCTCTTGGTGGTTTGGGATTTCCTTTTCCTTTAATGATGGGGTTGTTTAACCTATTGCAGTTACTAGGGTGGGCAGGAGGAGGAGGTGGACAGGGATATTTTAGGCTTGGAAGGCTTTTTACTGCTGAACCAGTTAAGATATCATTAAACTGCCAAATATTCCTGATGAATTGGCTTTATTTTGTGTCCCCTTAGCAACTTGGAGTTAATTGGATGGGGGAATGGGATGTAAGACTAACTTTTAGCATATAAATTGGTTGCAGATGTTTAAAGTTGACCTTCCTTACACAAGGAAAGCTTTCTTTCAGGTTGTTTTTTTTCTGTTGAGGAGGGGAAAACAAAAAATAAGTGCAAAATTAAAGATCTGCAGGGAAATAGGTCAAATAAACCACCTTTGTGTTGTGCACTGAAGGGGTTCTCTGGGAAAGGAAACAAAGGACCACTGAAGCTGATTCAGGTTGGAATAGATATTGATACAAACTTAATTCCTTTTAGACTTTATTTAAATGTCCATAAATACAGCTGTGGATTGACCAATACCCACTGGCAGAGCAGTGCAGCTTGCAGAACATCACATCCAGCTGAGTGCTAGTAGGAAATGTTTGATATCACAAGGAGCTGTTTTCCCTTGTTATCACTACCAGAATGATAATACATGTTAGGTGGTGCCTTAACATTGCCACAAGAAACTGCTTTTATGTGCACATTAGTCAAGCCAATTATCTCCTTTGCTCTTTGTTCCTGTTAGACACAAACTCCAAGAGCAGAGCAGGAATTGTTTTAAACAACTGAATTCCTTTTGTTGGCCAAAACCAGAAAAAAGGCTTTGCTTGCCTCTGCCTCGTAACATCAGTGCTGCACAACAGCAAGGCCAGTTCTGTCTGTTTGTGAGGCTGAAAAGGTCATGGTTGGGTACAAAAGTTCACAAGTGAGGGACTTGAGACACAGGAAAATCTGAGCCTGCTTTGCCTGGCTCTGCCGTGTGTTTTCCCCTCCATGACTGCACTGGGCTAACAAAGGCACATTCTGCCCTTCTCAGCTCTGCTCTCAACACACAAAATATGCACATAGGCAAAGGAGGAGGGCAGTCCCACCCTCTGCAAGGAATCAGGCATTTCTTCCCTGTCTTTGGGCACACAGAGGCTTCATTCTTCCCTTCTGGGCAGCAGCATTTCAGTGCTCAGAGCTCGGGCTTGTTCTGGAGGCCAGAGCAGAGCTGCAGTGCACAAACCGTTTGTTGGGCTTGGAACAACACTCAGGCCCAGCTTGCCTTCAGCTGAGTGCTGAAATCCTGCTTGAAGCATCTTCATTTAGAGTTTTTGCAGTTCCTTTGGCAGGCATAGCTTGAATAACTAGATGAAATATTAAAATTAAATCTTAAAGAGCATCCAGAGGTGAATCCAACTTCAGCAGTGTGAACTACTGCTGAGGAACTGGGGTTTTAGTGCTGACTTCTCCTCATGTTCCTCTTCAGATCCTCAGTGCAGTATTTGTGTACTTTATACATGTGTTGTGTTTGGGGGCTGGATTTTGTCTGCTCTACAAGAAATAATTTGCATGCTAATTACTATTCTGGTTTGTGGCACAGCCATGAGGTGTTTACACCTGAACTCTGGGGGTAGTGATGGCCAGATAATTAATGTGGCCCTGCCTCCCAAACCCCTGGTAAACTTTGGGGTAGGCACAAACCATCTTGGAATTATTTGGAGTGATTACAGAAGGGTTTTTTTGTTTGGGTTTGGTTTGTTTTCTTAAGCTCTCCTGCTTTATCTCTGAAGTAAGACGTCACTGTTACATTAATTGCCTTCTTGTTTGACTGTTAAGGGAATTTGTACTCTGAGCCTTTTAAGGCCATTCCTGTGTGCTTGTGCTCCAGGGGCTGTGCTAAAGCAGGGCTTGTTTAGAATCTCCTGGCAGGAGCAGCAAACTGGGAGTCAAACCCTGAGTTGTGTTTGGGCCTGGCTTGTGGGATCTGAAAGATCCAGGTGGTCTGACTGGATGAATAAAGTGCTCTGAGATGCACTCTGGTTCTTTGGAAAACTTATTTTGGTTGGTTCTTTGGAATGATGTGTTTTTGAACCAAAGCTTGCCTTTGATAGTAGTCCTGCAGATCCGGTGGTCTTGCCCCTGTTTGTTTTTAAAATAACATTCCTTTTGAGGAATTTTATCTGGCCAACATGGGGAACTGGAAGGGAGCCACGATGACTTCCTGTAATTGTTGGGAGTTACAAAGCTGTATTTAAATGAAGTGTTAAGCTACTTAAAGCATTACCCGATGACAAACTTGAAATCCTAAAACAGAGAGAGTGGTGGCAACTCTTAGTGAGAAATAACTTCTCAGAAACTTAAAAATTGAAAAAGAGTTAAATTCTTGTATTCATAAGGTTTCCATCCCCTGGATTAAAGCAGGCTGTGGAATATTCTAAAGCATGAAAATCACTTTTCTCATTCAGTCTTACAAGTAAGCACACTTTGGCTCTGTAAAAGGGGCAGCAGTGGGCAGGACATGAAATTCTGGCAGGGGTTCTTAATTTCGTAATAAATGGAAAACAAGATAGACTTGTAAGCTGGGCTCAGTTTAGAGTCCAGCTGCTTTCTCATGCTGCCCTGCAGGACTGGGTTTGTGGATGTTTCCCCTTCAGTTTCCCTGTCTGGTGTTGTCAGGAGGATTTCTTGAACTGCAGTCTCAGTTTCCAGTAAATCCAAGAAGGGTTTTTGGCTCAGGAACGTGGCCACGCTGGACAAGGCTCAGTCCCAGCTCGGGGTTATGGTCCAGTCTGGGTTTGCTCACACAGGAACCAAGGGGCAGCTTTACCTTGGCAGAGTTTTCAGCTGGGCCAGTGTTTGTTGTTGCTGGGCCAGCAAGGAGGTGGTGGCCAGGCTGCTCTGCTCTGCCTGAGGGAAATGTTAGTTAGAAACAGAGGTAGAAATGGCAGAGTATTGCAGCTTTTTGCTGTTTCTCTCATGTCTAATCTTAATGTGGGGATTCCTCTCCCAGGTGTGCTGCTCTTGTTTGTAAATACCTTTTTTTCACTGGGGGAAACTGAAGCATAATTTTAAACACCATGTTCAAGCATCTGTCAGCCTGCCTGGAACCAAACTCCCTGGGCACTTAATAAATGGTTTATAAACTGGGCTGTATCAGAGTTGCTTCTCTCCAGAGCAGCTCTGTGTGAGGGGGGAGGATTAGCACAGATTATTCTATATATAAACTGTTCTGTAGGGCTGGGGAAAGAGGGAGAGTTTGTGGTGTGTATACAGATATCTCTCTTCTAGTCAACATTGTATTGATATGAGAATAAACATATCCAGAGGTAGGAGGAAATTGTTATTAACTGTTTTAAATTAATTGTTAGCAGGTGTATTCAAAATGTTTAGTTGTAAACTTACTTTTTAGAAAGAAAACCAGTGGTGTTTATTGAAAACTGAGGATGTGAAAACCTCAGCAGTGCTTTTGTGGTTGTAGCAATGAAATTTTGTCCCCTGCTTACTCTTGATGGGTTTGCATCTCACCCCAGGAAACCAGCAGACCTTCAGAATCTGGCTCCAGGCACTCACCCACCCTTCATCACATACAACGGGGAAGTGAGAACAGATGTGAACAAGATTGAAGAGTTCCTGGAAGATGTTCTGGCCCCACCCAAGTAAGTGTTAAACTGATGATTTGTCACCTCAGATAGGCACAGTTCTCACAGGGGATTTCTGCCCTAATTAAGATGTTCTTCAGCATCAATGAACTGAAGATATGGAAGTTCTTGCTTGTCATACCTTCCTTCCCTCAACTCCCTTGTCTTTATATCAAAAACTGTTTTCTCTTTTAAGATTATTTTTAAATCATCCTTCGTATATCCTGCTCATCCTTTCTGCACTTTTCGAACTCTTCCTTTTGGTGACAGGCACATTTGTGTCCAAATAATGCAAATGAAGATGAGTCTGCTGTACAAACTTAATCTTTCAGTGAGAATGTGTTTTAAAGTGTTCAAACTTTCTCCAGACTCTTGGCTTTCTACTCTCCAGCTGGCAGGCAGGCTCAGACACTGCCTTTAACAGTGAAACTTTAAACTGAACTGTTTTGTCTTTTTAGCATGGCAAAACTTCAGGTTTTTGTTAGAAGATGTGGAGCCCATAATTCTCTGCTGTTAATTGAGATGGAAACCCCTGTATTTTGCTTACAGATGTGTGATGTGTCCCCTTTGGCAGCACTGGATTAAGGGAGCCCTGGTGCCCCTGGGCTGCCTCAGACACTCTGCTTGTACCAAATGCCTGATTCAGAAAACAGGAACGTGCCTTGGTGTCCCTCTGGACAGTGCTGGGTGTAAAAACCTTAGTGTGTGATGCTACACTCCAGAAGCAAGCCTGGAAAAGCAGAAATTAGTAACAAAGTGCCATTTTGTGCTGGTTAATAGATAATGAGCACCATTCTGCTAAATGTGCTGTAGATCTGCTCCTTGCTGCCTTGCAGGTACCTGAAACTCTCACCAAAGCATCCAGAATCCAACACTGCTGGAATGGATATATTTGCCAAATTTTCTGCATTTATCAAGAACTCTAGACCAGAAGCTAATGAAGGTGGGTCGCTGGGGGGACAGTGCACTCCTGTTTTCCCTGTCTTATGTTTTTCAGAGCAGTTTTGTGGGAAATGTTTCCCTGACAGACTTAGCTGCATGTTGGTGGACACTTGAGAGTCTCATCAATTAAAATCTTATTTAAATGTAATGTCAGAGATTTCAACATTTAAAACAGAACTTCAGTTCAATCAGAATTTCAGTGAGGTGTGCATGATTCATGAATATTCCTGGCATTGGATCTTCTCTGTACAACAGCCACTCAAAACTCTTGAATGAAGGATAAATATTTCAACATCCAGAAGCAAATTTCAGGCAGAGTTTGTGTGATCTGCTGCTCTTATTTAACCCTTCTAAGACTGAGGGCTCCCATTCAGATTCTGAACTAAGCTTAGTTTGTGTCACTTCCATTAAAGGATTAAAACCTTTCTGTGTGGAGGGAAAACAGGAGATTTCACATGAGGGATCAGTAAGTGGTAAAGAACTCACAGCTGGACCTTTAAGTAGTTCAGTACAAATCAATTTTGTTCTCAAAGTACTTAGAGGGAAAGCCAAACTCAGGGAGTCATGATTCCTTTCTGCTGCACTTGAAAGGGAGAGCTGCAAAATATTTGTAAACAGTTGGGAAGTAAAGGGAGATTTTATGGGGTGTGCTGCCCTCTGCTGCTGCATTCCATAAACCTGTTACACTCCATATCCTGCTGTATTCCAGCACCAGCCTGGCTGCTCTGGCTTTGGTCAGGGCTGTTTGCTGAGCATGTGACATTAAACAGATTATGTTTAAATGTATATACACCCCAGCATAGCTTAATTCTAATCAGTTTAAGCCAGTTAGGCAGTGTCTTAAGAAACTGACATAAGCCACTTTTTAAACCAAAAATAAACCCTTGTGGACAGTCTTACAGTATTTGAAATTAGTGCAAACTCCTGTATTAGCCAGCTTTTAAATAACCTGCATATGTGGGCTATTTAAAGAGATTCTGGTCCAGTTTCAGTGTTCTGGTGAGCACAGAGGCAGCTCCAGCAGTGCTGTGGGCACAAAAACTGACCAAGGGTTACAAACCCTTCAGTGTTCCTCACAGGGATGTGGGGTTTGTATTTCAGGACTGGTGCCAATATTTGTTTTGGAATCATCCCTTCCTGTGCAGCCTTAGAACGTGGCCTGTTGAAAACCCTGCAGAAGCTGGATGAGTACCTGAACTCCCCTCTCCCTGATGAGATCGATGAGAACAGCCTGGAGGATGTCACCGTCTCCACACGCAAGTTCCTGGACGGCAACGAGATGACCTTGGCCGACTGCAACCTGCTGCCCAAACTGCACATTGTCAAGGTAAAGCCTGGGGGGTTTGAAGGGAAAATGCAGCAGAAAATACTGATGGTTTGTGGCATCCTGAGCACAGCTGATTTCAGCTCAAGTGCGCTGCTGACACCTGAGGTCCCGCAAGGTTTGAGGGATTCACGAGGGCTCTGAGCAGTGGAGGTCAGTGCAGGTGTGGAGCTGTGGGCAGGTTGGGCAGCAGAGGATTGGGATGGCAGCAGCCAAACCCCATTTTCCTGCACTGACCCTGTGGTCTCAGGGAGCTGCAGAGCTCACAGGAAGGAGGAAGGTGGAGATCAAGTAATGGCTGAAGTGGGTGTCTGCTCGCTTCTGTAGAGGCAACTGCTCCAGAACAAAGTAAATGGCACGGTGGGAAATAAAGGGATTGTATCAAAAAAACAAGTTGGAATCTTGGAAGAGGCCTGGGGTAACCACAGGAGTGCAGATGTGCCCACATCAGTGTGGTTAGATTGCTCTCCCTGCCTGCAGTGGTCTGTGTCAGTTCTGTACTGCAGATGGAGCCACAGGCTCAGTTTCTGCAGAGGAGTTTCCCTGGGCGAGGACAACCCCAAAGGGAGCCAGGCAGGAGCAGCCCTGAGGAACAGCCAGGGCCTGGAGCATCCCTCAGGAACAGCCTCTGGGAACTCCAGGAGTCATTCCAAGCGCCCAAGTCAGAAGGATAACTTCACAACAGAGTGACAAGGGCTGGAAAAGTTTATTTCAGTCTTTTAATAATGACGGCTTCAGTAAAATACAAACTTGCATAAGCAATATTACTTGAAATGTGCTTTTCTGTTAAGTTACAAATGGTAGAGCTGAGTGCTGACATTGCTGTTGCTAAAAGTTGTCTAGGTATAATTAATTACATGTGTCCTCTGTAGGTGGCAAACTAATTGTGCTGTGTCCGTCTATTAGTCCTGTGCCAATACTTTAAACTTCTTTTCCAGTTTGCTCTGTCCTCCTCCCTCTGCATCTGCTTGAGGCAGAGATACACCCATGGGGTCCCTACACTGACTGGAAGCTTGATTGCAACTAGAAACTTGCAGACTAGGATGGCACATTCTGCATTTAAGTTTTAAGTTAAGGATGTAAATTCATAACGTAATTCTTTCATTCCAGGTGGTGGCCAAAAAATACCGCAACTTCGAGATCCCCAAGGAGATGACAGGGATCTGGAGATACCTGACAAATGCTTACAGCAGGGATGAGTTCACCAACACCTGTCCTGGAGACAAGGAGATTGAAATAGCTTACAGTGACGTAGCCAAGAGACTCACCAAGTAATCAGCACTTGCAGAGGATGACGTCCTGCATATCCCGTAACAATGCTTCTAACAGACTGCTCTTTTCATATCAATAGCAATTGTTCTGTGCATGAACTCGCAGTTACTCCAAGTCACGGTGGATAGACCAGGTACAGTAATGACCTAAAGTTTGCAGAGTTAATCACAGGCTTGTTTTTCCTGACCTCCTCTCACAGCCTTTGAGTATGATCGATGCAGTCGTGTTGCTGTTGCACTGGGGTGACTCTGGAATTCTTCAGTGTGAAGGGTTGTCTTGCCCCTGCTGCTTTTCTCTGTAAAAACATTTGGTCCATGATTTGTCCAGGAATTGGTTTAGGATCCTGTCTCACTGTATGGTACAAGGAATATTTATGTATTTTGGAATTTATTGCTTTTCCAGAAGATCTGAACACACCTGTCATACCTGTGACACGTTGAACTGTACCTGCTTGTCTATCCTATTTACATAGAGAAGGGAACTTAGTATCCAAAAGAGCCATTTGCAAAAATATTTGACGATGTTTTGTTGGTTTGTTTTGTTGTATTTTTTTAAAAAATCTCTTGGATTTGAAGTCACATTAATGGTTGAGAATGGACTCAGTGTGAACCTTGGATTTGAATGACCTCAGCATCAGGGAAGTTTGAATCCAGGCTTGAGAGCTGGGGCAGGAAGCTCAAAGCTCAGAGTTGATGTTTATTGTGTCTTCGAGAGCTTGAGGACATTAAATAACCTGCATTGTCTGAATTTTGAGTTGCAGCAAACAAAGAATTATCAGGATTTACCATCAGGAAACAGCAGAGTTGGAAGCTGCCCTCTGTTCACCTTAAGAATTGCAAGTGGCTTTCTTTTTGGTAGTTAAGAGCCTTTTTGTTTTGTATAGGTCTTTTTGGTGATTTTTACTTAAAAATCTGTTCTGTCATAGCCCAAATCCATGGCAACTGTAGTGTCCTAACTCCGGGTGGGGAATAGCAGTGCAATGATTAGTGATGCAAAATGGATTGAGAGCCATGAAATGGGAACTTTTTAATGTCCTTTCTTCCCTGAAGAAAGCTAAAGTGACCTTTAAAGAGAACATTTGCCTTAAATGATAGTAGGGTTTGAGGTTTTTTTTTTCCTCCTGAAAGGAAAGCTGGGAAATTTGTAAAGAAATGGTGGTGGAATCCAGTCCTTTCCATTGAATTGATCCCAATTGTTTCTGTGCACCTGGACTGCAGTTTTGCATACTCATAATCATTGCACTACTATACTTAAGTCTTTTTACAGCAACACTGAGGAATAGCACTACAATTTTTTTAAAAGCAATTTTCAAATGTTTCTAAACCAGGGAATAGTTTTCTTGTTTAAAATTAATGGTTTTGATGCACGAAATAAACTGCTAGGTTATTTTTAAAAGACCATCATAAACAACTCCAAAGAATTCTAGACTTATATGCCTATTTTTTTGTAAAGATACTTTTATATTTAACTGATTTTAGAAGCTGGAACGTGCTATTCCTGCTAGGTTGTTCTTGGAATATTTAACATTCTGCAATAACGTGGAAATGCTCACATAAACACTTTTATACACTAATTTTTTTTTTTTTTTTGGTAAGCACTGGCTTTCTGAAAACCAGCCTGACTTTTCTAAGCATCCTGCTTTTGCTACTTTATGTACCCATGGAGTTAGCTGGACATAGAAGAACCAGATCCATATTTGTATACCTGGCTTGTGGTGCCTTGCCTTCCTAGAGCTAGAATTCCAATATAAAGGCACTTAGCAATCCTGCCACATCTCTTTCAAAGGCAACTCTCTTAGATACACTTAATCCCTGTCCTGATTTGTTACAGGAATGTTTAGGCACAGAGGGAAAATCCTGGGGAGTGAGCTGGCTAGGAGAACCTTCACTGTAGCCCTTAAATAATTACTGTATTCTAATGTCACGTTCCCCTCCTGAATAAAGTTCCTTGGTCATAAGAATCCTCTGTAGGGCTTCAGCCTCTGCTACAACGTGACATCGAGGAAAAGGAATGGCTTTTTTATTTAGATAACAACATTTTTAATGGTGAAAAAACCCCAAACCCAACCCTCCTTGGTTTGGTGCTCTTTGCCACCGTAGAGTTCACAAAGCTGTAGGAAGCATGTGCTTGTGGGCATATCTTGGTTCAGTTTTTAGCCCTCCTTTCAGAACTAGATCAGGATGGCCCTTGGGAGTTGTGTTGGTGGGGTTGTAGGAGTCAGGCTGTGCTCCCTTTCCCAGGGAATTATCCCTGGAGCTCAGAGTGCAGGGCGCCCACAGCCAGGAGTTCCTGGGGTGCTGCAAGCAAACCCACCCCTCCTTAAACAACAGCTCCAGCTTCTCCTGGAGATAATCCATTCCCTCTGCTGTTCAGGCAGCCTTCAAACCATTCTCCTTCTCCCTCAGTGTCTTAATTGTGTCTGAGAGCTTGTAAACAGAGTCCAAGCTCTGTCTGTGACCAGTGGATTCCTTATCTCGGCGCAGCGGAGCCTTTCCCTCGGAGCTGGAATTCCAGTGAGCACCAGCTTGGCACTGGGAGCTGTCCTGGGTGTCTCTCAGGCTTCCTGCTGCAGTTTTGTTGTGGCAGGAGCTGCCCAGCCCCTGCTGGCTCGGGGAGGGAGCAGGAATCTGGTGGAGAGGAGCAGCTCCCAGCTCCGTAGGTGATCCCTGCAGAGAGCGGGGAAAGGCAGCGTCTGGTGTGGGCAGAGCACTTTCATCTGGCCCCAATCACCAGCTCCACGCTAATTAAAAAAGCCCTTTCATAACTATGTAAATTCTTGACTTCTGTCAACTTGTTTACAATCTGATCTTTAAATGCATTTTTAATTTCATCAAACAGCAATTAATCTACCCCCTGTTTAAATTTAAAATGCTGCTTCTAGCCCCTTCTCCAATTTAAAAGCAGCAGTTACCCTTTCAAGTAGGCATTCCAGTTTGCAAGTTGGTTGCATGTATTAGCATGCTGAATAACTTACTTTATTCTCAAGCTGAAATATGCTTAAATTCGCATTAAAACAGGTGACTTGTGTATTTCCTGAACACAAAGGGAAAATCCATCACCTGCACCCTGTTTTTGTGTGGGAGAACAGATTATCCTAGGTGCATTATTATTTTATTTTTTGCCCTTAACAAAGCTTTCCTTCTTGAAGAGATCCCTGCTGTGGAAGGGCTGCCTGTTGAACAAGAGGCGTGTGGGACTTGTGGAACAATTCCATCCCCTCCCTTCCCTGTCCATCTCCTGCATGTCCCACACGGGCAGTCCCAGCTTTTAGCTTTGCATTTTCCCATAAAATCCATGTTTTCTCCACACTGGGCATGTCCAAACTGATCGAGAGCTGCGTGCAGCTCCGTGATAAAGGAGAGAGATGTAATCAAATTTTTATGCTAAAGCAGCAAATTAGCATTTGGTATCAAAGGAGCAGAGACAGGAATAAATGGGAGCTGCTGGAGCCAAACCCACCGATGCCTATCTGAGTGCAGAACAAAAAGTGGTGAAGTGCAGCCAACTCTGCCTTTGCCACTCAGAACCATCTGAACACATCCAGAGAATGTTTTTCAGGAGAAAACCTTCAGCAACCCAAGTGAGAAATGCTCCATCTGCCTCAGAACCTGTGCCACCAACTCCTGTATTTTGTTTCTGGAGAGGGTGGGAGCAGGAGGAGGGGATGGAGACTCCCGAGACAGCACATCAAGGATTGGAGCGTGGTTTGCAGAAATACTTGAAGAGTTGATACAATTTGTTGTAGTTTGCTTATGTCTTTCACTTTCTGGAACATCTTTTACAGATATACCAGTATACTGCTGGCAGCTATTGTTAAATAAAATTATATTTTCACTACCAAGCAGATCTTCCTCTTATTTCTGAAGATTTCGTGGGTAATCCAGGACTGCAGGGTGATGGGGTGAACTACACAACACAACTTATTAGTAATTATATTCTCCATTTCTGGCCTTCAGGTTGAGGGTTTTTTCAGTGGTGATGTGATTTAAGGCAGAATTAGTGTGATTTCTAACGTTATAACCAGCTGTGGTGCCTCTGAAAATTTAGAATTTATTAAAATTAAAAGCAAGTTGAGAAATAATGACTTTCCACAATTTCTTTGGGGGAAGTGAGGGTTTTTTTCAGATTTTCAGTGGAAAGTTAAGAACAGATTTTGGTAGCTTGTTTTTCTGTGGAATACAGATTTTCAGAGATGCATGAGATTTGATTAAAAAGACATCAAAAAATATCTCAAGCTTGGTTCCACTTTATCCCGAGTGGCCATTTCAGGAGTTGAGATGGAATTGATCCCATTACAGAATTCCTGGATTTCACAGCTCTTGTTCGGAGTTTCAGGTGGGTTTCTTTGCTGTTTTTTGCTTTCAAATGATATTTTTTTGCTTTCAAATGAAATGCAGCAGCTCTGGCAGTACCCAAAGTGTTGTAATCTGGGTTTAGTGTTTTTCCAGGACTGCCAAAAGCAAGCTGGGGTCGTGATGGACACGCTCAAAAGTAATCACAGTCACGGAGGTGAGTTAGTCATGAGGTAATTAATGAAAAGCCTTAATTTCAGGGGACATCCAGAGCTTGGCCTGTACCTGGGAGAGGTGAGCAGTGGAGGGCAGCAGCCCTTCCCCCCACTGGGCCTGGCTAAATTTGGGATGAGCTCTCCAAGCTGATGCTGGATGTTTTCCAGGGCTGGGAGAAGAGAACTCATGATTCTTTGACTCAAGAGAAGAACTGCTGTGTTCTTAACCACCGGACAGGGAGATGAAAACAGTTGCTAAACAAAGATCAAACATGTGAACTTTATAAATAAACAAACAAAATTGATGCTAAGGGACGTCTCAGCTCCTTGCCTACGGCAAAGGGCTTGGCAGGACCTAGGGAATGACTTTGTCAGTTTGCACACGGAATTCTTATTTTAAAGAGGCTGATTAAAGTGATACTGCTGCTCTTAATGAGTCTGGAGGCAGCACTGCTGAAAACATCCCTGTCCACGCGTGGGGGGAGCGTGGGGGAGAGGAGAAATCACTTACGGGGCTGAGCTCTGGGTGCAGAGCACAGCACTGTTCTAAATCTAAACGATCCCCAGTGATTAAAAATGCTGATTGGGGCAGTCAGGCACTGCAGGCAGCAGGTTTGAGAGGCTGCCAGGGAGGGAGCCCAGGCAAGGCTGGGCAGCAGGGGCTGCTTTGATGTGCTGTGCATTCCCAGCCCCTGGGCCAGCCTGCCCAGGGGCTTTGGGACCTGGACCATGCACTGGGTTTGCTCCGTGTCTGACAGAAAGTTGGTGCTTGGAGTGGGAGCAGAACCAGCAGCAGACAGATTTTATTTGTACTTTTCTTCCTTCTGTCCAGAGGAACAAGAACTGGTGTGGGTCCAAGTCCTGCCCAGCGTGGGGACTGCTCAGTCCTGGCTCCCCATTCCAGCATCAAGGACCCTCCATCCTCAGCTTCTCCTGGTTTTCTCTTCCATGACACTGCTGCTGCCTCTGTCCAGATGTTTCCGATGCAGAGCAGCCCCAGGCTCCTGCAGGGAGCTCAAACAGCTTCTCCCAGCTGCTCTGTGCTGCTCTCCCAGGGGAACTCCAGCTCCTGGACACTCCTGCCACTGTGGCCTGCCAGGAAAAAGATGAAGACCCCCCCCAGTTGTTTTCCTGAACCGTTTCCTGCCTGAGGCTTTGAGCTGCATTAGAGGCTTTGCTGCCTTTAGACACAGAGCAGCAGAGCTGGACCCTGTGACCAGCCACGAGGAGCTCCTGCACAGCTTTTGGAGGTTGTTCTTGGGGGGAAGTTCTTGCTGGGAAGAGCCTAGTGAGGAATGGGATGATCTGGATCCCTGGAGATGACTTTAGAGGCTGTGAGTTCATTTCTTGTCTGTGTCAGGCAGGCTGTTCCCATTTGTTGTGAAAATGCAGGGTGATTAATCTAGGGTGAACCATTCCCCTTTCCTTGATTGGCTGGGGTTTTTTCCATTTCAATTAATTTCATTTCAAAAATTCAAAATAATCATTTCCTTGGGAAGCTATTGGTGGGATTTCCAATCTGTAACTACAATCATCTCCCTCTGAGAGCTGAGGGGGGACCCTTTTGAGGGCAGAGCTGAACCTGCCCTGGCCCAAACCCTCACGTGTGGCTCCAGATGAGTCCCAGCACTGCTGCACCTCCTGTCAGGAGGCTCCTGGGGTGAAGAGAGGAGCTGAGGTCGCTGCCCTGGAGGCTGCTTGAGGACAAGGACACGTGCTCTGAGGAAATAGGCTTTTATTAGCTGTTCTGGTCACAGTGGCTGCAGTTTCTCAGCTCCTCTGGCTGCTGGGAGTGAAGTTCCAGCAGGGTCACAGAGCTGTGTGAGTGCCCAGCCCTGCTCTTTGTGTTGGAGCTGAGTTTTTCCATCCAGCCTGGGTGGGATCCGTGGGCTCCTGCCGTGGATGTGTTTGGAGCACAGCTGAGAATGGAGCCTGTGCTGTTCTCTCTGTCACTTCAGCTGCTGTTTGGCTGCCAGGTGGCATCACCTGTGGCACAGGAGCCAGGACAGAGGGCAGGGAAGTGCTGGGAGCTTCCACAGCTCCTGCTTTTGGGGATTTAAAGTGTGGGCAGGCATGTGCTGCTTCAGCTGCTTCTGAGTTTCAATTTCCTCAGGCAACAGCTCTTACAGGGACGGGGAGTTCCTGCAGTCTGTGTTTGGGTGTTTTGAAGGCAGTGGTTGCCTCTTCATCTTGCTGCACCCACTCACCCAGGAATCACATCCACAACAGCACAGGAACATTTACTGCAGGCTCTGTGCATGGCCTTGGTGGGTTTGAAGTGTTCAGGGTGAGATTTCTTCATGGGGCTTTAATTTCCCAGCTTTTTGTGGCTTTGGAGCCCGTCAGCCCCCAAGGAGGAGCGTGAAACAATGCTGCTCTGACCTTTGGGTGAATTCTCTGTGAGGTTCCTTAAGGAGGGAAATTTTGCACACTTGCAGGCAGCTCACAGGATGGAGATTGTCCCTGGGTCCCTCCAGGCACCAGAGTGTGACAGCCCAGCTGGGGCACTCTGAGATCCTTTTGTCCCAGCGGGCAGTGAAAGATGCACATGAGCAGAGCTTCTCACAGCGTGACTTGCCCGAGGGGGCAGCAGTGGCCAAAATCCCTTCTCAGGCTCCTTCTGGCCTTCCCCTCCAGCCCAGACTTCCCTTATGAGCAAAACTTGCTCATCTTTCCCATGAAACCCCCGGGTCTGTCCTGGCTGCTGCCACTTGGCATTTCATTGTCAGGGGTGCAGGATTCGGGGTGATGAGAAACCTCCTGGGGGCTCCTGAGGGCAGCTCCTGCTCCAGAGCTGAGCTGCAGGTGCTTGACTCCGGCTCCAGATGGTTTTAAGGCCGTGCTGGAGGAGGGAGAGGCTGCTGGAAGTTGTGGATGGCTGGAAGAGAAGGATCCCGAGTATCCTAACGCGACTCTGTGTCTCGGGAGCCTTTGAAGTGTTCTCCTGCCATCCCTCCCGGAGCAGCACCTTTCATCCCTCGCCAGCGTTTCCCCAGCTGGAGCCATGAAAGGGAAACTACAGAAGCCATAAATCCTGGCTGGTAACATCTCCAGTGGGGAGATTTCACAACGAGCCCGAGCTGCCGCAGAAGATAAGAGAGGGCCTTGAATCCCTGGCAAGTCGGGGCTGGTTCCCGGGAGGAGCTGAGCTCCACGGCATCGTTGGGGGTCCCTCAGGCTTCCCTGGCTGCAGGAGCTGCCCCTGGGTGCCCTGGGGTGAGTCCCCAGCCTGGGGCAGAGCTCCCCAGCCCCGACCCCGGGGCAAAGCTGTTTTGGGTGGAGCAGCCCCTCTGCACGGTCCTGCCGTGGTTTTGCTGCTCCCAAGGGTTCATCTCACCGTGCCTGCAGGAGCTGGGCTGACAAACCCCAGCAGAACCCCCTGTGCACAAAGGCCAGGAGGGAATGAGCAGCCCTGATCCCCCAGGATCCCTGCTCTGGCCACGCTGCCTGCATGGAGCAGGGGATGAAAGGTGAGGGGTCTTTGTATGTTCACACTCAGAGAGCAGCTGGGAGGCTCCTGGCTTTATCAGGAGTGTTGGTTCAGCAGAGGGGAAAACCAGCCTGAACTGCCCGGCAGCAAATGGGAGCAATTCCTGGGAATGTCTCCTGGAGTGAATGGGAATGTTGTTAGTGGGCAAGCTGCAATCAGTGCTGGACTCCTGATTTTATTTCCAGCCTTGCTGTGCTGCTGCTCTGTGCCCATCCTGGGCTGTGTTTCTGTACAGGGCTCCTGCTGGAGCAAACGCTTGGCTCTGCAGGATGTGCCTGCACATCAAACTCTGCCAGAGCCTTCCTCAGCTTCCCATGGGAGCCTTTTCCTCGTGCCCTCACAAATCTTGTAAGCTCAGGCCAGGAGGGATGGGCCAGGGGGGCAGCAAGTCCAGTGATGCACACGAGAGGAGCAGTGGCACAGCAGTCCCAGGAGGACTCCAGGCTCCATGTCAGGGGCTCTGTTTTCCCACATTAGGAGAGGGAAGACCTGGCCCCTGCCATGCTGGGTGTGCTGTGGACACAGCTGCTCTGCAGTTCTCCGAGGGGAGGTGGTGGTTACAGTGTTGGTGGGACAACTTGGGCTGGGCAGCTCTGAGGGAACAGCCCCAGTGCTGGGAAATGGGGCTCAGTGAGCCCCCAAGGCCTGGGGAGAGGCTCTGGGGTGAGGGACAGGGAGCAGCTCCTGGCACATCTGGCCCAACACAAGACCTGCAAACCACTCCTGTGTCCTTGGCTTTGCTCTGCTTGCTCTCCCCAGGCATTAAAACGAGTCTCTGGTTGATCCTCCTTTGATTCCCTTGCTCTGAAGCCCCCCAGCAGCACCAGCTCCAGCTGCCCCTCCACAAGGACCCTGCCAGGCTCCCATCCTGTCACAGGCAGAGTGGATCCACTCTGGGAGCTGGCACTGACAGCCAGACAAACCCTGGGCTCTGAGGAGGCAGAGGTTGTGTCCAGGAATTCACAGCAGCAGCTGCTGGTGCAAACCTCAGCCGGGCAGGAGCTGCCCTTGCCCTGCAGGGATGACTTGGCTCTGGCAGGGCTGTGCTCGCTCACATTCCCTTGGAACAGGAGCCCCGGAATCAGCTCCCCTGATGGGATCTCACCCTCTTTTTGAGCTGAAAACCAAATCCTCAAATTGCTGCCTTAGTGATTATTGGGATATAGGAGAAACCTTTCTAGTAATGCAAAGATGTAAACAGTCCCTGCCTGCTGTCACCTGTTGGATTTGGGATTTCTGGATCTGTTCCTGGCCTGGGGCTCCATCTCCTGTGCTCCTTAGGGCCCTGGAGATCCCCGTCAGGCCAACAGCTCCGTGTCCTGCAAACCTTCCCTGTCTGCAGCCTCCCCTCCCTTGCAGCCCCTTGATCTCCAGAACTGCAGGAAACGGGGGGAGATTCCCAGGAGGCGTCCTGGATGTACCAGAGAGATGGAGAGCAGAGACCAGCCCAGGACCTCCCTGCAGAGCCGCCCCTCCGGCAGGAATTCCCGGCCCCACGGGTGTCCCCAGCCTTGGTGGCGCTGGGACAGTCCGGAGGGGAAGGTCCCGTGTCTGTGGCCAGGGTTTGGGGCTGTTTTCGGGCGCTGCCGGTCCCGAGCAGCGGCCGGGGCTGTGATGGTGCCGCCGGCCTGCGGAGGTCAGCCTTGGCTCGGGGAACCTCCTGAGGCTGCACCTTCCACCCAGCCCGGCTTTGCTGCCTCTCGCCGCCCTCCTGCGACATCCTCGAGTTTTTCTTACTGATCCTGAGGGCAGAGCACAGCGACAGCTGAGTCTGGGCTCGGCTTGGAGAAATGTCTGTGTCCCATCCCAGGGTCTGCCACATCCATGTGCTGAGCCGGTCCTTGCGCTCTGGGCATGCAGAGGTGACCACAGAGGGACACTGGGACTCCTTTTGGTGCTTTTCTGTGCTTTGGGGTGGGGTTTTTGGGGGGATTCTCTGGGCCTGAACCCTTTGGGTGTTATCAGAGCAATGATTCTTCCCATTTCCCACCCAGTCAAGCCAGGAGAGCTTGAACACCGTGGAGGCTTTTGGTGGCACAGCAGCTGCTGCCAGGCTCTGCTGCTCCCTGGGACACTGTCCCCACCCCAGCTCCCTGTGCCCCAGCACAGCCAGGAGCATGTGGAGGAGCTGGATCCCTGTTTTAGACGAGCTCGTGTTCTTTGCCATTCCCAGGTTTCTCTGGATGCCACAGAGAGTGTTATTAAGCAGATGAAAGGCCAAGGAATGAGTTTGCTGTGCTTGTGCTTGCCCAGGGCTGAGCTTTCCGCCCCTCCCCAGGTTTTTAGTGCCTCCATCCTGCATCAAAGTCACTCCAGGGAGCTCCAAGAAGGGTCTGTGATGGTGGTGATGGAACAAAACCAGAGTTTTGCTGCCTGAATGGTGGCTGGGCTGAGCTGAGTGACAATTTCATCTTTTGCTTGCTGCTGCCTGTTCCACCCAAAAAAGGGCAGCCCCCTCCTTCCAGAGCCTTCTTCCCCTGCCCTGCTCCTCACTGACCCGTGCATTCCTCCTTCCACGTGTTCCAAGGAGGAATGGCCCCAGCTGGAGCGTGGTGGGATGGGGCAGGGAGTGACATTGCTCTGCTCTGGACCCCGGGGTTTGGGGCTCACCCTGGCCAGAACGTGTGAGCAAACTGGGAGCTGAGCTGCCCCTTGTCAGGGCACAGAGGGAAAGCAGCTCCTGGCAGGAGGGGCTGATCCTCCCAGGATCCACAGCTGCCTCTCTGCTGCAGATCCCAGAGAACAGAGGGGCAGGAACAAATAAATCCCTGCGGGGCTGGGCAGCCTTGGTGGCTCAGGGGTCTCTGGTTCTCCCTGCTGCTTTCCACGGGCTCTGGAAGTGCTGGAATCACTGCCAGAGCTCCTGGGCTCCTCCGAGCCTGGGGACCTCTTGGTGCTGTGCCCTCTCCAGACCCAAGGCAGTCTCAGGAGCACCAGGGATCCTCCTCCAGCTCCGTCCCTCAGGGTGTCCAGCCCCAGACAGGGACGTGGCTCCTGCTCACGGGGATCCTGAGCCTGGGGAGAGGCTGAGCCCGAGCTGCTGGAGGCTCCCCCGAGGCTTTTCCTGCCCCGAGCGAGGAAGTCGGGGCTGGAGGTCAAACCTGAGAGGTTAAAGTGGCTTTTCCTGGAATTCCATAGAACAGAAGAGGGACTGGGAGCCTGGAGTGGGATAAATGAAGGGAGAGGGAGCAACACCTGGAGTAACAAGGCCTGGGAAGAGGCACCAATCCCCACGGAGGGCACTGCTGGCTGAGGGAGAGGAAACCAAAGGCACAGATTGAGGTTGGATGCTTGGAAAAACCTGCAGCTGCTGGGGGGCAGTGCCCCAGTGGGGTGAAGGCTGTGCTGGAGCACCCAGACACGCTGCTCTGGGTAAACACCGGGTGCCTGGGGCCAGGGAACAGGTTTGGTGACTCCAGCCCTGTTCTCTGGGGTTTGTGGGATCATCCTGGCCTGGGCCTTCCCTCTCCCACCGTCAGCACACGCGCTGGATCTGGGACAAAAGTTCACATCCATATTCCTCTGCCGGGGTTCTGGTCCTGCTGAGAGCTGCAAAACAGCCCCCAGCCCTGAGAGGGATTATACAAATGAAGCTGTTACAGGGCTGTAATTTCAGAGATTTTTTTTTTTTTTCCTTTTCTTTCTCCTTTACTAAAAAAACCTTCTGTGCACTTTGGAGCAAGCCTGTCATATTTCTTGGAGTCTCCAGTGACTCCTTCATCCTACAGACTTTCTGGAGTCCTCCTTGTTAGGCCGAGGACTGCATGATTCATTGTGTGCTGGAGATTTAATACTGCACAGAAAACAAGCCCAGTTCAAATTTGTTTTCTTTCTTTCCCCCTCCCCTCTTCTTTTTTTTTTTTTTTTCCCCTTTTTTGGCTTCTCTCTTACATCCTGGATTTTCTTTTTTTTTTTTTTTCTTTTTTCACAAGATATAAAATAAATACGTTCCCAAATATGTCCAGGAGGAAATGATCCCCTTGGATTTTTCAGCTGCTGTTTTAGGGCTGTTAAAAACAATTTGGAGCTGTTGGGCTTTCTCAAGGGCTGGCTGTGTGCTGGGAAAAGCCTCTCCCCTCTCTCCTGGATCTCCATGAACAGCTCAGCCCCTGCTGCATCTGGAGAGGTGTATCCCCAACCAAAGGCTTTGGGGGTTGTTTTTCCAGGGGTGAGCTGTAGATCTTTAATGCCAAAAGGGACCCTTTTGGTTGCTGTCCCATCCTGGTGTCGATCAGCAGGTGCTTCTCTGGGTCTGATGTCACCCACGTGCTCCCAGCCCTGCCTGGGACCGGGCTTTTCCCAGGACAAAGTGCTCTGAGGGGCAGTGGAGTGGTGAGCTGACTGGGAAGAATTAGTTGAACCCTTCAATTAGAGGTTGCCTGCAGTGAGGTGCCTCTGTCCTGCCCAAGCTCCTCTTCATCTGCATTTTCCAAAGCCCTGGCGATGAATTCCCGTCCCTCTCGGCCATGAGCTGAGAATCGATGCTTCGGAGGAGCCCAAGGCTGGATTTCCTGGGATTTGGTTCTGGTAATGAGCTCCTAGAGCAGCTCCTGACCTTTCCTGCAGCTCTCCAGGAGCCGGATTTCCAAAAGGGCCTCAGCACTCCCACAGCAGGGGCAGCCTGGAGCCCGTTCCCGGGATCCAGGGGCGGCCTGGAGCCCATTCCTGGGATCCAGAATCAGCCTGGAGCCCGTTCCCGGGATCCAGGGGTGGCCTGGAGCCCGTTCCCGGGATCCAGGGGCGGCCTGGAGCCCGTTCCCGGGATCCAGGTTCCCTGCAGGAAGGTGGAGGAGCTGCCTGAGCCCGCTGGGTGCTGAGGATGCTCTGCTGTCTCCTGCCCCCTTCCCAGGGGTGTGGGGCACCGCTGGACCTCGGGATGCCAATCCCACACCTCTGCTCATCCCATGGGGATCTGTGCCCATGGCAGAGCTGCCGTCCCTGTGCCCCTAAAGCAAAACCTCTGCAGCTGCTCCGCCTCAGAGAAACGGCTCCGCCCCTCTCCGAAGGACTTTTGGGGGCACCCTCAGCTGCTGGTCCCCCACAGGGACACTCAGGGAGGGGGGTCCTGCCCCAGTGCCCCCCAAACCTGCCAAAACGGGGCTGGGCAGGCGGCAGTGGGGTGGTGCTTTGTCCCAGCTCGGAGCTGGGGCAGANCGCCGCCGGGGGCTGCGGCTTCCCGGCCGGGGTGGGGCCGGAGCCGGGGGCTGGAATTGCTTCAGCCTTTAATCCCCGTCTGAGGTGACTCAGTGCCCCCAAGGGCCCGAGTTAAGCTCGCTCTCCCCACGCTGTACATTACAGAGATAGATTTATTTATGGGCAGAGGGCTGCGGGAGCAGCGCCGGGCCCCGCCCTCCCCAGGGAGCGATACCCCGAGATCTGGGCGAGTTAAGCGAACCTGTTTGACCTAAAGCCGGGCCCAGACGAGGAGCCCATCTGCGGCGGCCGGTGCAGCTCAGCCGCGGCTCAGGCGGCTCCTCAAACCCTTCGCTCCTCGGGGCTCTGCCGGCGCCTCCAGCCCCGGGTCACCCCTGCCCCGAGCCGGGGCTCCCTCCTGGCCCCGTGTCTGCAGCCTCCGGGCTCCTGCTGTCCCTGCCGCCCCGTGGCGTGTCCCCGTCACCCCACAGCATCTCCCCAGCTGCTTCTCATCTCATTTTTCTGAATTCTGGTGATGCCCCTGAGGGCGAATATCTGGGCCGGTGTGGTGGCCGTGTCCTTTGCAGCGGCACCAGCGCAGGTGGCCCTCGGGGCTGGAGACCCTGAGCACGGAGCAGAGAGAGGTCTCAAACCTCCCTGGCTTTAAATCTGGGCTCCCTCTGTGCCTGCTGAGCACACTTGGCTGCTGGCAGGGATGTAGCAACTCCCCAGCACACATGTTGGTGGTTTTGAGGGCTAAATTGGACCTTGGGAATTAGCAGCCTTGTAAGTCAATAACAACATGTCCTAATGAATGCAAGATGTCCCCAGGAAATGAAAGCTCCTCTGCTGGACCGGGATCCTGTGACTGGGGGAGAGCACCAGTAAACAAGCAGGAATGCTTCAGCTGGAGATGAGCAGGAGATACAAACTCGACATCTCGGCACTGCAAACACACCCCGAGTGTGGGTGGTGGTGGCGGGGGGAGCCCGAGCCATCGGCGGTTGTGAAACGTGGCCGTGGCTGGCTCCTGAGTGTCCCCTGCGTCCCCCCGGCGCTGGGAACCGCTGGGATGTCCCTGCTGCTCCTCACAGCGCCGCTGGGGTGGCTCCAAAAGCCCCCCGACCTTTCAGAGCCTGCCCTCGGGAACTCCTGTCCCTGTGCCTGTCCCCGCCGGGCAGCGGGGACACGGCTGGGAGCAGCTGCAGAGGGGAGATTTGGGGTTGGGATTGGCTTTGGGGGTCTGGATGTGCTGGGAGGAGGGGAGAGGGGCTGGATAACCCGGGCTGTGATGTCCCCAGGGCTGCCCCGGTGGCAGGGAGGGGCTGTGGGTGAGGCGAGGGGGAGATTCCTGGGGCGGGGCGATCCCTGGTCCGGCTCATGGGGCATCACCAGCGCCACGTCCTCGCAGGACAGGGGACTTCATCCTCACAGGACGGGAGAGCAAGCGGCCTGATGGAGCCCTCTGGGAGATGGGACCTTGTGGAGCTCGTCCCTCAAACCAAAACCTTTTCCCCAAACCTGCAGGAGCTCAGCACCTGCCAGGCCTCGCCCAGCTGCACCGAACCTGGAAACGGGCTGAGAGTGTCCCGGTGCTGTGATTCCCACCGGGCTGGACACGGGGTGGAACCGGGAGCCCCAAGAGCTGGTGCCGGACCGGGATGTCCTCGGCTGGGGCAGGGAAAGGAGCCGGGAATGGCAGCGTTGCCCAATCCACGCGCATGGAAATGAAGTGCTTTGTGCGCAGAAAAAGCCCTCGTTCTGCAGAGGCGCTGGGTGTGTGCGCGTGTGGGAGTTCAGACTCCGCAGGAGCAACCTTGGATGCCTGGAAAAATCTCCTTTGTGCATTTAATTAGCGGTAAATGCCATTTGCATGCGAGATGCCTCTCGGTCTGAAGCTGCCGGTTGATGGGCGACTGCAGCCCGTTTGTATTGAGAGCTTTGTTCGCCTCAGACCGCAACGGCGCTGCCGGAGCGGAGCTGAGCGCTTTGCATTTCAAAGCCGGGCAGGTACCGGGGGTTATTTCACAACCGGGACTTCGGCCCGGCCTCCCCTCCCACTTTCCCCGCGAGCTGGGGACGCTGCGGCCGCTGGTGAGGGCTCAGCTCCCTGCTCGGCTCGGCTCAGCCGAGGGAAACGGGAGCTGGGACCGCGCTGGGCCCGAGCGTGGGCCGGTGCTCCCCGGGAGGATGTGCCGAGCAGAGCCCCCAAACAGCCCGGCTGTGCTGGGAAACAGCGGCGCTGGCAGTGGGAAGGGCTTGTCCGAGCGGGAGAAGTCCTGGTGGACCTCGGAGGGCGCAGAGAGGATGGAGGGGGTGCTCCAGGGCCGGGTGTAGGTAGGAAATGATGGCCTTGGGGTCAGCACATCCCTCCTGCCTTCCCGCCGCCCATTTCCTTGGCAGTGCCACGTCCCCAGGCCGGGCTGTGACCCCGCAGGTGCTGCCCGGACCTGTGTGTTTTTCCTGTGGTCACCACAAACCCTTCCCAGAAACCAGGGGAGCCTGGGGTTGGGTTCAGGCTCCCTTTTTCCTGCTGTCTCCCTTCCAGTGCCTGTGCCAATGACCCGGCTCAGGTCCCCGGGCTGTGCTTTCCTCTCATCCTGCAAACCCCAGCGGGAGGCAGGGACAGCCGGGTCCATCCCGGCCACCCTCACTGGGTGCTGGGACAGGGCCAGGGACATGGGAATGGGCAGAGCAGGGCTGGGGCAGAGCAGGGGGTGAATCCCGGGGGTTTGGGGCCTAAAGGGAGCTGCTCCTGATCCTGCTCCTGCCCCCAATTCCTGCTCCTGCTCCCAATTCCTGCCCCTGTTCCTGCTCCTGCCCCCAATTCCTGCCCCTGCTCCTGCTTCCTGATGTGGCCAGAGGGGCTCTGCTGCTGCTGCTGCTGCTGCTGCTCCATCCCTCGGCGATGTGAGCAGGGGGCTGATGGTGAGTGCAGGAGCTCCCCTCTGATGCCCAAATTTCCTCCCCTTCCTGCACAGCCAGGCTGGACTCAGTTCTGCATTTCTCCCCTCTTTTAGAGCAAACGGGGTTCTGGGGATGTTCCCAGACTGGGGGGAGCAGGGAAGGCGTGTGGGGACAGCTGAGCTTGGTGGCTCCTGGGACAGCCGGGCCCTGGAGTGGCTCAGCCTTGGCTCAGCCCCTCTCGCTCCCTCTCACCATCCACACAGCCCCGGAGCACCGGGGGCAGCGTCTCACCGGATCTGCCGAGACCGAGCGAGATGAAAGCAGCGCCCGAGGTCATCGCCCGCATGTGGGGCAGAGCCTGCGCCCTCCCCGTCCTCCCCGCAGCCCCGCGCGGCGCATCTGGGGCAGGTTTCTGTCCGAGGCCTCTCCCTCTGTCCTGTCCATCGCTCCGAAACCTCCCGGGAGCTTTGATCTGCTCTCGGCGCCCCGGGCCGGCCTCTCCCGGGAGCGGGGCCGGCGGCTCCGGCCCTGCCCGGGCCCCGAGGACCAACAGCCGGGCCCGGCCGGGGGAGGGACAGCCCCAGCCCCAGCCCACTCCCGAGATGCTCTTTTGGCCTTTAAAGAGGTGCCTGAGGAGGTCCCTTTGCTGAGCTGGGGAGGGACGGGGCTTTCTCTGGCCCCGGTGCTTCAGCGAGGGACCAGCTGGCCCCAGAGGGGAAAAAAATCCACCCCTGGTGGGAGAGGAGGATGGGGAACATCCTCTCCTCCCCCGGGAGCCGCAGTCCCCGTGGAGATGAGTAATCCCCTCCCTCCCCAGCTGTCCCACTCCCTGCGGGCTGGGAAAGGGATTCTCTGCACGCTGGTGGCCCTGGAGCCAAGGGGACCAGCAAAGCCCCCGTGGTCCAGACAGCATCCCTGCTCCAACCCTGCATCCCTGCCAGCTCATCCACGCTCCCCTGGGAGGTCTGGAGCTCCTGCTCCTCCTGGGAGGCTGTCGGGAGCTCCAGGACACGTCTGTCCCTCAGCAATGTCCTGGCTGACACATGCCCAGTGCTCCTGTGCTGCAGCAAGGCCAAGGCTGATATCTGGGACTGGAGGGGATAAAAGGCTCGGATCCAGCCTCTCCATGCTGCTGTGGATGTGTCCTTCCTGCTCGGCCCAGCCCCTGCATTCCTCACCAGCCACTCTCTGGGCACCTCCAGCACCTTCCTGCGGTGGCAGCTGGCACAGAGGGGCTGGAATTTCCTCCTCTTGCTTGGGCCAGGCCCAAAATGCCTGGCCGACATTTTTAATTTGTTATTTTATTTAATTATTATTACTTTATTTGCATTTATTCGGCTTTCCAGCCAAGCTGTGGGCAGCGGGGCCGCTGGCACGTGTAGAATTAAACTGGACTTGCTGTGCTCGGGTTTTCCTCGATGAAACCTCAGCCAGTCCAGACCTCCCTGAGCCTCACCTGGGGCTGTGGTTCCTCACACAAAAATTATCATTATTTCCCTGGGTTTTGTTTTAAAAACCCAGAATAAAGATCCCTTTGCAGCTGTGAAGCCTCGCAGTGTTTCTGCAGCTGATGCCAGCCAGGGGCCATTCCATGGATATGGAAACCCTCTTGTCCCCAGGTTTTCTCCAGCACAGGCAGTGGGAAGTTGGGTTGGAGCCTGTCTTCCAGCCTTTTCCTTCAGTCCCAAATCCTGTTTTTCTCTGAGCCCACCCTGAGCATCTCCCTGTGCTGCTGAGGAAGGGATTTGTTCCCCATCCGAGAGCGTTGGTCCCTTCCGGAGCAGCCCTGGGCTCTTCCTGACTCAGGGAGGGGGTGAACTTGGGGAGCAAAGAGTTAAATTTGCTCCCTCCACCTGTATATTTTCCCAAGCCCTCTGACAGCAATTGGGAATGCAGGAAACACTGCTCTGAAGGGCTCTGAATTTGCCAAAACTGTGCCACGAGTCAAACGTATAAAGCAAAGTTTATTTGTGAAGTTACAGCAGGCTGAAGCATCTCCTGTGAAGGGCTGAGTTCTTTAAACCAGTCCCAGGTTTGTTGATTTTTTTTTTTTCCCCCCACCTCTGCCTTTTAAAGTGACCAGGCTTGGGAAGAGGGAGAGGATTCATGCAGAGGGGCTTGGTTTTAATCTAATAAGGTTTTTTTTTTCCCCCCGTAGGCAAATGGTGGAGCTCTTCAAGGCACAGATCAGCCCTGGGCTGGGTTACAGAGGGGCCTTTGATTGGGATAATTTCAGCTTGTTTGGAGCCTTGGGAGGGACCTGGGGGGGCTCAGCCATGGCCCAGCTCCAGAGGGGCTCAGCAGCCCCGAATCTGTGGGATGCTGTGCGGGATGCTGGTTTGGGATGCTCTGATGGGAGGTTATTTGGGATGCCCTGATGGGCTGTTATTTTGGGATGCCCTGATGGGATGTTATTTTGGGATGCTCTGATGGGATGCTGTGCTGGTCCATGCCCACACAAGGACCACGAGGTCCTTGGCCATTAACCCAGCCTGGCTCCACGTGCTAATTAACAATTAACAAAGATCCTCAAATCCACAGAGGCTCCGTGGGGGTGTTTTATAACCTCTCTACTCCCGTGGCAGCCGCCTTACCGGGGCAGCACATTAAAACTTTGTAATTAGATATTAAAAAATGAACCATGTTTGTAATTTCTTGTGGCAGGGGGGAGCCAGGTGCTGGCTTTGGCTCCTTGCTCGGGGGCTCTGGGCATTCCCAGCTCGGAACCAGCCCAGTCTCCTGCTGCTGGTGCCTGCCCCGAGTGAGAGGGGAGCGNCACATCCCATGGAATCACATCCCATGGAATCACATCCCATGGAATCACATCCCGTGGAACATCCCAGGCCCTCCAGATCGTTGCTGCTCGGATGCAACACCTGCAGGGACCCCAACTCAGGAAACTCCAGCTCCAAAGCCAGCTCCAGATCCATCTCCAGATCCATCTCCGGGTCCAGCTCCAGACCCAACTCCAGACCCAGCTCCAAGCCCAGCTCCAGACCCAGCTCCAAANTGGGATGTTATTTTGGGATGCTCTGATGGGATGCTGTGCTGGTCCATGCCCACACAAGGACCACGAGGTCCTTGGCCATTAACCCAGCCTGGCTCCACGTGCTAATTAACAATTAACAAAGATCCTCAAATCCACAGAGGCTCCGTGGGGGTGTTTTATAACCTCTCTACTCCCGTGGCAGCCGCCTTACCGGGGCAGCACATTAAAACTTTGTAATTAGATATTAAAAAATGAACCATGTTTGTAATTTCTTGTGGCAGGGGGGAGCCAGGTGCTGGCTTTGGCTCCTTGCTCGGGGGCTCTGGGCATTCCCAGCTCGGAACCAGCCCAGTCTCCTGCTGCTGGTGCCTGCCCCGAGTGAGAGGGGAGCGTGTCCCGTCCTTATCCCGTCCTTATCCCGCCCTGGAGAGGCGGCAGCTCCTGCCTACGTGAGCTCTGGCACACTCCTGCTCTCCTCAGCTGCTCCCCTGGGGCAGGAGCCGGGGTGGGAGCCGGGATGGGCAGAGCTGCCACCCCCTGCCCTGGCAGAGCTCAGGAGGGGACAAGGAGAAGCCGTGACCCCGCGTTGTTCCCACCTTGGATGGGCTCATCCCTGCCCGGGGAACTGGAGCCCCATGGCCAGGCTCCCATGGAACCACATCCC
>VYXD01014237.1:14489-27401 GCA_013397195.1 Hylia prasina | reverse complement strand
AGTTTCTCCTCCATCTTGGTCCGCGCCTCAGGGCAGCGCCTCTGACCCCGTGTCCTTCACCTCAGGGCAGCCCCAGCTCGGTCTCCTTCACCTCAAAGCAGCTCCTCTGTCCCGTGTCCTTCACCTCCAAGCTGCCCCTCTGTCCCGTCTCCTTCACCTCTTCACAACTGTCTCTCCAGTTCAGTAGCCTCACCTCAGCACTCCTCCATCCTGGCTCCATCACCTCAGGGTTTCCCCTCTATCCCAGCTCCTTTGCCTTGGAGTTTCCCCTCCATCTTGGTTCCCGCCTCAGGGCTGCCCTTACATCCCATCTCCTTCACCTCACAACTGCCCCTTCCATCTTGGTCCTCCCCCCAAGTTTTCCCCTCCATCCCATCTCCTTCAGTTCAGGGCTGCTCCTCCATCCCGGCCGCCTCAGATGGGAGCCACACAGCCCCAGCCCCTGCCCTGCATCCGAGGAAATCTCCACTGAAACAACCCCAGCGAGATCCAAATAAAACATGGCCATTAACGCCCTCCATAACCACCTAACTCAGCAGCAAGGACCCTCTGTCACAGCCAGGATCAAACAGCAACCTGGAGCAAGCAGCTTCTGAGTAAAGCTGAGGAACAAGAAGTGGGTGAAGCTGCACCCTCAGACCCCGCGTTCCCTTTGGAATCACAGCTGAGAATGGGCTTAAAAACCCCATCTTGCTGTCCTCTTCCCCAGCACATCTCACACATCTGCTCCGTACTGCTGCCTCCAAGGATTTACTACGGTTTTCCCTCGCTTACTCGCCGTCCAGCCCCCATTTGCTTTTTTGGACCCTGGCAATCCGAGCTTGAGTACTTCAGTTGTCCAGTTGCCAATCAAAATATTTGAAGGAAATGTTTATTTTCTTCTCGAAATCACACCAGCTGCTGCACTAACTGAATAAGCCCATTTAGCTGTAAGAATTTAACCATTGTAAGAGTGAATTGAGTCCCCCAACTACTCCAAAATCTGACCCAATCTATCAGCGGAAATGTCAATGTTTTGGATGGGAGTTTGGGGAAGTGTGGAATGTGTATTAAATAAAAGCCATGTAAAGGTCAAAGCCCTGATTAGTAATGCCACTGTCTCCTCCTTAGGGCTGAGCTGCCCCAGGGATCGCAGAGGCCGGGACACACCCCGTGATTTAATTGTGCAGCTGCAATTTGCACCTTTTGAGGACCCCCAAGTCCCCCCCGCACGTGGGCCCGGATAGAAACATGCTTTGAAAGCTGCTCAGAGCCCCTTTCCGGATAAAACAGCACTGCAGTGACACAGCAGCTCTCTCTCTGCCTCAGAGACAATACAGGTCTTTCCTTGGGTGGGTGGCCAGGAGATAAATGCAGAGAGATGCCCCTAATGGGACCCAAACCTCAGCTGGGTCATGGTGGCAAGGGCTGGCCATGAGGTGGGAAGGGCTGGTTCGTGAGGCTGCCAACCACAGCGGTTTCTCTGGGTGTGTTCAGCCGCCTCCCTTCAGACCACGTTGGGTTTGGGAGCTGCCTTGGATGAAGTGGAACTAGTCCCTGCACCCTGGCAGGGTCAGGGCTGGCGGATCTGCCCTGAGATCCCTGGAAGCCTTCCAGGAGATGAGGCAATGGACCCTGCAGATGGTTTTAGGGATGGATGTGCATCCATCCCAGAGGGGCAGTGGGTGCTGCCACTACCTCCTAACCCAGGAACACATCTACTCAGCCTGGAGGGAAGAAAGGGCAGCAAAAGCAACGTCAGGACCTCTTCAGTGCTGCAATGGTACCCAGAAAACCAGCTCACCCAGGCACGTGGCAGAGCACAGCACCGGGGCTGATGTACAGCAGGACCATCATTATCAGATCCTCTGGGGCCAGGCAGCGACGTGTGGAACCTGAGCAGCTCCTCAGCACCCCAGATACCACCTGGTCCCCACCTTAGAGGTGTGGGGAGCACGCGGTGGTTGATGGACCCAGTCAGCAATAAACCTGAGCTTGTGTGGATGTTACACAACAAATACTCACAGTGTGTGAGACACACAGAGAATAAAGGGAATTTAAAGGGAACTTGATAGCACGGCACTCTCCAAGTGTATAGAATATAAAATAGCTTCAGCCTGGCCATAGATCACTGTTCTAATTCTATGCATATGTGTGCCTTGCAAAATTGTCATGAAAAATCCATCCCAGAGGGAAAAGCTCTCCTTTCCTGTCTTACTCCACAATGATTGACAACAATGTAAACACTAATGATACTTTATGCTTCTGTATATAACACACCAGCATGTGTGTGACGAGTGGGGACAGACATTCCTGCTCTGGTTATACCTTTGGCTGTTTTTTTCTCTGTTCATTTCCATCACACTTGGACCTCCAAGCCATCTTTGAGCATTTTTCTGACCTCTGTCCCTCTCTCCTTCCCTCCCCTGATCACAGTAACTCCACGTGGGAGCACAGAGAGGCAGGTGGCCAAGGGAAGGAGAGAATCTCCATGGGAAGGTGCACGAGATGCATCTGATCTATGCAGCCCCAGCTCATCTCTAGAGAAGGCGCCGCTCTCCTCCCCACCCACGCATGCAGGCACGCTCTCACGCCTCTGTCACGTATGTTAACAAGTTCATTTGTTTCCAAGTCAGAGCCAACTAAAAAAGAAAACGGCCCCTTCCTCCCAGCCCACGTAAAATAGAGCAAAATATATTTTGGGGGAGGAGGGGAGGTGTTGAAAAAAAAAAAAAAGGAGGGTGTGAACAGCATCCGTTGTTACACGCCCATGGAGCACTGCTCTGTATCTGATAGAACCAGCTCACAAACTGGGTGCACGGACTTCCTCTGCAGAGCCAGAAAAAAAAAAAACGCAAACCCCAAACCAAAACACAACAACACACAGGTCCTTATCACAGCATCGCCAGGCACCACCTCAACACTGCCAAGCACGTTTGCTGCTCAGTTTTGTGATTCTCCCCAAACACCGTGTGCTGCCGTGCACACACACACGCGGCCCCAAGCCCACCCCGCTGAGCAGCACAAACCCAGCTCCTGGGTCCTCTCCCACCCCAAATATGCTGGGCAGCACCAGAGCAGGGAAATTCCCGGATGTTCCCAGCTCAGTGAATCATGCACCGCATCTCAACCCTCTCTGCAAACCCTTCCAGGTCCATTGGGATGCTCCAGTTCTCTGGACCCATCCTTCTGGGGAGGACCCCGTGCCTAACTCCAGTGTGGATTTATGCAGAACCAGTCCAGCCGCACGTCCTGTGCCTGCAGTGTCCTCCAGAGCTTACATTAGCTCCTCTGCCTCGCCGTGTTTACCCCCTCGATGTATTTACACAGAGCCATCAGCTCCGCTCCCGCCTGCCCTTGGCTAGACTAAACAAGCCCAGCTCTCCCAGCTTCCGGCACAGCCTCGCTCATCCCGGAGCCCCCTGCCCGCATCCCCCTGCCCGGCACATCCCCGCCGCTCCATCCCGCCGAGCTAATGAATAACGGTGCTAATTGGAGCGGGTGGGTGGGCTGAGCCGGCATCCCTCCGCCCTGCCTGCGCTTTGCTCTTTACCTCTATTCAAAGGGTATTAAAACAAATTAACAAGCCCTGACTACATAAAAGGAAGCTGCTGGATTTACAACCCAGCCTGCAGCTAGACCACCTTGCCTGCCGAGCAGGTTTGGGCCAGGCCACGTCTGCCATGGGAATCCCGCAGCGGAGGGTGATGACGGCACAGGGGGCTGCAGGAGCCCGGTGAGGCGGCAGCACCCGGGCTGGGGGCTCCCCACCCCGCTCTGAGCACTGCGGATCTCAGCACACTGGAAAATCCCATGGTAAAGGCAGGATGGCACCCCTGAGGCAAATTCCTTGCTGTTCTCTAGGGGGGCAGCGCCCTGAGCTGTGGCTGGGGACGGCCACATGACCGTGGCACAAACGCAGTGCCTGGGCTCTGTCCTGGGGTAAGCTCCTGCCCAGCACTGCTCTGTGGCTCATCTGTGACTTTTCCGTGCCAAATTCACTGAGGGGACATCACAAATGTAAAGGAGAGGAGCAGAAAAGCAGTTTAAAGATAGACACAGAAGGCTGAAAGCAGGCAGGAAACCCATCTCGAGCATGTTCCTTCCTTTGAGGCTGAAGCTGAATCCCACAATATGTTTTCTTCCCACTAATGCTTGCCTAGCTTCCTTTGGAAACAATTTAGTCTCTGCCCGTGGTAGAATGTTTTTATCCATTAAGAAACGGATATTTTAAAGAAACCATAAGTCAATCTGGACAGGGATTAGGAAGCAGCAATTCAGTGTATTTGCTGGGCCCATAATTCAGGACTCAACCTCAGAGCAGCCACGTTGCATTTCGGAAACAATAGGGGCACTTGCTGCCTATGCCAAGAGGCTTCTTAAAAGTAATATAATACTTTAAAAATGTATATTTAAAAAGAAAAAGAGAGAGAAAGATTTTACTTTAAAGGCATATGATGAAGCATTCTGCGGATGATAAAAATGTTGTGCTGGCCTGAGGTAATGGATTGGGAATGAAGCTGAGGAAATTCCAGATCAGGAGATCTGAAGCTCTTCACCAGTGAACACAGTCTCCCCCAAAAACCATTCAGCAGGCACTAAGGCTACGAGAGGTTTGCAAAAGGATCCAACATTTACTGTCCTCCCTGTGAAATCAAGAGAGTTTGTCTTCTCTGGACCAAAAAGAAGAGGGTGCAGGGGAATGTGAAGTGCATCAATCAGAACAGCTCGCTCTGGTACCAAGGAGATCCAGTCTGAAATCCCTTTGCAATTGTCCTGGTGAGTGGCAAGGCCCCTCCATGCTGCTGGACAAGGCACACAATTGCTTTTGAGTGGTTGAAGATGTTTCCAGCACAGAGCTGGAGCGTGGGCGGTCCTGCTCTGCTGTGCTGGGAACAAAATGGTTCAGCCTGAGCCACTGCTGAAACACGGGCAAGGGAGGACACGGAGAACTGGGGGCTGCTCCTGGGGAGGACCAGCCCACCTCCCCTGAGCCAGGGGGCCCCCAGAAGCAGCTGAAGGCAGGCAGCAGAAGTCCCTTTAACATCTTGCTTCGCTTCTGAGAGCTACATGACTTTTTTAAGCTAAAAGGCAAAACTCAACTGAGGCAGGCACGCGAGGCTCTGGCTTCGCGTGCCCCGTAATAAGGAACCATTTCGAGCCATCCTAATGACAGCTTGGTGTCTCTCTGCGGGGATGGCAGGGCTGGGATTGCAAACACTCACATTTTCCAGACCTCTCTGGAGAGACAAGCATTGGGCCAAATCCTCAACAGGGGCTCTGCTCGGTTGAAGCCAGGGAAGCAGAGCTGGGTGGTGATGGGGGTCTGCCTGTCTGACCTGCCCAGCACTGGGCCAGATTCTCATCACAGCTATGGGAGGTGAACCCAGAGTTACCCTGTTAACCCCCAGAGCAGCGCAAGTGGGAATGAGATCTGGTGTGTGCAGGGTTGTCAGTGTCCATCCCATTTGGGGACAGGCATGGGAAGGGATCAAGTCTCTGCCCATCTGAGTGGGGCAAGGCAAGGCCAGAGCCACTGAAATACCCTGACACTGGAGAGAGCAGGATCCGACCTGCCTCGGAGCCGTGCTCTCTCCTCCCTTATTTCCTGGCATGCCCTTCAGAAACCATCGGCTTTCTCTTACCAGGAGGGTTTTGGTTTGAGACCATTTAACCTCAGGATGATCATTTTACATGGGGGCTATTTATAACCTCCAGGGGCTGCTTTACTGAAAGCCTCTGCCAGTGGCTGAGGGCCAGACCCTTCTCCCACCCCCAGCAGCGTCCTTGCCGTGATCTCCACCACGGCCACGGCTTTCCCTCCTCAGGAGGAGAGATTGGACTGGGCCAGAGCAAAGACATCTCCCAAGAGCCCCAATTCTCCCAAAGATAAACACCGTCTCCTGCCTGCCTAAAAACCCAAACTCCACGTGCTGTTCTCAGGGACTTGAGGCGCTGGGATCCCCCCACAGTGGCCGAGGCTGTTCCTGAGCATCCCAGCTCCCAGCCTGCTTCTGCCAGGAGCAGATTAGAAAGTTGGTGCAAACTGCCTGGTCAGCACAACAGGGAGGCTGAGCACCCCCCCAGCACACGAGCAGAGGGAGCTGGGCACTGGTGGAGGGAAAAACCTCCCTGTCCCCCTCTTAATCCCTGCACAGGGATGCTAAAAACATTAACCTTGGGAAGCACCCCGTAAAAGATAGCGGGGGCCGGATGAACCCCAGCCTGCCCCACCGCCTCTCCCCGCTGGTATCTCGTTCTGCTTCCCACTAATCGGCCTCTCCTGTGTGTTACCCAAGAATGTGCCAAGTCGTGAGAATTACAGGCCTGTTAACTCCCGTGTTGTTCTTGGCACGGGCCGGGCTCCACTCGCTCGGGTAAAAATTATGATCTTTGTGAATAAGCCGTGTGTGTGCGAGAGAAAGAGGGGTTTTTAAAATGATGATTATGATTGGTCATAGCCAGAGCTGTGTCAAAAGGACAGGGCTGAGATGAAAATTACTGAGCTGGTCCTGCTCCGAGTTACGCTGGTAGGAGCCCACAGTCATTTTAAGACGGTTCCTCCGACTCGGGAACAAGGGAGCCAAGAGCAGAGCGTGCACAAACCGCCTTTTGCAGCATTCCTGGGACTTCGGATTCACTCCGCAGGAATGATTTCAGAGGCTAATTTTGTGTGTCTCCACTCCTGCTGTCACTTGACATTTGGGAATTTGGCAGGGGCGGTAGCTTGTGGCCAACTCCATTTTTTTCCTCGTTGAATTTGTGTCATCACCTGATTCTTTGCTCCAAACGACGCTCTTTGGGGTTCTGGCACTGCAGGGGGCTGTGCTAATTTAAAATACAAATCTTTTTTTCTTCCCTCAAGAATCTCTTTCTTTATGATGCAGCCAACGGGACAAGCCTAGAAAACTCTTAAACTCTCTCTTGCTTTTTTAAAAAAACCCAAATGATAAACCTACACAAAATGCCCGTGTTCTTCTCATAAGCCCTGCTAATATCAATGAAAATTCCAAGCGTGGAGATTTGCATCTCAATGAGAAATAAATTAAATTTTCTCTGTAATTTTGGGTTGGGAGGAGCGGCGCAGCTTTTACAGTTCAGGTTAACATTTTCAAACATGTCTTTACACCCAAAACTCCCTCTTTGCCAATGACAGCGAGACTTTCAAACAACTGTATCCCTTCTGAAAACACAGCACAAGGGTTTTGGGAGCTTTTTCTATGAAACTTTCCCAGAAGGGCCACTTCTCATCAAAATTCCAAGTACTGACAGGTTGAATGCCACTCCTTGAAGCCCTGTTAGTATCTCTGCTGATTTCTGAAGGAAAAGAATCAGCAAGACTAAAAGTGCCTCGAAAAGCAGCACAGAAAAGGAGATTGGTCTCTTAACTCATCCTGGCAACATCTGCCTGTGCAGAAAGACAGGAGCAGCACAGCAGCTGAGATATTTTAATGCCTTGCTTACTTTGGGACTGAAATTCCGGGATTAGCAGCCTGATCTCTGTCAGGTAACTCCAGTGGCAATTCCTGCCCCTGTCCTGGCAGCGAGCTGCGGATTCCTGGGGAACGCCCAGGGACTCGGGCGCTCTTTGCCGCTGGCAGAGCTGGGAAGAGCAAAGGCTCTGTGTGTGTGTGTGTGCCCGTGCAGGTGTGCATCCTTGTGGGGAATTATGCTGGAGCTGGGCGAGGGATCACCACACTTGGCACCCACACAATGATAAGAAACCGTTGGGATTAGCATGTAAAGCACGGAACACCCTCCCTGGCTGATGCATAACCATAGCGCGGCTGCCTTCATGTCAGAGGAGCTGCTGGGTTCAAAGGGTGCTGCTCTCACCTCCCTCCAGCTTCTGTTGCTTGGTTGTTCCTCAAAACCCAAATCTAATGGTGCAAAAAGTGACTTAATGGGTGCAAAAAAGGCTTCCAAGGTCACGAAATCCACACAAATCCACACAAACCCCTCCCTGGCTCCTTAACCAGGGGAGAGCTGGACTCCAGCTCTAAAATCCCATCCAGAGGGAAGCTTGTTCCCACTCACCCACACCAGGAGCACGAGGGGTGACACTGGGACTCTGGGGTGGTTACCTTGGATCGGAGTTTGAGCCTGGGAGCCGAAGTGGCTCGGGGTGCTGAGGGATCCACGGGGGTTGGGTGTTGTCGGGGTGACTCTCATGGACTGGCGCAGCCGTTCCAGCTCTCCATAGCGGTCGGTGAAGGGTTTGGCTTGGTCCTCCAGCTTTTGTCTGTGCCCTGGAACATGATAAAAGAGTCTGGTATCTGATCAGCTCCCCTTTGGCTGCAGCACCCTGGTTACACAGGGAGCCAGTGCTGCCTCTGTCTCTGTGGTTTGCTGTTACTCACACGGGATAATGGGTGCCAGCCCTGGCAGGGAGCAGCTCCCGGGGCAGATGGACACAGAGTGACCCACAGGGGGAGGCTCCACGTCATCCAGAAAGTCTGCAGTCAAGGAGCTGGATCAGGATGCCCCTGCCAGAGTGACCAACCTCCACCACCCCTCACTGACTCTGAACACGGAGGGGAAACATGTGCAAGGCAGAAGAAACCATATCCTGGCAAAGTGGAGAACCAGCAAACTCTGAATTTTAAGTATTTTCTACATTGCTGAAAGAGCAAAGTCTCATCTTACTCCAGCCCCATCCCAGGTGTGCCCACCCAGCTTGGTCAGAGCCAAGGAGGGCTGGAGGAAGCACAGGAGGGATGGGATCAGCCCTTGCTGGTACCACACCGTGGCCACCTCACTTTGCTTCCCTCTGTTCCTCTTTCCTCTCCATAAAGCCGGCAGACTAATCACCCACCTCCCCCAGGCAGGGCAGCAGCTAATGAGCCTTCATAAAGCACTCCCAGCTCCTTAGGTAGCAGCTGCTGGCACAGGGCAATAATTATTAAATTTATGCTAATTGTCCCGAGGCGAGAGGCGCGTGAAACGCACTTGATACATAACTTTCACATTTTACTGTATTAATCATCGCCAAACGCCTTCGCTCTCTCTGGGCCGGATTCCAGTCTCAGTTACACCCGCACAAAGCTGGAGGGGCTCCAGAGGAGCCTCAGCTTTACATCAGTGCGGGGTTCAGACCTTGGCTTCTCCTCTCTCTTCCCCTGCCGCAGCCAGACTGCCCCGCGACACCCCCAGCTCTCTGCACCTGCCGCCGAGGGACCTTGCCCAGGTGGCACCGCCTCACCCCGGCACAACCCCAGCGCTCGGGGGCACTGGAGATGTGCAGGCACGCCGGGAGAGAGGCTGGAGACAAACCCTTCTGCAGCACTTCAGAGAGCTGGGCCTTATCAGATCCCACAGCCCGACATCCACCGAGCCAAGCTCGGCTCTTGGTGGCTTTTAAAGAAGAAAAGGAAGGCGAAGCAGCGCGTTTAAAAGGCGATAAACGCGGGCCTGCCCTTCCCCCTCACATCTGCACAGCTCTGTGAGCGCGCTGTCAGTTTATAGCAGTCACAGAAAGTCCCCACACTTCCCCCTCTTTAAATCCAACGTCTGGTATCTCCTGATCTCCCACTTGCTTGGCTCGGGCTGTGCTTGCCAGGCTGTCTGTGAAGACGCCGCATGGCTGGGATGGGAGGAAAGCACGTCGGCTCCAGAGGGGAACTCACGCTCCCAGCTGAGCTCCACAGGTGTCCCAGCACCAAACCCCTCCCAGCCACACATTCTGAGGGGCTTTGACCCCTCTCTGCTCTCTCCACATCCAGGTGAGCCCCACCATCCCCTCCAAGTTCTATAATCCCCAGACTTCCAGGGATGTGAGAGTCCAAACCGAGGGAACACGTGCTGGCACCAGAGAGGAAAACTCGGGGAGGACAAACCCAGCAGAAAGCAAAAACCCAGCGGTATTTTGAAAATGGATTTTCCCTGCTGTGTGAAGTAAACCAAGAAAACCTCAAAGCGAGACCATAAGCGATCTCTTCTCATCTCTGTGTGTCCCCAGACCTCAGGAACCTCTGCATTATCCAGGGCCTTTGGAGATGCGAGCAGCATCTGTCACAGGGTGCTTTCTCCAAGGGAAAAGTGTCTGTACAGAGGTGTCTTGTTTTAGCCCACATTTCACTATTTCACTATACATTTAAGCACACAAGAAGAAAAAATAGGGTTGTATTTCACCTTTACCCAGGTTTTTTTTTTTGGGGCAGAGCTTCGCAGGAAAGCCAAAATGACTTCAAAGACCAAGTTCCCCAGAAATCTAATGAAAATTAAATTCCCTTCCTTTATCTCAGCACAAACCCTATCCTGTGGTGGTATCTGGCATGTGACGGGGGAAATCCTGAAAAAATATATCAAGTGATCTCTATGCTGATAATGTTTTTAAAGATTATTCAGCCGTGCAGCCCCACCAAGGGCTTCATGTGGCTGTGTCATGCTGCACTCTGGTTGCTCCGGTGCCTGCACTGTCTGAAGGTGGGCACAGCCCCGTGGGCTCTGCCAGCCTGGAGGAAACCCCCTCCAGAAGGAGCTGGTTTGTGGGGAGACCCCAAAACGACCAGCAAAACCCCCAAACCCCTGAAACTATCCTGCTGAAAAGAAAGTGGAAAACCTGATGCAAATGTAAGTCAAACAGAGGGGTGGTGGGATCAGGGCTCTTCTCCCAGACCCTCTCCAGTCTGTGTCCCCATGTGTGGGACGTGGCAGCCCCAAACCCTGTGAAACGAGGCAGGGAATGAGTTAAACCCCACCAGCTTGGCCTGCCAGCCCTCTTTAGCTCAGGCTGTCTCCCCAGGACTTCCTGCCGCCTGTCACTTAGGGCTGGGGACGTCAGACTTTGTCACGCAAGAGAGAATCGCTGTTAATGGGTTTCTTTCATCAGAACAACCTGAGCTTTTTAATTTCTGCAGCGGTTGGCTTCATTAAAAGCCCTTCCCCATCTGCCCACAGCTGTCACGGAGAGGAAACCAGTGAACAATAGCTCATACCTTAGAGAACAGGAAGGTGGTTTCTACCTTCACCCAAGCACTGACTCAAAGCCTCCCGAAGCCAGTGGGCGGATTTTCAATCAACTTCAAACAGCCCCAGCCCTCATCCCAAGAAATCTGTCTGAGAAGCTTTAATCACCCCAGCCTGTCAATTTTGGGGCACAAAAGGCACTGTTGGGGATCCTGCACTGCATTCGCAGCTGGGCTTGCAGGTCAGTATTTCTGGAAAGAGCGGAGCTCAGCACGATCAAACGGTGGCAGCTCCTGACCTTGGGCACTCCTTGTCAGCAGCGCCAGGGTTTAACGCTGGATCGGGTTTCGGAATCGGTTAACTCCAGTATTGAACATGACATGATGTAAACATTGACAGATCACCTACGATCCTGATGTAATAACAAGATCTGTATCAGCATATCAAACAAACGATCCCATTGAACACTTCCCAGCTGGAAGAGCCGACGTGAATTTGACACTTTAGGCCAGTAATAAGAAGCATACTGGAAGTTTTGGGTGTTTCCTTGGAATGCAGACAGCGAAACAGTGTGTGCCACACGAGCTCAGGCCCTCAGAGCTATGATTTAAAGACATGCTTTCTGCATTAAAATATTTCAAAGACCAAACAGAGCCTGCTCTTCCTTCTAGGAGTGTGCAACCTGATGTGGCTTCCCAAGCCGGGACTGGGATGGGGTTTGCAGGCTGTGGAGGGGGAGTTCCAAAAAGCAGCTGATTTCCTCAGATTACTGAGATGCAGAACACAGAGTTGATCAAAGGCAGAAAGCTGGAGCTAGCGGCTCCAGGAACTTCGTGGCTCGAGCGACACCGAAATCTCAGAGCTGAGAGATTTGATTCAACGAAACACTTTGTGGGGCGAGCGGGAGCCCCAGGTCTGTGATTTCCCTGTGGATGGAGGTAGCTGAGAGCCGAGGAGCTGCACAGCCTCCTCCCAGCCCTGCTGGGCTCAGAGCTGGGTGTCACGCTCAGCCCCAGCCCCGCTCAGCCCCATGCTGCTGGGGAGAGCAGATGTTGGGAAGTGGCTTGGCCCTCCCCAGGAGCCTGCCTGCGGAATGCTGGCGGCAAGCTGGAGCGGAGGAAACGCCGAGGGACATTCATGAGCACACACACACACACACACACGCGCTGCAGATCATTGCCTCAGCTCCAGACAGGAGAGATGGGGGCCAGGAGAGGGTGGCATGGGCTGGCACAGCAGCTTGAGCCACGCTCAGCCCCCTTCAAAGCATCCCCCTGGCATTCCACCATCCTCCCACCAAGGCTCTGCCTAAATATTCCCAGCCTAACTCCAGGGCTGAGCCAAGCTCATCAGGAGCAGTCCCTGCCCATAAAGCCGTGGCTCAGTCTCTACACGTCCACGAGAAGGGACCACAAGAAAGCAATCAGCAGTGGATAAAACTCCGTCTCAATGTGCAAAACACCTTTCAAATCCCTCCCGTAGCCCTCGAAATAGGTACTTCAGAGAGACACGCCAGTCCTCTGCAGAGGCTGGAATTTTTTCCCAGTCTGAGTCTCGGCTAGACTATCAAGTCCCAGCATGTGCTCCAGAAAGAAGCCACATGTGAAACTCCTGTGTTATGGGAACAGCAGGCCTGTCCCTTGCAGCAGATGCTGGGCTGGTTTCACCTTTGCACACCTCTAACACGAGGCAAGAGCATCGCTCGGGTTCTCCCTGGAATCCCACCTCTACACCCGCCACGGGAAATTCCCAGCCAAGAAGAATTCGGCGCAGCCCCAGTGCCAGGGGAGGAGGGAGGGGAGGACAGTGCGGAGNCCGGGCTTTGCTTTGGTTTCCTCTGGCTTTCGTGAGACACTGCTGCTACTGTCTTTCTGCAGCTCGAGGAGAAAGGGGAGTGTGGCGCAATGCGCCCCGGCCCGCATGTCCTGGCACAGCCTTCACACCAACAACCAAAGGAAAATAATATTTAAAGGGGTGGGGGAGAGAATTAGGAAGGAGGGAAAAAAAAAAAAAAAAAAAAAAAAA
>VYXD01014236.1:48904-109591 GCA_013397195.1 Hylia prasina | reverse complement strand
CTGAAGTACAGAACCAAATAAAGATGGGCACTGCAGTCCCCACGGCCTCAAAACCAGGCACGTGGGGCTGTGTTCATATGCACCCCCATGTCTCCAGAACAAACATAACCACAGAGTTGTGTTTACTCAGCATCCCACTGCTCGACTGCACCACACAAGTTGCTCCTTTATCCAATGCTCTATAACCCTCATGGTCCCTGCTCCAGCTCTCTCTATCCCAAGAATTCACATTCAGCACTAAACTCAATCCATCTCCTTCCTAAATGCTGCACACAGTCCAATTTCTCACCTTCTCCCTCCTCCCAGGTCCTACAGCTTGTTTCCTCCATCACAACCATCCTTCCTAGGTAAGAAATGATTCTCAGATCCCCCTGTTCCTCCTTGGAAATCCATGCCAAGTCACAGATCCTTGCTTTTCTTCCCATCAACAGGCACAGCACTCACCTTGGTAGATAAACAAGGTTGGTGGCAAAGCACTCATGAGCATCAAGCCATGATTCAGCCACGACACGCCAACAGCCACAGAATTTAATGTGAAACTGGGTCAAATCCTAACCTGCTTCACCAGGTTTTCTCATCACCAACCCGCATGACGACCAAGGGGGAAAGAGAAGGGAAATAAAAAGTTCATGGCCACCTACAGGGTGCCCAGAGAAGCTGTGGCTGCCCCTGGATCCCTGGAAGTGTCCAAGGCCAAGTGTCCAAGGTTGGATGGGGCTTGGAACAATTTGGGATGGTGGAAGGTGTCCCTGCCCATGGCAGGGGGTGGAAAGAGCAGAGTTTTAAGGCTCATTCTGTGCTAATATGATGATATGTCATTCTGCCCCACTTTCTTCCCCATTCTCAGAGCTCTGTCCCATGGAGCAAATAGGAAACGGGATTTTTTGTGGGTGAAATCCAAGAAAAAGCTGTTCAGATCTCAGTGAAACCATTTTCAGCCCACAAGCTCCAGAGCTGACACCCATGGACACCAGGCAGTTTCAAGAAAGGTGACGAACACTCCCTGCAAAGATGGTTACACTCTCCTAAACCCAGAAGGAGTCACAGCAGGGGATAAAAAAAAATTAATCTTTTTTAATTGAACATATTCCAGAGTAGCAGAATCACGGCCCAGGACAACAGCAGCCCTGTAAGCAGTGACAGATCCCTAAGGCCACCACACTCCCCAGTCCAGTGCCCTTCCCCACCTCTCAGCAGGAAATGAAAACCACATGGACTGGCCAGGGAAGGGATTGATTAGCTCATCTGGTCCTACCCACCACGCAGCAAAAACTGCTCCCTACGAGAAATTTCCCAAATTGCTCTATCCAGTCTCACTTGTAAAAGTCCAAAGTGATGGAGTTTCCAGCTCTTCTCCTGGGATATGATTTCTCCTTGCAGGAAGCCTTTCCTAGCAAGGCTTTCCTTTTGAAAATGTCTTCATTTCAATTTGCTGCCCCCTCCCCTCCCCTGCCTGTGTGCATTTGTGAACTACACTAATGAAACAGATTAATACCAAAAAGGAATTACAATTTAGGAATAAATTAGTTTATTTTCCTTTTATCCTCTACCAAAACCCCTCAACATGTCAAAGGAAGTCTGAGTCTCTCTGAAATCTTCTTTTTTAAATTGGTCCCACTGCTCATAATTACACCTCCCCTCTATCCATACAAGTTACTTTGCTTTTCTTTCCCCTTCTCCTTTTTTAGGGAGGAGGGAAAGAAGGCAGAGAAAAGAGTAAGAAAGGGTGGGGTAAGGGGAGAGAGGAGAGGGACACATCTCATCAGATCAGCCTTAATTACTTCCAAGTATCTGAAAATGAAGGTTGTGATAGTGGTGTTGCCTGATGAATATTCCCAGCTTCACTCCAGATGCAGGATCTGAGTTTATCCAACAATTGGGTTTTCTGCACCAGGAAACAGCTTCCACTTCCCTGGAATCCCAATGAGAAAGGCTGAGATGTGGTCAAACTGTGGGCAGCAGCTTGGAGGAAAAAGGACTAAGGGCTCAAATGCTGCTCCAAATAAATAATATTTGTTCACAAAAATCTGGAAGGGCTGCAAGAGACAAGCAAAGCCCCAAATATCCACCAGGCTGGAGGTTAAGCACATACTTGTAAAGGGTGTCAAAAATGCAATGGCTTCGACTGAAAATGTCCTTTAAAAAGCACTAGATGGGAAAAGTCTACTCCAACCAGGATCCTATTTCCCCAAAGGATTTTATACCCATGTCTGGTGGTAAAAGCTATTCTAATTTATTAGAAAAAATGGTTATTTTGGGCTTGATCATCACTTCAGCAAAGAATGACCCGCTGGATCCAAGAGCCTGCTGCTACTTCAAGGCTCTCCCTCTGGGATAGGGACACCTTTCACCAGCCCAGATTACTCCAAACCCCATCCCACCTGGTCCTGAACACTTGCAGGGATGGGGAAATACAGAGATTGGGAATTACAAGTCATTAAAGGCTGTTCCCATCCCACAGGTGGCCCAGCTCAGTGTCACTTTTTAAAGGTTTCCACTCCTGTCAGGAGTTTTGCTGGAGATCTTCATTACCTCTTGTTCAAAAACATTCAACCATGTGTGCAAATCCTTGCCACACACTGATCTGAAGGCCAAGGGGAATTTTTTAGGTGGGAGGGCTGCTCCAGGTAGGAAAACCCATCGAGGAAGATGTGAGGAAAGCTCACACTGCAGAGGAGCTCTCTGCTTGCTTCAGCAGCAAAGTTTAACTCCCACCCTTGCACGGCATGTTCTGATATTTAAAAATATTCAGTTGACTTCCAGATCTCCTGTGGCCTTTATTTTTCTGACGGCTTCTCCTGGATGGGAAATACGGGAAAATCCAAACTGCAGCAAAGAGCCAGGAACCAGTGCAGCCACTGACCTGGGGCCAACTTTGGGGTGTTTTTGTTTAAAACACAAGTTTTAGAGAGCTGTAAGAATAAATATGTATTCTAAGCCCTCGGACACTTATTAGAGGTCTAAAAGAAAGCAGTCCTGGGAATAGGAAGTGCATATCCAAAGGGAAAGCTGGAGCACAGGGAGGCAGCCTGCCCTTCCCTGGCTGCACGTCTCCCTTTCTTGGCTGCAAGGAGCAGCAAGGAAGTGATTATAAAGCATTTATTTGCAAAATCACAGCCAATAAATCCAAGAGCAACAACAGCCTCCCTCACACTGCTCCGTCTTTGGGTGGGGGGGAAATGAAGGAGAGCTGTAGGTCTGACCAGCAGGCAGGTGCATGGCAGGAGATCTTCACTCCAAAGCTTTTTGGGAAGAGGTCAAGCCTCTAAAATGGAATATTCACCCAGGCTGCCTCTTATCTCTGCTGTTTTGAAGCCCTAGAAAATAAAAAGCCTTAGAAAGGCAATGACAGTTGTGGAATGAAAGCGCCTGAAAAGGTTAAAAAGAAAAAAAAAAGGACTGGGCTGTTGAATGAGGAAATGAGTAAGGGAGAGCAAGAGAAAATAAAATGGTACAGAAAAAGCCATCTAAATTCTCCTCCCCTTTCCTGGATACAAATACCATCACAAGAAAACCGTAGGAAGCGAATCTGACTGCTTTGAAAATCACTGAGGTCAAAAGCCCGACAGAAGAAAGGAAAAAGGATTAAACAAAGGGATGATATAATCTATCCAGCTATAATTTAAACCTTCGAGGTATAAATAGCTCCACTACAGGGCTCAAGTCAACCACTAATTTACACTGCAATCAGGAGGGGGAGGCAGATACCCATCCCCACAAGCAGATTAATCCTTAATTGCTCATTTTTGCATTTCTGACACCTTTCTTTTGAAGTACCAAAGCTGGTACCGTCTCACAAAAGGCGCTGGTGAGCCTGAAAATTGGAGAGATGAGCCTGGCTGCTGCTTGTTCAGGGCCCATGCACAGTCCCAGATGCTTTTGTGGGTCCTCAGTGCAAAGAAGAAAGGAGATGGCTCCAATCCATGGGGATAAGAGAGGATCAAAGCCAGCATTTGCCAGTTTGACACAAAGGGAAGCAGGACTCGCATGACAGCTCGTGTTTCACAATGTTTTTCCAAGGCCTTAATTGCAGATAAATACTTACTGGGATATTCAAATACTCGTGAGCACTTCAGAGGCTCTAAATCCCTCTAGGAATACTGGCAAGGATGGGGTGTGTGATGTGAGATAAGAGCAGCAGGACCACCAGGATCATCAGCTGGTGGCTTTCAGAAAGGGACACCCAACCCCTTCTCCAGTGCTGTGTCCTTCCCACTTGGTTTATCTTGATCCATGCGAGGAAGGCAATGACAAGGATGGAAATGACTGTAGGGGGGGTTCTTCAGTCCCTGCACACATCCCCTATGCAGCTGCATTGATTTTTAGGGGAGAAAGTCATTCTTCACCACGTTGTCAACGTCTGGAATTCGGTTCAAGAGCCCAACCCTCCCTGTTCCTGTGTGCATCCCGTGTTCCCAGGTGGAATGGCTGTGTCCAGACACCTCCTGCATTTGTCTCCTGGGTTAATTAACCACCCTGCCCCTGTTAATGACCCTCACTGCACCCCAGCCTATCTGAATTGGATGAAAATATCATCCTAGAACGAGAAGCACAGACTGGTTTGGGTTGGAAGGAATCTTAAGAGATTATCCAGTGCCACCCCCTGCCACGGCAGGGACACCTTCCACTGTCCCAGGGTGCTCCAAACTCTGTCCCACCTGGCCTTGGACACTTCCAGGGACTCAGGGGCAGCCACAGCTTCTCTGGGAAATCCATTCCAGGGCCTCCCCACCCTCACAGGGAAGGATTTCTTCCCAATATCCCACCTAACCCTGCCCTCTGTCAGCAGGAAGCCATTCCCCCTTGTCCTGTCACTCCATCCTTTGCTCAAACTCCCTCTCCAGCTCCCTTGGAGCCTCTTCAGGCACTGAATTCTCCTTCCCTGCTGCCCACAGTGTGGGATCAGCCCACAAACAGCCAGGGCACATCCAGCCTTTCATCCACCAACATCCCCAAAACTCTCAGGGCTGCCATGTCCCTGCTATTTTTTATTGATGAGATACAGCATCCCATATAAAAATTCCTATCCTGTAACACATCAGACTTTGTTTAGCCAACAACTTCCTCCTAACACCATCTCATCACTCACCAACCTCGACTGTGCCCAACCTCTACTACACAAAACTTGGATTTATTCATTTTGGGAAGCATCCAGCTTGATCCCACTATCTGGGGTGGGGGTTTTTTGTGTCCCTGTGGGTTATTTCATTAGGATGTGCCCCTGGAAACCTTATTCCAGGCTGAGAGTGCAGCTAGTGGGAAGAAAGACTTCTTGATGATGCATTTTCCTACCAAAATAGAAGCAGCATCTTTAAACACTAACAGATTTCAGCTTCCAGCATGGCAGTCCCAGGGCAGGAGACTGAACCAGCTTTAACTACTGAAGTCACACAGTGAAGAATTTGTGGGAAAAAACAAAAAAGAAGGGGGGAAAAAAAAGTGTGGTTTCTGTATTACAGCAGCCACGTGCTCCAGATGGATTAAATGCCATGTAGGCTGGTGAGAAAAAAACCCAACCTTGCTCCTCCCCCGAAACAGAAGTTGAGACAATTCACATCAAAACTGGATCAAGCACAAGGCAAAAATCACCAAATGCTTCAAAAGCAGCAAATTGTAACAAATTCAGATGTTCCTGCATCACTGGGAAAAAAAAACCAAAACAACCTCCACAATGTCCTGTGGTATGAAACTCTAAAAATGTATGCTAAAAATTGTGTAACACAGAATTTTTCCATATTTCTGCTCCCAAGAATAAAGACTGGGATAAATCAACAGCTGAAAGGGCTGAAAGTCATCTCACTGTGAGCCTTTGTTAATAAAAATCAGAGTATGGATGAAATCATTCAAGCTGAAAGGAAGAGCAAATGTTTTAAAAGGTATTTTCCTCTGAAAAGGAAAAAATCTGCCTCACGGTGAAGAGAGGGAGCAAATCAGTTCACGACGTTTCTTTCTTTTCGTGACAGGGGAAATTTATGAAAATTATGATTGCTGCATAAGGAAAAGTCATCTCATTACAAGCAAGACATGAAGCACTGAGGAAGAATTTCTTCCCCTGCTAAGGCTCAAACCCCAGGGCTGCCCCCACGAGATTACAAAGCAGGCATGCCCAGAGCACGGTGTGGGGACCCAAGGTGAGGCTGAGCATCCTGCTCATCGTCTGCATCCCATCACTTAACGAGCATTTCCAATTAAGCACCCCTTACAGATTCATCATGGACTTCAGCAAGCTGACAGCCCTTCCAAAAGCCCAGAAACAGCCACTTTAAAAACAATGGAAACTCCTGAACACCTGCCTGAGGGATGAACAAACTGGTGTCTAGCAGATATTATCTCTTTTTTTATTTAAGGGCAAATAAAATTGAAGCAGGGAGTAGATGTTTTAAAGCAGTTAATGTAGAGCTGGGTTGCCAGCCAACATCTCACTAAAACATCTTCCCAAATGGTACATTTCAGGATTCAAAACACATAAAAATAAAGAAATAGATATTAAATAGATTTTGATCCAGCCTCTGGCTGCTTGGCAAAAAGACTTTTAACAGATTCACCTCCAAAGCAAAACAGTAGTTGGGAAGCATCCTGCAGCAAAGCTGACCTACCACTGATAACTGGCTCAAAACCAGTGCCATACTGGGCTTCCCAATTTGTTTTCATGCTGTGGACACCTGTTAGCACCCCTGGTGAAATATTTGAGGGTGGTTTCAACGCTGCTCATGGCACCCAAGGGTGGACCACAGGGGCAGCTGAGGAGCAGAAAATTAATTTCCCGTGACTTGTCATTTGAGGAAACAGATCTCCATCCTGCCCAAGGCGTGTCTGAGCTCCAGGACAGCCAAACTGACCCCCTGGCAGCTCTGGGAGGAGGTGGAGCAGCACCACAACGTGAGTGTTGAGGTCTTTTTGCCCCCTCAGCACCTGCAGGGCTCTTCTTTCCTTCCCCACCAGCCTTGGAAGAGATGGTGACCTGAGGCAGCTGGAGTTTCAGGTTGGTTTTTTGACAGTAAATGATGTCTGTAAGGGACAGCTGCTCCTGGCAGCGTGCAAAAGCAGAATCCTTGTCCTCTCCACTGAGTGTTCATTCCAAGACCCACTGGGAAGAAAAAAATCCAGGCAACACCAGCCTTCATGGGGATCCCCAGGTGTCTCAGCCATTCCTGGGGCTCCCAAGTGAAACATTGAAGGGTAGAACTCCAGCCCCTCCAAATAATTTCATTTTCACTCAGATTTAACTCTTTCCCTCCAAACCCTTCTTGGTCACCACCTGTAAATTTGAGTTCACCTTTGGGATGAAGGCAGGGAGACACAAACATCCCAAACATCCCAGCAAGTGCCTGCTGAGCTCCCATCACTTCCACACACCTGAGTCTTCTTACATGGATTAAAACACCAAGACAACGTGAATCCCAACCAACTTCTCTCCTGAAAAACCCTACTCAGCTTCCAAATTACTCCACCACCTTCCTGCTGCTTAATCCCTTGTGCCATTTCCCCCTCTTGCAGAGCTCTCACCTCATCACAAGTTTTCTCTGCAAGGAGGAACCTTAAGTAACTAAACCCAGATGGGATGCAGCTGCAGAGACCTCCCTGCTCAGTCCCAGCTGCACCTCAGAAGCTCAGATGTCAGTTTAGATGCCATAACATCCACTCATTTTGAGGGAGAAAGGGCAACATTTCATCCTCAAAACTGGTTTGTCTCAAATAAGAAGTTTTTTGAAAAATCACGGTCTTGTTCACATGGTCTTGTTGATTTAGCAAGATGATCTAGTGCAAGGTGTCCCTGCATGTGGCAGGGGGTTGGATTAGATGGTCTTTAAGGTTTCTTTCAACCCAGAACATTTTATTGTTCTGTGATTCTGTGACTTCTCCAGCCCCTTGTACAAGACTGGAAGCAGCCCATACTAATATTTTTTTGTTTGGTTGCTTTTTAATTTGTTTTGTGGGTTTTGTTTTGTTTTAATTAAGGACCAGGTCTAGTTGAATTTTGAACCTACAAACTTCCTCCACAACGACAGCAGTTTGACCTTGTGCTTCCTCAAAGCTCAGCCCAAAGTAAGAACTGAGGTTGCCAAGAATCTGCTGAGTGAGGTGCAGCCAAGCTGGGCACCTTCCAGGGGGGAAAGAGAGCCATGAAGAGGTAAAACACAGCTTTATTGTAGGATTAACTCCATCAATATTTGAAGTGTTACACCTTAAAGAGCTTCTCCCCTCCCTCCAGCTCTGCAAAGAGAGAACCGCTCAGCAAGGCACACAAACCACATCCAGTGGAAGCAGAACCCGGCCCAGCAGCTCAGACACAGCCCCCATCCCACAAATGCTCTCTGCAGCAGCAAAACCATGGATTACAGTGTTTCCTTCCCCAAATATTGTACACTTCACCTGGTACACCACCACTTCCTGCACTACAACTTACAGGCTGGGCAGAAGCACCTGGGTGAGAGGACAAGAGAGGAAGGGAAAATGTCTTGCATATGGATGGGCACCTATAAAATGCATTAAAAATCAAGTTTGGGAATTAAATTCCCCCAGCAATGGTCAACCAAAATCTAGTTTCTCTCTAAAGCTTTCCTCCTTCTTGGATCTCCCCAGATCACCCTTCCAGTTTCCCCAAGCAGTAATTTACCTCTTTCCCCAGCGAGCTCATCCCTTGGCTCCACAGGTACCAACTGTGCCCTCTCTCACCCCAAGTGTTGTTATATTTTGACGAAGCTCAGAGCAACTGGTGGAGTTTGTAAGACAAATACCACATTTGGTGTCAGAACTGGAGGATTTACGCATCAAAAGCTTGTCTGGCTTCTCCTCAGCTGCAGCCGTTTACCTGCTGCCAGGTATCACTTCCCCTGAAATGCACACCCACCTTAGGCCACCACAGGTAAAGGATCACAGCCCGAGGAAGTACACAAAAATAATTAATTTTCCCAGCCTGCCTTATCTCCCTGTGGACATGCACATACAAAAATCCCCAACCCAAATATCTCGGAACGACTCTGTGTGAAAAGGGAACGGCTCCCTGACCACGCGCCGCCGGTTCTGCACCACAAGGAGATGGTCCACGTGTTTAATGCAGCACAAATGCATCCGGCCACCAGCTGGAGCTGCGAGGGGTCCACGTGTCCCTTGCCAAATTCCTGTGTAATTTTTCATTCTCTCTTCTTAATCATTGCGTAATCCAGGGAAGATTTGTAGAGCAGCATTAAAGGAAAAGTCGCTGGTGCGGAGAGAGGAAAACACCGGTGACGGTGCCAGCCTGACAGGGGATTTCCAGGCTTTGCTCTTGGAAAGGCCTGATAAGATGGATATATTTGTTTTAGCTTTCAGCAAGGAACCTCAAGGATTTGGATTACAAAATCCTTAAATAATATCACGAGAATTGAGTTCTGGAAGAAGAGAGAGGAGAAGTTAATGGCGTTAGCAACCACTGACCTGGCTAATCCCATTGCTGACCTGTGTCTGGCTGGGCAAACGTGTTCCTGAAACCTGGATGTGGTTCATAGCACATGGTCTTGGGGCAAGACAGTGCAATTCCAATGGTACCACTGTTGGGTGCAATTCCAGAGTTTCGTGGTTTTTGGTTTGTATCAGCTGGGACCAGACCTTCTCCTCTGGCCCCTCCACCTCCAGTGTCCTCTGTGCTTGGTACTGTGAAAAAATGTCACCAAAGCAGCTGCACTTGTATTTTACCAACAAACCCAAAGCACATCTCATTGAATTCCCTCTTCTTTTCTGTTGGAAGGAATCTTAAAGGTAATTTAATTCCACGCTGGTGCCATGGGCAGAGACACTTTCCACTCAACCAGGTTGCTCCAAACCCCATCTAACCTTGAGCACTTCCAGGGATGGGGCAGCCAATCTGTTTTATTGAAAATGTGGATCAACTCAACCCTCCCACGGGACCAAATATAATCAAAGGATGTGTCTGGAGACATCAACATGAAAAATATTTGCTCCTATAGGTGCAGGCTCACCAGTGTCAGCAGTAGCTGTGCTTAGCTGCAATTACCTAAATTAGCATGGCTTGATCTCAGTGGAGACAAGTTGTTGAGGAAGCCCAGAAACTTAGCAGGCAAACAGCACTAAAAACCTAAACTGACTGCAGCTGCAGCCCTCCTGAAAGCTGAACCTGTGGTTGCTACACCCTTGGCAACGTATTTTTGAGGCAACCACCCCTTCGGTGCAGTTTCCCATCTGTTCAGGCAACAGGTACATCAGTTGCTGGTATCGGTTTTTCAGGACTGAATTTCAATAAAAATTGCATGTCTCAGAAGGATGTGAGAGCAGTTGATGTCTGTGCACTGATCGTTATGCCTAATTAACATAAAAATGAGGTTTTCCTAATCACCTGCAAGAGGAAACCTGCTTGCAGAATGAGCTACTGGGAAAAAAAAATAAATTACTCCTCGGGGAGGCAGTTGTCAGAAATCAGGCGGAGGGTGGATGTGTTTATTTATACCCAGCAGCTCCAGGTAGGGGCTGCAGGTCCTGACACGCTGCCTGGTGTGGTTTCTGCCAGGAGTTTTCTCTTTCCTGTCCCCATTCCACGCTCAGCTCCAACCGCCCAGCGTTGGAGGTGTGTGCTGGGAATGATGGTTTGCACTCTGTGCAGCAGTCCCTGCAAATCCCAGGGTATTTTTTAGGATAGAGCAGGCCAGGTCAGCTCACTTCAGCGGCATCAAATTTCATGTTGAAATTTGAAGCTTCACAGGAAAGAGATGGAAGTGCCAGAGGGATTTTAGGAGCACCACTCACTTGTGATTTCTGGTCTCTGGGTAAACTCTGTGTTTCCAAAACGTACTCCAAGCATCAGCCTGCACAACAGCAAGTCCCGAAATGTGAGAGCAACCTTTAAAAGGTTCAGAAGCACTGCAGTTGGTGGTGGCTTTGACCGACACTGCAAATCCGAGTGAGGGAAAAAACGCTTTATGCCTTGGCCAACCAAAACAGAATCCACCAGGATGAAGCAGTGCAGGGCTGGGATGACTCCTGACCCACCACCTCCTGTCTCATCTCATGAAGTTTGGTCACAACTGCACGTGCCTGGGGAGAAGATGAAGCTGTGGCACTTTTTAGAGGGGCGATCCTTGAGGGAGAGGCTGTGGGACCGTGGCCAGCCAGTGCTGGAGGTTACCCCTGGAGGAGAGCAGCAGCACCCCGGTGATAAATGAAATTTCAAGTTACTGAGAGAACAAACACCAGAGGAAGGAGCCAACCACAATTACTGGCTTATCTTGCAGGAAAGACATTTCAGTTATTGTGGGTAGCACCGAAAACAACAGCTCGGTGACGGGCGCTGCTGGGACCGGTGGAGGAAACCACACGTGTCGAGCTCTTCTGCAAATCCACAGGGCACATCAGCGTGGCTCTCACCTCCCAAAAACTGCTGGCAACACAGCTGGAGGAGGACATGGATGGTGCAGAGGTTGTGGACGGCTTTGGATGGGCTTTGTTGAAACAAGATCTGTGGTTTTAGCTCCCCCCTCTCAAAGACACGGCACTCGGCACCGCAGCGGTGTCACGGGACTGTCCCCTCCACACCCCGATGGTTTCTGCCCTTTTCAGCAGCTCTGGCAGTGTTGAGTTTGCATTTTGCACACTCAAAACACAGCTCCACACAATGCCACGTCTCCATCACACTGAGCACCTTGCTCTAACTGCTTTTATCACACACCGGTGCTCTTGCCAACCCAGGACCTCACAAACGGTGGGACCACTAATGCTCCACCTGTCCCATCACTCACACCTGCCCCTGATGCTCTGGGAGCAGAAGTTCCCCCAGGTTTCCCCATCAAAGCCAATTTTTCAGAAAATAATTGCATTACACAAAGTATTGTAGATGAACATCCCAATGTATTTGCCTTAACCTTTTCTACTCTCTACAAAAAAAGGAAGTAAGAGAATTACAAGCAAATTTTTTAATGCCATCAGATTTAGTCAAATTTAGTGAGGACGCCAGATTTAGTATCAACATAGAATTTAGAATTAAACAAAAAACTTGATTTTGTACATGAAACCTGAAGTCACCCAAAATTCCAGTAATTCTTTCCTCGCTCTTTCTACTCCTATGAGACACCATAATTTTAAATATTGGATAATTTGAGTCTGCAGCTTGAAGGTTTCTCCAAAACACCAGCTCTTTTTGGAGACAGACTGATGTCACTGTAGCTCATTTGCTTAATTAGTGATTTACAGAAAGATCTCTCCAGGAGAAGGGGGAAACCCTTCAAATGAAAAGCTCCAAGTGCAGAATCAAGAAACCATCCCCGATGACTGTTTACTCCCATTTTATACATAATTTTGGGCCACACTACATCAATCAGCAGCTGTGACTGATGCTGTTACACTCCCTAAATAGAAAAGTGAACTCTGCAAGAGGCCAAGCACAACTGCCCTGAGTTTTTCCCAACAGGAGGATGTTGCTTTTACAAAACCGCGCTGGGCTGAGAAGTCAGCGCGCAGAATAAACACGCGAATCCCGACGCTGTTGCACGGCCCTGAAGGAGTTTTCCCCTCATTCCAGCAGTTTGTTTTTATCACTGCAGCCTTCCTTCCCCCAAGCACTTGGCTTCTGCTGACCGCTGCACCCCGGCACACAAACCCTTCTCCAAAGGGGTGCTCGGGTGCCGCAGAGCACGGAGAGAGAGGGCTTGCACAGATGTGCACGTTGCAAGAAACAATAATTCATGCAAATCCCTGCTCCAAGCAAATTCCACGGCAGTGCATCTTATCACAAGCCAAACAAACAGTATGAATACACTGGAGAACGGTAAAACCTGCGTTCAAAGAATTCTGCTCTTGTTGCAGCTTGAATTTCTCCTTCTCCTTCCAACAGCTCTCTGCCGACACCAAAAACCAACCAGCCATTAACTGAACCCATGAATCAGAAGTGAAAACCAAAACTGTGAGAGGAAGCAAAGCTGCTGTTACAGTAGATATTTGGGAGTCTCCGTGGTGACTCCTAAAGGGGTGAAGACCCTCTTTGCTTCAGGGACAGGGGGCAGAGACCAGCAGTGACCATCTCACCCTCCTGGTGATGCCTCCAAGCACAACCACCACGGCAGAAACAACCCAGCAAGGCAAGAATCCAGATATTAAAGCAGCACAAAAGCTACTTATAAATCCATTTAACTCTGCTCGCATTTGTATTTTCTTCTCCAAGTTTGTACAGCAGTTTACTGCTTTTAAATCAGGGATTTTCCTCTGTTTCATCAATCAAGAACTGAGCACTCTCTTGCCACATTTGGAGATAGACCAGCTCTCCCCAGACGCTCAAGATGATGAAAATAAACGAATAAAATATATTTTTAGTTCGAGTTTTTTTCTTTTTTCTCTGGTTTTTTTTTGAGATGGCAAGTTAGAACCTGAATTCCAACCCGACCACTGGGTTTCAGCAGAACAAAAAAATCCCTGTGCTGAGTGCTCTCAAATAAGAGTCATGTCCCTTCCAACTCTGCACCAACAGAGACCTTATTATCCTTTGGGGGAGGAAGTCAGATTTTTTCCACTTAGTTGCGTTCCCAGGTAGTTTTTAAATAAGATTTCCCTTCCCTCTGTGTTTAAAGGGACACTTTAGCACCAGTTACTGCTTGGCCATCGTTGTGTACTGAACCCCAAAATAGAGTGATGACCATCAGGCCACCGGCCAGCACCGTTTTATTTCAAGGACAGGACAAATGAGAAGATGCCAAAATTAACAGCACCTTTTCCTACCTTAATTATCATCGGTCAATCGTCCACCTGCACGTCATGAGGAGCCCATAAAGGTTCTTCCAGTGCTGCCCCCTGGAAACAAACAAACAAACAAACAAACAAACAGCTTTTAGAACCAAAGAGTTAAAATACAGCAACTTCTTAGGGAAATAACATTTTTACTGCTGCTAGCAAGGCAATTCCACTTCAGTTTACTAGATGCAAAATGCAGTTTTTCATTATTGCTCAAGCTACGGACACAGTCGAAAAAATGAGAATAACTTTTAAATACAGAAAGCAAAATTGGGAGTTTCCAGGGTTAAAAGTGTTTTGGGAAGAGGTGGCAGGAGGGAATTACAGGGCAGCAGCACAAGTTACAGATGAAGGGACTCTGCTATTCCCAGCTTAGCCTGATACATGCACTGCTGTGTGGGTAAAGGCAACTAAAGTTTAGGAGGGTCCAGAGCTAGAGGAAATAGATAATTTCTATTGCAGTGAGGGCACCACAGTCACTTTGGGCTCCTCTGAGGGTGTATTTCCCCAGACAGAAGTAGTTTGGGCATTGGGAAAAGCAGTTCTGGGTGTTCATTTACTCCCACGCCAAGGGAAGGGAACAGAAAGACACAGAGAGGTCACCAGGATTTCTGGTGGCCACGTACCCCTGGGACAGCCACCAGCAACTTCCCCAAGCCCAAACCTCTCTGGATACAGGCTTTGGCTGTAGGATCAAGTGTGATCCTATGAGGAACAGGCTGGAGGCTGGAGACCTACAGGATGTTTGTGATGTTCTCACACTCTTGCACAAACCACCTCCCTCCCCACCAGCTCTTGGGTTTGGATTCCTGGCTCCATCAGTACAGCCACACCACAGGGGCTCATGGTTCACCTGCCGTGTCCACACTGTTCCTGGCTGTTCCCCAGTTTTACATGACCAGCCAAGTTGTCTCCACTCCCTGCATCTCAGTTCCCCTTCCCAAAATATTTTTTTACCCACATCAGCTTTGAGGCAGCAGTGGGGCTCCTTGCAGGAGTCTGCAGAGCCAACCCCCAACTAATCCCATCTCCTGGGCTGCTGCTGTGAAGTACAGAATTAGAGACCTGAGGCGCTTCTAGATTTCAAGTCGAATACATTCAAACCAAATTAACATCTATTTTTTTTTTCCTATCGTCATTTTTCCTGCCCAGCCTTGGGCAGGATGTGACCCAGCCATCTGCTCCGCCGGTGCCAGGAGCTGTGGAGCTCAGACATAATCCCTGGGTGATCTCCTCATTGTTTTTCATCCTGCTCAAGTGTTGACTCGAGCACTTGTTCAATTAGACAAGTCTCAGCACTGCAATCAGATGGGCGCACAGGGCTGGTTTTCTACCTCCACAGAGAAGAAAAAATCTGATTTAGTCGAGTGTGATAGAACCGGGAGCTTCAAAGCAACGAGAGCTGGAGATCACGTCTGCTCTGAAGTCTGCCAGAATTGCTGCTTAGCCCGAGCAGACCACCAGCAACTTCCACTGTGAGAGAAGCTGTGAGACAGAGCAGATTAAAAGACATTGGATCTGCCAGGGAGGAGGAGAGCTGGGTTATTTTCATGATACTTCTTTTTTAAGGGAACTGGAGAACAGCTGAGGCATCTGCTTTCTCTTGTCTCTGGCTCTAAATGAGTGACCCCAGATGTGCCAGACTTGCTGATATTCCAACATACCACTTGCATTTTCTTCCTTATGATCCAGTGTTTCCCAGCACCTCCCAAGAATGCTGCTGTCCTGAGCAGAGGGCTCTGAGGGCTACAAAAATTCAGTCCAGCCTTCAGCCTGTCCTCTCCTCCCTGCGCAGGGAGAGTGAGGCCCTGCCATCCTTTGGTTAGCTCCTTGTGCATTTAAACAAAGCAATAAATTTTATGCGACCGAGTCAGGAAGTTGGCATAAGCAAATGTGCTGTCAATATTTTCATGGTCAATTTATTCCTTCATTCACAAGGCTGACAGATTCCAAACACAGCTTTGGATGGTGCTAAGTGCAAGAGAATCACAGAATTATGGAGTGGGATGAAAGGGATGTCTGGAGATGATCAAGTCCAGTGTTGGTGCCATGGGCAGGAACACCTTCCACGACCCCAGGCTGCTCCAAACCTGTCCAACCTGGCCTTGGACATTGCCAGGGATTGGAAGTCCACAATCTCTGTGGGTAACCTGCGCCAGGGCCTCATCACCGTCACAGCCAACAATTTCTTCCTAATATCCCATCTAAATCTACTCTCCTACAGCTCAAGCTCATTCCCCCTTGTCCCATCGCTCCATGCCCTTGTCCAAGTCCCTCTCCAGCTCTGTTTTAGCCTCTCTAGGCACTGGAAAGTCTCCCCAAAGCCTCCTCTTCTCCAGCTGCCCTGCTGCTACCACCATCTGCGAGTTCAAAGGGAATCAGCAATGAAGCAGAGTTTTTCCAAAGCTCGGAGCGAGGCTCATGCATTGCACGCTCACGGCTCCTGGCAAGACAAGGACAACATCTCCTCAAAGACAAGTGTACACTAGGAGATAACAAAAAGCAGCAAATGCAAAGGCAGAATGAACACAAGAGAGCTTATAAATGTCAGCGGCACGTGTGTGCAGAGCCGGCTGTGCCTTCAGGTGGCTGCAGGAGCAGAGGGGAATTGGGGATGCGTGACTTGCGGTGACTCACAGCCCTCATTCCCTGTGACAGGTACGGCGCAGGTGGGCACTCCAGCATGTCAGAGTAGGAACAGCTCGTGTTGTACAGCCTCACAGGAGTGTCTTACAGCCACATCTGTTCTTAGAAATTACTCACTGGCCTCAGAAATCGGTTTCTGTGCAGAGAGGAAGCGCGAGTGCCAAGTGTGGCACGGAGCTGACAGTGTCCCACATTCGGTTCCTGCAGCCCCACACAATCCTTTCCACTCCTCTGCCTTTCCCTGACCCCGGTGTGCCCTGATGTGCCAGCAGTGTAATCCTCTTGGCAGATAATCCTCCCAAAAAGCTGCATCCGGAGGATCTGGTGCCAGCAGCTGAGTGTGGAAAGCCATCCCTGAAACCCACTGACCTCAGGAATACCATAATAATTCGTAATTATTATTTGTATACCATTTGTATATATTTGGATGAAAGCAATTTAACCTGCTGTTACAGCGCACCAATTGAAAGGAAGACATGCCAGATATAGGAAGGAACTTCCATTATCTACCACAAAAATTCAGTTTTTTAAGCTTGGCAGCATTGGGAAATCTAAAACTGACCTGATCCAGGTATTTCTGATAATGCTGTTACACAGAGTTGCTTCAGAAAGAGATTCCAGTTATGAAAGAGACCACTGGACTCAGAGTCAAGTGTCCTCCAGGATGGTTAAACTCATGGAATAGCCCGAGCTGGAAGGGACCCATCAGAATCATTGAGTCCAACTCCTGTGCAGAAGACCCCAAGGATCCCACCCTGTGCCTGAGAGCGTTGTCCAAAAACTTCTCAAACTCAGACAGTGAGTGCTGTCACCAGCTTGTCCTGGTTTTGGCTGGGAGAGAGTTAAATTTTGGGATGGAGTTAATTTTCTTCCCTGTAGCTGGTACAGTGTTTTGGATTTACGATGGGAGTATATGGTTAGCTCCGTGCATTTAAACAAAGTGGTAAATTTTATGGGACAGAGTCAGGAAGTTGGCATAAGCAAATGTGCTGTCAATATTTTCATGGTCAATTTATTCCTTCATTCACAAGGCTGACAGATTCCAAACACAGCTTTGGATGGTGCTAAGTGCAGGAAAATCACAGAATTTCACAGGTGATGGAGACCATGTCAGATTAAGTTGGAAAAAGATGATCTTTAAGGTCCCTTCTGACCCAAACCACTTTGTGATTCTATGGGAAAAAATGATCTATTTCTTTTATTAAAATGAGGAATATAAGGTTACAATCTGAGAGGGTTTTTTTGGAAGAACCCTGCTGAGAAAGTGCTCTGGGAATTCAGATGATGACAGCAGTTTTGTTAGTCGGGAATATTAATGGTATAAAACATTACACACAAAAATGCTCAAGATCAGGGGTTGGCAAAGGTGGCCCACAGTTCCAGGAGTCCTCCATCCCTTATTAAAATAATTAAAATAAAGGAAGGCAGGTATTAGTTGGCTAGACAGCCCCAAATCCTGCCGCCTGTTAATCCACCTGAAACCCAAGTGTATCAAGGCAAATTAAAGCTGCCTTTAATCCATGCAAATCTCAGCCCTGGAATACTTTATTCTCTTACCTCCTGCCACGAGTTTAGCCCTGCTCTGCACCCCATTCATGCTGCCAGAGCAAAACAACACAAACCTCCCTATTTTAGTAATAGAAAGAAGGAGTTTTGGACCGTTCACACATTTTGGGATGGATGCAGCTTTGTGCTTGATTGGCTGAGTGAGCCAAACCCTGTTCCACCTGTGCTTGGTTTAATCATATGTATCGACACACATAAATTAGGGCAATTTGTGCATAAATTAGGCAGCATCATTATGCTAATTGGGCTGGTATGATTGTGCTGAGAGTGTTTGCAATCTGCCACAGTCCTCTGGGACAGCGCTGCGAGGGAGCTGCCTCTGAAAAGAGCTGGAGCTCCTCTGGGATCCTGCTGGGGCAGGCACAGCCCCACAGTGACCCCAAACAAGCCTAAATAACTGAGGAGAAGGGGTGAGGAGAGCTGGTGTGATCTGTTTCCTCTGGAATGCTGTTTTGTGTTTCTCTGGTTCCTAAATATCACATCCTAAGCTCCCCCTGATGCACGAAGCAGGTCGAGTGATGGGTGGCTGCAGAGAGAGGCTGCTAGAAAAACAACCCCCTGAGGTGTGTGTAAAACCAAATAAAGAGCAGGAGTGCAAACCCCTTGCACTTTGCTGTATCAAATTCATGTGAAGAAACAAGTCATCATCACAAAAACCAGAGCCACTCCAGTGTACCTCTTCCAATTCCACCTCAATTGCAACAGAGGTAGGAATGGTTGCTGGGATCAGGGAGGTATCATAGGAGTGACCTGATGATCTTGGTCCTAAAAGAAAAAAACAACCCTAAATTTTTCCAACTGAATGAGCATGGATAAGGGAGGAACAAATAAACTGCAAAATGACTGCTTCTCCTTCTGGAATTGTAGAATATCCAGAGCTGGGGGGAACCCAAAAGGATCATTGAGTCCAACTTCTGGCCCTGCACAGGACACCCCAAGAGTCACAGCAAAGACTTGGTTAAATCATTAAATCACCCAACACAGGTAGGTCTGCCTGGAGTAGGTAACTATCAAGGGATTGTTGTTAAGACCTTCAGGGGCTTTTACCAAAATGTGGATTTCTTTAGCTATCCCACAGGTATCCTGCAGGGCTGTGGTTGGTGTCCCTGTCCAGAGAATCCCTGCACTGCTGCTGGTGATGCCCAGCTCCAGCTCCAGGGGCTGGTGTTGCACCACATCTCCCTCCTCCTTATGGATACCAGGGGATGCTCCCAAAGTCATCCAGTTTTCCTGCCAAAACTGGTCACTAATTTACCAAATGGGACCATTATGATGAAAAATCCTCCCTGTGGGACTTGAGTTCTCTCCCTTCAGAGGGAATTCGAGCTTGGCTTATTCTCCAGGATCCAGCCAGGAGTTTTTCCTCCAACAGACGTGCTGGCACTTTGCCTGGCTAAAAAACATACATTAGAAGAACAGCAAGCACTAAGCTACTACTGCTAGAAGTGCTAAAAAAAATCAACTTTGAGCAAACCATCTGGTCACACTCACTGCACCACAGGTGAGAGCAAACACAATACTCTCTGTACAGCACCAAAAAAATCATCACTGCTCAGAGAATAAGGGTGTGAAACACCAAACCAGCCCAGGGACAACCTGGAACAAGTTGCCCAGAGAAGCTGAGGCTGCCCCTGGATCCCTGGAAGTGTCCAAGGCCAGGCTGGACAGGGCTTGGAGCAGCCTGGGATAGTGGAAGTTGTCCCTGCCCATGGCAGAGGGTGGAACTGAATAGTCTTCAATAAAGGTGGAAGGATGAAACACTGAAAGGGCAGGGCCACATGGGAACTGGGAGATGCTCCATAACCAGCAGGAACAGGGAGCACAACAGAGCTGTTTCAGCTGCAGGGCCAAAAGAATTAGTGAGATACAAAGGGAAAAAATCTGCAGCCAGCTTCCTTCTACTCTTCTGCTGCTCTCCTTGAGCATGAGTGGCTGCATGGTGGCTTCTTCCCCCCCATCTTTAAGCAGAACCTTCTCTAAGTAGCTTAGCAGTGAAATCACACTCATCTCTCCTTTCCTATGATGGAATATGGATACTGGCATGGGCCAACATCAGCATCTTAACACCCAGTAATTCCCAAGCCTCTCTGAACACCCACCATCTTATCAGAACAACAGCTTTAAAACCTCTTCTCTGCACTCTCTGGCCATAATTAGTTTTTGTCTGTCACCAGCAGATCAGTTTAGGATTGCAACTAAGCCAAAGGGATATGAAAAGGTTTTGTCCAAAGCCTCTCCACACCAAATCAGTTCAAAAAAGGGAAAGACAAAACACGAGTTGGCTGTACCAGCAGCTCCAACAGTTTCTGCTGCTCAGAAGGGAACACAGCAAGATTTAATAAACAAGCTCAATAAAGTTATTCTTCCCTGTTTTATTTCCCCTTAAAGCATCAGCCCGATTTGGTTTTGTTTCCATCACAAACAGCTCCTTTAATCGTTCCTGACGGGAGCACAACGCGGGGCCCCGGCGTGCGAAGCTTCCCCCCAGCCCCTGCCAGCTCCCAGTTAATGGAGCTGCTCTGCTTCACCACAGCAATTCCTGTAATTCAAGTCTGGCAAACAATTCCTAGGCTGAAAATGGGACAGCATCCAGTCGTTATCTCCTTGCTTGTAGAAAAGAGCTTAAGGAAAAAAAAAGCAATCCAGCATTATTTACTCTACCTGCCTGTTTGCTGTGCTGGCAGTGCCACCACGCAGGTGTGACAGCAACAAACGCCGGCAGCTCTCGCAGTTTTGCCTGTTGATGTCTCTCCTTTCATCCCAGCAAACAGCCTGTCAGAGCTCAAGGAGCAGCTGAGAGCAAGGAAAGCATCCGGCTCTCTCCTGACAGCTGAACAGTTTTCAGGAGGAAAAGCTTTCCTACGCTTCTAAACCATGGCAACTCCTTCCAGAGCTGATCTTAAAAGTCTTTTCCAACCTTAATGATTCTGTAATTCTAATATTCTATAACTGTAATCTAATTAATTTTGGTTCTGGTCCTTCTATACAGCCTCACTGCTGTTTCTAACCTCATTTTATCTGTACCAATCCACCCTAGGATTTCCATCCTGAAAAAAAAATGTATTAAAGACCAAAAAAAAACCCATCAGTTTTCTTCCACACATATTGCAAATCGTGGACAAATCCCACCCTGGTGCAGACATCAACCCTTGGCCAGGCGCAGGAACTGTGCACAAATGGAGGTGAAAGGCTTTTGTTTGAATGGTTTTGCTCACCAGGACACACCTGATAAGAGCCTGCAGCAACGCCACACCCCGAGATAAACCCGGCGGGCTCGGTCTCCCAAACCCAGCTCCACATCCCGGGCGAGGGGTGGGAAACAAACACCCAAAGAAAACACTCTGTGTGTAACAGAACCATTTCCCTTGGCAAACCTCTCTGCTTTCCTTTCCTCGCCCTCTCTGTGTGCACAGAGAAACCCTTCCCTGGCATTTTCCGAGCTGCAGTCTAGGCCTGCTCCCATGGATGGGATGAAGGGCTGGTGCCTGATCCTGGAGCAGGAGAAGCCTACGATCTCCTGGTGCCTGTGAAATTTACACCTTGCTGGTTTTTAGACTGGAATGTGCAAAGAGACACGGCAAAGCTGTTTGAAAAGAGGCGTCCTTTACAGATTAAAGTGACACAGTTGGGAAGAAAAGAAATCCTGGGATGCAGAGGTGGCCACTGGCTTTGAGAGCCACATTCTGGAAAACCAGTGGATGCACAACTGTATGTGAGAGGCTTTTCATTAGTGAAGATCTGACAGTCAAACACTGGCACACAATCACAGAATAGTTTTGGTTGGAGGGATGCTTAAAGATCATCCAGTTCCCGCCCCTGCCATGGGCAGGGACACCTTCCACTAGCCCAGGTTGCTCCAAACCCTGCCCAACCTGGCCTTTGACACTTCCAGGGATCCAGGGGCAGCCACAGCTTCTCTGGGCACCCTGTGCCAGGGCCTCAGCACCCTCAGAGTAAAGTACTTTTCCACAATATCCAGTCTAACCCACTCTCTGTCAGTGTAAAGATCATCCCCCCTGTCCTGCCACTCCGAGCCCTTGCCCAAAGTCCCTCTCCAGCTCTCCTGGAGCCTCTTCAGGCACTGGAAGGTGCTGGCAGGTCTCCCCTCAGCCTTCACTTCTCCAGGCTGAACAACCCCAGCTCTCCCAGCTTGTTTCCATAGGAACTCTGGGCCACGTGGATGTAAGCAGATACACAAACAAGCTGTGACCCTACCTGAGCACACCTTGGGAGGGCACCTTGGTCTTCCCGAGCTCTCACCGGGGACGCTGGAGCTGCCCACACAGGGCAACGTGCAGCCCAGTCACTGAGGTCTCATTTCTAAGCAAAACATTTGCAACCTTTCTATTCCTCTTCCTCTTTTGACTTCCTTAATGAACAAACAAACGTATGAAGGGGGGAAAAAAACCCACTCGCACGACCAGTCGTCCTCTGCACAGCCTGGGTTTGCTGGGAGCAGCTGGGAAAGGGGAATGGACACGAGGTTTTGAGCAGTGCACTGGGGGTATGAGTGGCCACGGGGGCAGAGGTGGTGCAGAACCTCACAAAATGCTTCAAGGGCAGCTTCTGCTGATGGCTGAGACCTGGTTTCATTTTTGGGAAGGTATCTTAACCTGACTCACCCCATGAACAGAGCAGGTGGGACACACACCAGGAGTTTGCAAGAGGCTGTGCTGAATCCTGTACATTTTGGGAGTGAATGAATACAGTGGAAAAGCTTGCCCAGAGAAGCTGTGGCTGCCCCTGGATCCCTGGAAGTGTCCAAGGCCAGGCTGGACAGGGCTTGGAGCAACCTGGGCTAGTGGAAGGTGTCCCTGCCCATGGCAGGGTGCTGGAATGAGGTCGTCTTCAATGTCCTTCCAAGCCAAACCATGCCAGGACTCCATGATTTGTGCTTCCCTAAAAGTTTTGGGAAATAAAATCCCATACCCCATCATGCTTTTTGCTTGCCAAATGTCAAATTCAAGGATTTCCACGCCTGACCAAGGGACACATGGGTTGTCCCTAACCCACATCCCACCTGTATTGCCACTCCCTGCTCTCTCACCAGTGCAAATCACTGTGATGCGAACATCCCTGTTCCTGCAGGGAGAGGTTTCACTTGGGTTTTCCTGCCCAGAACCCCACCATATCCCAGCCCAAAGCCTGCCAAACCCCAGGCAGAGTTTTATCCACTTGAAGGCAAGCAGGATCTGGTTTTAAGGTAGATCCACATGATGCAGGAGTCAAGTGGTGGTTTTGGCTGGGATTTTTGTGCCTGATGGAGCTGGGACAGGGATAGGGACAGGAACAGGGAGTGACTGTTCAGGAAGCAACCCAAGGATCAAGCTCCAGCAAGTTCTAGCACTGGACAGCAACACGATATTCTTCATTCCTCCTACATCCATCCTCCTGATGGATTTCTGAGCTGTGGATATAAATACAACATCATTGTAGCCAGGATATTGTGCCTCTCTCCTTTGGGACACAGGATCAGAGTTACAGCAGCCCAAAAAGCAACGGCTCCTTTCTGCCTGTCACTGACACTTGGGTTCCTCACAACCCTTTTTGGTGGCCCCTTTCTGAGGGCCAGGTGTCTGCATCTCCAGATCTGTTATCAGTGCTGATCAGGACACCCCGTTACACACCCACGCGCCCCTGTGGCACCTCAACCCCATCCTGCTCCAGCTGAACCTCAAACAAACCCTCAGCAGATGAGAAGAGGGCAGAGTAAGGCTTTTAACAAAGCTAAACATGAGGAAAAAAAAAAAACAAACCAAAAAAACAAACGAACAAAAAACAAAACTAGAGCAGCAGAGACCAAAGGAAAATGGGTTTCACTTCTGCCACTGTCACGGCACCATTTCAGTGCTCATGGAAGAGCTTCATCTCCAGGCCTGACCATCAGGCTCTAAGCTCACTGTCAAAGTAAAGTTTGTGAATAAATCCACTCAATTTTATAGAATCATAGAATTGTTTAGGTTGGAAAAGGCCTCTAAGAACATTCAATCCAACCATTCCCCCAGCACTGCAAGGCTAGTACTGACCATGTCCCCAGATGCCACATCCGCACAGCTTTTAAATCCCTCCAGGGATGAGGACTCCACCACTGCCCTGGGCAGCTGTGGCAGGGCTGGGGAACTTTTTCTGTGAAGAACTTTTCCTTAAAATCCAATCTAAACCTGGACACAACTCCCCCCACACATGACAGGGGTGTCCCTGTGGTAACTCCAACAGGGGAAGGGATGGACACGCTGCAGAACCAGGCTGTTCTCTGCTGTGGATTGCTCAGCTCTTTGCACCAAACACTAATGTTGGCTCTGCTGTAGCTTTTAGGCTGGATGAAATTCAGAGTTTTGACAATCCCCCTGCCCCACAAACACCATTGAAGTCCGTGGGGACTCGGCAGACAAAAGGATCAGGAGAATTGTGGCACAAACCCTCATGTGCATCGGGTCTGGAAGCATTAAGGGTGTCCTTACAATACAAAGGGGCTACAGGGCAAATTTCTGGAGGTGCAGCCCTGGAGGAGCCACATCCTGGGCTACTCCACCCAGATTCCCAAAACCAGAAAAAGATCCAGGACTTGATTTCTTTCCTGCCAGAGGTTTTGATGTTTCTTTTGGGAGGATACAGTGGACAGCAGGACTAAACCTGCAGGACTCATCACACCGGCAGTGGGATCCTTCCAATGGGGAGAATACCATGGGAATTCTGTAACCTTTGGACATACTGGAGATGGAAAGTGGAGCCAAAAGTCATGGATGGGACCTCCTCATGGATGGAAAAGCTCTGACTGAGCTGTGGAGCTTCACCTTAATCCACCATGGTGATCTCCTGCAGGCTTCAGGCGACCACAGGTCTCAGTTCCTTTCAGGGTTTCAGTTAAGTTTCACCAGTAAAGACCCTACTCCAACAATAAAGTAAGTTTTTTGCTTCTCTGGAAGTCCACCCATAGCTCTGTTATTCTTTGTTTGAAATACAAAATGCTGCTTTAAAAAGTTGGGTTGAGTTTTGTTATTATTAAATTTAAACCCACACGTTTTTGGTTCAAATTCACTCAGGTTCTTGCCTCAAGTGAACACCAAGTGTCCACCCAGGACTGTGTTTTCCCACACAGATATTCTGTCCTACCTTAGCTACCAGGACTAATTTGAGATGATTAATTACCTAAACTTTAAAAAAATCACTAACAGTGAAGGTGCCAAATACTCAGACCCCCAACAACATGGGATCACGGAATGGTTTGGGTTGGAAGGGACCTTAAAGGCCACCCCAGCTGCCACAGAGCCTGGGATGGCAGCAGAAGATCCTGCATGCGACAGGTCCACCCTCCTAGGAGCAGCAGCTGGAATATGCCAGGCTACAAGGAGACATCCACATCTAATTCTTGAGGTACACAGCTGCTCCTCCAAAAATCCTGGATGCTTCACAAGCCTGAAGAAAAACAAAGAAATCCATCTGCCACCTCTTAGGGAAGGTACATGCTCCAGGTAAGGCAGTATCCTGGGAAAATGAGGTTAATTTTCTTTTTCTTTTCCCACTATTGCCCTGCAGCAAGAACAAACCTAAATGGTTTTGCCCTAATTTATGCCTGTTTTCCTTACTATCCTAAACCTTCTCTATTCAAAGGAAGGTTCTGCTGCAGAAACTTTTCCAGATGGTAAAAAAATAACAATCTGTGAGCAGGCAGGGTTGCACTCTGTATCCATGTAAATCAATAGCAAAGCTTCCAGCATTTCCAGGGGACAGGTTTTGCCACAGCTCCAGCTGGGACTAAGCGCACCTGTGTTCCCACAATACCACAACAAACCAAATTGGAGATGATCCCTTCTCTGTCTCTGACACCTGAAGCTCTTTTTTGCCTTTTAATAAAGGAGATAATGATTTTTGAGTCAGTTTGCCCCTGATCTGAACAGCTGTTTCTCCAGAGCTGTTGATATTCACAATAAACTGGAATTTCTCTCTCCGGATGCTGTTTATTCTGGTTGAATTTAGTTAGGAAAGTGCCATAAACTGAGAACAAGTAAACAGAATTGAAGTGCCAAGACATTATGGGTATCAAATAGTCAGCCTCAAAGAGGAGGAATTTCTGGGATGAATAAAGGTAAAAACTGTGCTCTGAGGGAGATCCCCACTTCCACACAATGGAGAAGCAGATGGGGAGGAATGGACCTTCTTGAGCTGTGCAGAAATGTCCTGGATTATCCCAAGTGACACACTGCAGCCATAAAAGCTTTCCAGGGGAATGAGTGGGTGATGGACACAGACATCCAAAGACAAAGACAAGGACAAAGACATCCAAAGCTGTTATTTAAACAGGAGAGCAAGGATGGCTTGGAAACCCTACACGCTCCTAAGGAGTTAAAAGGTAGTTCTGGAGCCTGGCACAATTAACATTCTGGCAGAGTCTATTTAAATTGCAGGGAAAGTTGAGCTTGTCCAACTGGATAGTCAGACTGCAGGTTCCCCCAAAGAGGGCTTTGATTCTCCAACTCAACACCCGGAATCCTCTCTGGCTTACATAAAACACATGTGGAATCACGCTCCCTGTTGCACAATTCAGCTCCAGGGAGAATTCCAGGTATAGAAATACAAACTGGAGGTCATTGCTCTGCCAGAGCTGAGGCTTTCTCTGGCAACAGAGAGGAGGACAGGCTGGTCCTGGTGGCAAAGCTCCCTTGAGAGCTACTGACAGCAGCAGCACCTCCCAAGGCAAGGGCAGGGGGAGTTTCACTCAAGCACAGCAGTCAGTGACAAAAAAAAATCAGCAAATATTTGAAATAAACCCTAAAAGCAAGTAGTTTTAGCAGTCAGTGACACCCAACCCAACAGGATTCTTACTACTTCTGCATCCTTGCATTCCCCATGCTGCTTTAACACTCCCAATAATCGCCACTGCCTCGACATCTTTGCTGTTCTCAGGTCCACTGTTCTGTCAGCCTGGTTTTAAAATGTGCTGCCAGGGTGAAATAAAACCTGACAGTGCTTTTCTCAGCCTGCAAAGGGCAGGTCAGCACGGGGAGGGGAGATCTCCCTGCAGCAAAAGGTATTAGAGAATCATGGAATGGTTTGGGATGGAAGGCACCTGAAAGATCATCTCATTCCAACCCCCTGCCATGGGCAGAGACACCTCCCACTATCCCAGGTTGCTCCAAGCCTCATCCAACCAGCCCTTGGACACTGCCAGGGGAGGTGCAGCCACAGCTTCTCTGGGCAGCCTGTGCCAGAGCCTTATTGTAGACAATTTCCATTTAAAACCTGATCTAAAGCTCTCCTGTTTTAAAACCATCTCCCACTTTGTCCTATCTGCCTGGATAAGAAGTCACTGTCCCTCTTTAACTCCCTTTAGGTACTAAAATGCCACATCCCCTGTGCAGAGACCACACATGGAACTCCCAGTGATTCTAGAGGGGGTGACACACCACCCTGTCCCTTCCCCACACAGCAAGGCTGCAGTTTAAAGCTGGCTTTATTTATTAGACTGAGTCTCGAAAGAATGAATGGGACCCAGGAGCTGTGGATAAGAAAATTCCCAATCTCTGCTACAGATCAGAGATCCCAGATTAGAACCACAGAATGTCCTGGGTTGGAAGGGACCCAGAAGGATTACTGAGTGCAACTCCTCCAACAGGCAAAAATGACTGTGCAAAGCTGACTGCAGGTGGGCAGCTCTGCACACCCCCAACCCCAGCAGTGCAGGCACCACTCCCGAGCTGACACAGACAGATTTTGGAGCTTTATCCCACACGCTCCTTCTGAAAGCACTGCTGATTGACAGGGGCCAGCTCAATGGACTTGCAGGAAGGCTGGGGAGGAACGGGCTGAGCACAAGGCTCAGCTTCCCTCCTGACAGCAGAAAGCAGCACACACCAGCCAGGCTGCACAAAAGCTTTTGTTTTACATCTCAAAACCAAGCCACTGTCGCTGCTCTGGGACTGACAACTGCCCGTGCAAGCCACAACACAAACCGTGCAAAAACCCAGACTTTGTGGGGTTTGAATCCTGAAAAGAGACTTTTTTAAAAAGAAATGAAGGAAAGAACGTTGCAGCTCAAAGCAAATCCCAGAAGGAAAAGCCTCCCCCGGATGCTGTTGGAGATCAAAATCCAGCAAGTGACATTTAGTGACGCTGGATGGGGCATGTCCTCATCACCCCAGTGAGGTCCCCAACCTCGGTGGTGCTTTCACAGCATCACAGAAAGGTTTGGGTCGGAAGGGACCTCAAAGATCCTCCAGTTCCAACCCCCTGCCACGGGCAGGGACTCTGTTTTGGAGAGGAACAGCCTCCCTGAGCCGGGCTGTGCAGTTTCCAGTAGCAACTGTGCCTAATCCAGCCCCGAGACAAAACTGCCAGTGCTCATTCATACCCACGGCACGTGCTGGGCAGACTCTGGGCATGGCCACAACTACTGCATGGGGTTGTTTTCTTTTCCCCAGTTTAAGCTCATTTTAAAAACATCTTTTAAAGAAAATAAGCATATTTAATTAAGTTGTTTTTTTTTTTTTTTACAAATATAATATTTAAATAGATGAGGTTGGGATCGGGTTGTGTCTAAAGGCTTTACAAAAGCTTTTCCTTCTGCATGTTCATGGTACAAAACACATTTATTCAGTGCTTTCTTTTCACAGTATTGGAGAAATCAACAAAAAAAAAGAGCTGTTTAGGTGGTAAAAGTCTTGATTTTTAAAAACAGAATGATAAGAAAGAAGATAAAAATTGTATTGAAGAGGATTAAATCAGCAGTTCCTCTGCCCTGTATTCAGGTCACAGCAGCAAAAAGATGCCTAATTGACAAAATAATGCTGAGATCTCATCACCTTTAGGTACTGACAGGAAGGAATGTAAAGACTGATGCAAAATAAAAGAAAAAATATTTTTCTATGCAAGTTTCAGAAAAGGCAAGTCACCAGAGACACGGGCTAATGAACCAGGAAGAAATGTCACCAAATTGCTAATGCACCTTTTTGCTAACTTCTTAAAAAAATTCCTTTTTTAATTTTAATTTGAGGTATATGGTATATGTGCACAAACACAAATATTTGTCTCTTTTTTCTCTTTGGGCATATTTAGCTACCAGCACCGGGTGGGGAAGGGGACTTTGAGCAGCTTTCCAGCATCTCCAAGGACACTGGGGAGAAGGGACAGTATATCTCTCACAGGGTGGGAGGACAGGAGGTGATGGGCAGAAGATGAATCGAGATGTTCAAGGTGCAGGGAGATTTTCCACCGTCAGGTCAGTCAAGCTGGGTGCCCAGAGGTTGGGCAATTTCCATCCCTGGAGGTTTTCAAGATGGATAAAGCCCTGGGCACAATCACAGAATCAAAAAGGTTGGAAGACCCCTCCAAGACCACTGAATCCAACCACTCCCCCAGCACTGCCAAGGCCACTACTGACCCATGTCTCCAAGTGCCACATCCACATGGGGACGGGGACTCCAGCACTGCCCTGGGCAGCTGTGCCAGGGCTGGACAACCCTTTTCCATGAAGAAATATCCAATCTAAGCCTCCTCTGGCACAATTTGAGGCCGTTCCCTCTTCTCCTGTCCCAGTTCCCTGGATGCAGAACCTGACACCCCTGGCTGCCCCCTCCTGTCAGGGAGTTGTGCAGAGCCACAAGGTCCCTGCAAACACACAGAAACCTGGATCGTGGAATTATTTTACTCTGAATAAAAACATGTGTAAAAAGGAACAGAGGCCCCAACACCTTATTTGAGAGATATCCCAATGCCATGATGTTAAAAACCTTCTAGAAAACAACCTCAAGTTCCCCTTTTGCCATCTCACCCCTTCCTGAGTTTCCCCTCCACATTCCAACAGTGCCTGCCCTTCGCCTCCCCAGCCAGCCTGGAGAGATGTTATTCTTCTCACAAAAAAAAAACCCCAACCAAAAAAACCACGAGAAAAAAAACCCCTCGATTATTTATGCTGCTCTTTGAACAACACAAGCTATTGTCAGGGAGTGTTTTACAGCTCTGAATGTCACATTGAGAGTCTGGTCATGCCAGGAGAAAAGCCTGCCACTGCCATGTCCAGGCATAAATCCCTTTATTCAAGGCACCCGGAGCCCAGAGCTGGGTAAAACCTAAAAGGAAGCCGGTGGGTGTGACAGCTGCATTTTGTACAATGACATAAAAAGGAACAGGCAAAGCTGCTTGGGTGGGGTTTTTTTTTTTTTGAGGTAAAAGGTAGGAAAGCTCCAAGGAGCGTTGTGCAGAGCCAGGTGAGTGTGAGCTTGGGCTGGACACTGCTCTGGAGGAATTGCACAGAGAAATGTGGGGGTGAGCAAGCTGGAGAGGTTCCCAGCAGGACCCAGGGAGCTTTTTGCTGTTGAGAAAACCAGGCTGGCTGGACAAGAAACCCATTTCCTGCCTGACTGAGACTGTTTGAAGGGAAACAGGGCTCTGGAGGCAAACAAAGCCCAGCCACCTTCGGCTGGGGAGCGCCCCAAAAACCATCGAGCCATTACAAACCTAAAAGACAAAAAAAGTGTTAAAAAAACCCAGTCAGGCCCTTTTCCACGGTGTGTTACGTTACAAGGCAAAACTGGACAGGTTGCAATCTTCCTCTGCCACACCCCAAATGCCAGGTTTCAGGTTACTTCACCCGATGTACCTGCAGGAATTCGCTCGGAAGCGCGGCATTTCTACCGAGCTCTTAGAGCCAACCTTTACTCTGCAGCTCTTCCCAAAGTCCTGCAAAGAAAGCAAGTGTCATTTCCTTCCCCCTCCCACACCCCCCTGAGCTGACGAGGAAGTTATAACCCATGTGAAATAATAAATATGGCCCAGCAAAAAAGGGAATGCGGGGGGCAATAGGAAAGGCAGCGTTCCCGTGTTACTCCAACATGCAGGATCCATCCTTCCAGCCTCCCACTCAGGAAATGGCTTTTCAACGCTGGCTATCAAAGCTCCTCCCAGTTTTGGCATCTCCACCTCTTCTCCCTGCAGAACTCGTTTTAAACACTGAGGGTTTGGGGTTTTTTTTAACCAATTCGTGGATATTTGCACCGTACCCAGCATCGGCGCTCGTGGTTTTTCCAGTGGCTGCTGCACATCTCACGGGTGTATTTATTATCAGCAAACATCCTGGCAGTAATCCTGGATTTATCTCTTTGTCTTTCTGACAACTCCCCCATGGCTGCACCCTCAAAGCCCAGAAATCCAGTTTGCCACCCTTCACAAGGAGCCTCCAGGCGTTTTGGAGAGCTCTGTCATTTATCTCCTCCACAATCTCAATCCACCATGAAAATATTTGGTGAAACCCATCAGCAGCTTCCCCAATACAAGTGCAGAGACTCTACCACAGCTTCTGCCCACACAATTTTCTCTACATCCAGAAAAGAGACAAACTGTGGGGTTTTTAAAATACAACCCTATGGTGCTCAGCACTCCTGTTGCCCTTATCTTTGAGGTCACCATGAATTTTCCCAGCAACGGCACCGTGCTGCTGCAAAGATTTATGCAAAAACTCGATCCCTTTTACACCCTTTTTATGAGCAAAGGGTTTCTCTTTTCCTCTGGATGTAGCCTGGTGATTAACTGCACACTGCCACAAGCCCTGTGCTCTGAAGTCCTTTGCTGAACACCGTCACAGAGCCTTTAGATTTCTGAGGATGAGAAGGACATTGGGAGTGCAGACACCTACAACAAAGAGAGCTACGTGCAAGCATCACCTTCAGACCTTCCTTTTTATGAGATAATGCCTTTTATCCTCGATTTTAAGCAGCAGAAGCAGGGAGAGGGGCTTTGATGAGGTCACTGGCGAGGCTGGTGGCACAGTGCCACGATCCTCCCTGCTGTATCCACCAGGTACTGCTGCCTCCTGAGCCATGGGATGGAGGGATGGAGAGAGAGAGGCTCTCAACGCCAGAAGGGAGTGATCTGCAGCAGGCAGGGAGTGTGGGGAGTGTGCTCAGGGAAGGGCAGGGAGGTACAAAGGACGTGCACCCTGCAGCTCTCACTGATCACCTTCTGCAACTGCAGAACTCCTGGGATGCAACTGGGTAATTCCTCACCTCCCAGCAGCGTGAGGAAAGGGAGCCTGGGCTGAGCTCAGTTAATTCCAGCCAGATCCCAAAGCCAAGAATTGCAGGGTTGTGCCAAGGCATTGATCAGTGGCATTTTCTGGGCTCCAGCAGAGGAAAGACACAGCTCTGTTAAAGCAGGTCCAGAGGAGGCCATGGAGATGCTCCGAGGGGTGAAGCCCCTCTGCTCTGGAGCCAGGCTGGGAGAGCTGGGAATGTTCCCCTGGAGAAGGGAAGGCTCCAGGGAGAGCTCAGAGCCCCTTGCAAGGCCTGAAGAGGCTCCAGAAGAGGGACTGGGGACAAGGGATGGAGGGACAGGACACAGGGAATGGCTTCCCACTGCCAGAGGACAGGGATAGATGGGGTATTGGGAAGAAATTCTTCCCTGTGAGGGTGCTGAGCCCTGGCACAGGGTGTCCAGAGAAGCTGTGGCTGTCCCTGGATCCCTGGCAGTGTCCAAGGCCAGGTTGGATGAGGCTTGGAGCACCCTGGGCTGGTGGCAGATGTCCCTGCCCATGGCAGGGGGTGGCACTGGATGATCTTTAAGCTTCCCTCCAGCTCAAACCGTCCTGTGATTCTCTGTTTCTGAGATTTATATATCTACAAACCTATTATAAACATAATATAGCTACTACAAATTATATATAAATTTTGCTATAAACCTGCCATAAACCCAATATCACTGCAATAAACATATTTCCTGCTGACTCAAGATTGTAAGAACTACTCCTAAACACCATGGTGGCTACAAGCCCCTGCTGATACCTACACAAAACCTGATGCTCAGTAGCTCTGAAAAATACATAATTAAAATGCAGCTTCTTATCTTTGAAGTGATTAACCAACATCCTGGGATGACTTTTAGCCCTCCTATGCTATTCACAATTCATCCTCTATTTTCATCTCCTCAACAGAAGGCTGAACTCAACTGTATTATTCAGCAATATGGGCCAGTGGAAGGTGTCCCTGAGCTTGATGTGGGGCTGGAACTGGATGTTCTTTAAGGTTCTTTCCCATCCAAGCCATTCTGTGATTCTGTAACTGGAGCCACCTCATGCCCAGGACAAATGGAAACAGGAGCAGCTGTGCCTGCAGCCCTGAGACCACCCTGACCTCGGGGGCTGATAATCCCTTAACTCAAGGCCCTGCTCACAAATTCTCCTCTCCTACATGGAAGGTGTCCAGAGCAAGCCAGAGGCAGCAATACCACGTAGGGAAGAGCTCCAGTTTCCTTCCAGGCACTCAGGCTGGAGAAATGAAAAGGATTTAAAGCAGATGATAGAGTTGTTAAAAGATGATCCTTTGGTCTCAGTGGTTTGGTGTTTTTAATCCGTGTGGGATTCAACCCTCCTCAAACAACTCTGGTGACACAGGAATCACAAGAAGCCAGTGCCTCTTTGAGGGACAGTGCACTACTTCTCCTAATCAAAATATTATTATTGAGCTGATAAAATACAGATCAAGAGATAACTTCATTTTCTCCCACTCAATCCTTCCCCATTGCCACTGGGGTTCATGCTGGCATATGTTATTTTCATGCAGGCAGAAAGTAATGATAGGAAAGCAATTACTGGGCAACGTTTTCTAAAATATAGTAAAATATTTATGAGCAATATAATTTTTTTTCACGCCTGGTTGCTCCATGCACTGGGACTACAACTACATCGTGGATGAGATGCCTTTTCACGACAGACTGGAATCCAGACAGCAGAGCCTCCCAAAATCAGCACTGCTGAACAGCGTGGTTGGTAACTGTGTCCTTTGGAACAGAGTCCTATGAGAATCCCAGAATGTTTTGGGTGGGAAGGACCTTAAAGATCATCCAGTTCCTCTTCCTACCATGGGCTGGGACACCTTCCACTATCCCAGGCTGCTCCCAGCCCCATCCAGCCTGGCCTTGGACACTTCCAGGGATCCAGGGGCAGCCACAGCTTCTCGGGGCATCCTCTCTTTCTGCTTTTTTAAGGGACTGATGGATTTGAAACTAACATGAAAGCTAATTTTTTTTTTTCCAAAATATTTTATCACTAATCCCTGGATCTGGACCACAGGTTTCTCCCTGCTCTAAAAATGCAAAATTTTCAGATTCAGCCAAGCAAAACAGAGAAATTATTACGCATGTGGCAAATTTCAGCATGAACATTTTGAAGTTGTGTTAAGTGACAAGGAGGAGGTTGCTGACTCAAGGCATGTGAATATGGTGACCATAAACATCAGACCATGAGGTGCCCGTCATGGGGACAATTTTTTGAAAGAGAGACTGAAGTTCAGCTCCTTTAGGTGTTTAAATTTCAGGCAGGAGGGTTTCTACAATAAAAAAAAAATATTCCAAATATTCCATGTACAAAATTGACTTGGGTCAACGCCAAGCTACTGCAGCCCCACAAAGGGATAAAAACTTCATTTTCATGCGTAGAATCAGGGAACCATTAAGGTTGGAAAAGCCCTCTAAGGTCATTGAGTCCACTGTTCCCTCAGCAGTGCCACATCCACAGGGCTTTTAGATCCCCAGGGCTGGACCACCCTTTCCATGAAGGAATTTTCCTAATATCCAATCTATCCCTTCCTTGAGCCGCTGCTTGTCACGTGTCCCTCTGTGAAACTCTTTCAACCCAACTCTCCCCACAAGTCTCATAAAAGGATTTCACTGCAACAAATGCCACTGCAAAGAACAAGAATGACTTAAAAATCCAAATAAAGCTGCTTTTTTTTTTTTTTAACCATGTAATTGTGAATAACAAACATATCTGTGGTTTACAGAGGAGGCAATAAAATAAAGCTACAGTCACAAATCAGACCAGAAAAAGATACTTAAGTCATTCAATCCACCACCCTGGCATGGCTGTGGCCCCATGGGATTCTGCTCAGTTTTGTCAAAGACTTGGGAGTCCTGAATAGAGGAAGTATGACACGATGAGCTCTCTCAGAAGTGTTTTTTTTTTAATTCTTATAAAATGAAGCCATCCCTCTGGTGCTTCCTGACTGCAGCCTTGTTGGTCTGGCTGGAGAAAAGCAAATGGTCTTTAGCAAATAAGCTTTTTATGTGCGAGAGGAGCACATCAAAAATAAAAAGGAAGTTCTATCCCTGGCAGAATAGTTGTGTGTGTTTCTTCTGTGACCACCCCTTGATGGTTGTGACATTTCAGCTTCCAGAAAAAGAAACAGGCATTTAATACCTTTTGTGAATCACAGAGTGGTTTGAGTTGGAAGGGATCTTAAGAATCATCTGGTCCCACCTCCTGCCATGGACAGGGACACCTTCCACTATTCCAGGTTGCTCCAAGCCCTTTCCAACCTGCCCTGGAACACTTTTAAACTTTAAATTCATGCAAAAAGATGCATTTCGAGCCATTAGGAAGCTGAAGACCCCAAAATTTTAACTTCCTCGCTGATTCTTCTCCTCTCACCACACACTGAAGAATAAAAAAAACCAAACAAAACAAAAAGCCAATCTTTTTTCATTTTTCATTGAGCTGTACCCCTCAACCAATGCATTAGGTGCCCATTTCCATAGTTGTGGTGAGCAGAAGTATTTTAGGAATGGTCACTAAACAAAACAAGTTGAGGGTTTGGGTGTTGCAGTGGTTTGGGGTTTTAATTTCTGGGGCTTTTTTATATTTTGAGGTCAAGAGGAAATGACCTCAAGTTGCACCAGGGGAGGTTTAAATTGGATATGAGGGAAAATTTCTCCATGGAAAGGGTTGTCCAGCCCTGGTCCAGCTGCCCAGGGCAGTGATGGATTCACCACTCTTGGAGGGGTTTAAAAGCCAAGTGGATGTGGCACTTGGGGACATGGGTTAGTGGTGGCCTTGGCAGTGCTGGGCTAAGGGTTGGATTCAATGATCTTAAAGGCATTTTCCAACCCAAACAATGATATAATTCTGTAATTCTATGAAGGACTAAAGCCCTGTAACCACAAAACCATGAACTCTGCACTAGTTTCCACATTTCCAGAACACATGTCCAAAGAGACACGTTTTGGGTGAATTAAAGACGTTTTGCCAGAGATGGGTTTGAACAAATACACAGTGAGTAGTGCCTGTCCCTCAGCTGAAGCCCAGCTGAGTGCAGGTCTGTACAGACAGGTCTGATTTCAGAGCATGTTCAACCATTAGGATTCTCAGGATTTTCCAACGTGGTATAAGCAGGAGTAAACCCCCAAACTTGACTGAATGAGCTTTTTCAGTGAGCTGGGCTGTAGCTGGAGCCACCTCCCCACACCACAGATGTGACAGCACCACAATAGAATGAATAATTCTCATAACTCACTCCGAAACCCAAGGACAGCACTAAAGAGAGCCTAAATCAGGAACATGAAAACCATTAACACGACCAATTAACCTCCGCCCCACCCTCCCTGCGCCACATAAAAGCCGACGTAACAATCCCCGAGATAACATTGTGTGTCAGAAATATCACACACAGGAATACAGCAGTGGCTGTGCTTGTTTCCTGACCCGGGAATGCTGCTATAATTGTAGTGCATTGTGCTCCTGGAGGATTTCGAGCTGGAAGTTGGTTGCCAACAGTCCTGGTTTGCTGGAATTTCCAATCAGGCTCCTAAAACTCTTTGGGTTCCCCAAGCAACACCGTGTCAAGGTGCTGCTCTGAGCTCTGGACTGCGTGGTTCAGAAGGAATTTAATCTTCTTGATGGAAATAAATCAAGATCATCCCAGGGATATAAAAGCTGGACGTGGAGAAGACAAGCAAATCAAGTAGAATTTGTGTGCTTGTGATTTTTGATTCACATTTCAGTGCTAAGGGAACCTAAACCAAAATCAATTTGGCTTTTGGAGGCCCTCCAGCTGAGTCAAGAGGACAGATATTCAGGAGACCATCTCATTTTAAGGAATTTTGTCATGGAAATGGTTGTTAAGCACTGTAGGTGGCTGCCCAGCAAGGTGCTGGAGTCCCCATCCCTGGAGGTGTTCAAGGAATGACTGGACATGGCACTCAGTGCTCTGGTCTGGGTGACAAGGTGGGACTCAATGATCTTGGAAATCTTTTCCAACCCAAATGATTCTGTGATTTTTCATTAACTCAGCTATCACATCACACGTAATTCAGAAGTTTGGGTCTCCAGCTCTGGCCAGCCTCCAGGGAGATCTCTCAAATTCCCAGAAACCACCACATCCTCCTGCACAAGCCCCCAGTCCATGGCATTCTCCCCTCCTGGTGGAAAACATCCTTGGAAGCAAAATTCTCCCATCCCTTTCTAGTGAATTTATACTGTCCAGATGATAAATTTGAGGAGTGTAAAGGATTCCTCTCTCCCAGCAAACCCCAAAGGATGTGGCACCTGACAAACATACAGAATTTTGAAGTCCTGTCTTCATAACGAGGTTTTATCTCAATGAAGCCTTCTCCAGTCAGTATTTCCAGGTACCACCACCACCAGCTTTTAGTTCTAAGTGCTTTTCCACCAAGCCCAGACAAGGTTAAAAGCAGCATTTTCACTCATTTTGGTTCCTTTCCAATTAAAATGAACAGATATCAGTGATCCAAAAAGACAGTGCTGGAGAAGGGCTTCTCCAAAATGAAAACAACATTTTTGATGTCCCCAGCGATGACGAAAGCTTGTTGGCATCTTAATTTTATCCCTGGGGTGACCTGTGGGCTTAGGCCTCTCCTTAGTTTCATCCTCACTTTCTCTCCATGCAAAGCAATGATTTCCACTTCAATCCCTCCTCCTTCCTTCCTTAAGGTCTTTTACAAACTACTTAGAGGATTTAATTTTGGGGCTATTTCCTTGAAAGTCGGGCTTTTCCCCCTTCCACTGCCATGCCAGTTGTTCGCCAAGGACTCCACAAGGCCCATCCCGAGAGGAAGATCACCCTCCCAGGAATTTTTCAAGGGTGAAGCTCAACACCAGCCAGACCCTGAACAATAAACACCTCCCTCATTAGTATGCTGAGCCACATTAGTTCTGCTGCTGACAGAGCCAAAGCATCAAAGTGGGGCTGAATCTTCAATTTCACAGTTTGCAACGTGATGCATCAGATGCTCCCAGGGCTCTGGGCGCCGACGGGATTCACAAAGAGCTTGAGATGTGTGAGGTGCTGCTGGTAAATCTGCTAATGTGAAAGAGGCAGCACGTGCCTCTGAGAGAAGGAGGATGAAGTCATCCTACATAAAATTGGGGTTAACGCAGCGGAAGGGCGAAGTGACTGCCCAGCATCACACTCGGGGCTTTGCTAATACCGTGACCTCAACTGAGGAGTTGGCAACTCCTCCTAAAAATCAGACATGGATTACCTAAGAAATAAATTTACACTGCAGAATTTGCATCAAGTCTGGGGAGTCTCAAGGTCTCTCCACTCAAGCCCTCCTCCCCACTGGTACTCAGTTTCCACAGAATTTGCAAGATTTGAAAACTCTGAAGTTTCTCAGACGCGGCTGGGAACGCTCGGAGGTTCTGAAGCTTATCTGGGATGGAGGGTCCTACAAACACAAACTGTGTCCTGTTACTGCTCTCCTGTCTTTAGGAAATGAGTTTTAAGAACACAACACATTACTCATCATTGCAAGAAAACTGTCATGGCTCCACTTGTAGTTATCAAATGCATTTCAGGTGACTTTTGCACTGGGAACTCTTTGTCCCTACTGAAAGCAGTACTCCTCAAAGAACACTGTATCAGCCCCGATGATCAGAACAGAGTAAGTCCAACCAAGGCCAGGGAATGCTTCCCTGTATTCAAAGTTGAAGCAAAAAGCTGTCAGGGATGGCAAGAGACTCCCAAATACTCCAACTGGCAGCAGCAGTCCTCAGTACATGTGTAGCATTATGGTTTTAGAGGCTTTAGAGGCATTGCACAGATTAATCACACAAAGTAATGATCTCACAGTGAAGTGCTGAGCTGGAATTAAAGAGATTAATGCTCAGGTCCCAGCTCTCAAAGTTCTCACCCTTGGGGAAGTCATATCAACTCCTGCATCTCGCCTCCCCTTCCCACAAAACCTCCTTTGAATTACTGATTGCAGAACCTGAGTGAAGATGCCAGAGGGAAAGACCATTCCAAAGGCTTTTTTTTAATTATTATTTTTTTCCTTAATACCCGCTGTGAGGCACTGTCTTGTTTAATTCATGGTTCTTTGAAGAAAGATTTGCCATCTTAAGGGAATAAAAACAAGTCTGTGTTATCTTTTTAAAAACATCACGTGTTTCTGCTACCAGTGAAGACTAGGCCTGAACAAATACTCACAGGGACCTCCCAAAACCTGCAATTTCAGGTAACAATGAGTTTGATGGGACATGGTTACAATGTGTTTGGAGACCCAAAGGTTGGGTCAAGCAAAATTCTGAAGTTAGCAGAGCGTTTTTTGACCTAAATTCCCACAGGAACCTAAGGGCACACCAAGAAATACTGTCCCACACAGTTTTCTATATTTTGTGACTCTCACTGCTGAATCCCTCAAGACTTTGGTTCTTTCAGAGTTAGAAGTTAGGCTCTTCCTTTCATTTTCTAAGCTCATATCACAGAAAACGAGACATTTAATTGACACAATGGATTTTTACACCTGTTACTCCACACCAGCTCACCTGCAACCCCCTGAGCATCCCACACCTGGCACTTCTCTGGTCACATCCCAATTCCTCTACAAACTGAAGAGATATCCAAGATTTCTTGGAACGTGGCTTCTTCCCAAAACCCAAACCACAAAACTGAGGCCAGGTTTTGTTGAGGATGGGAAGAAATGGGAAAGCATGTAGGTGGAAAAAGAACAACAAAGTTCAGTCATGCACAAAATGCTTTTTTTAATTGTTTTGGTTGGTGTTTTTTTTTTAATTGAAACTCAAAATTTCTATGAAAATTTGCCATGAGACAACCCCTGTGTTTTGGTGGTGACATCTGTGCCATGCACAGCCCAACAGCCAGAGGTGACAGTCACAACCGAGACATCTCCAACCACAGACACCAAACTTTCCTGCCCACACTGCACCTGAAATTGCACTGGGAGGCCTCAGAAATCCCACAGGATTCCAACCAATCTCCAGTTGCCTTGAAAGCATAATTAACTGCAATTGCCTTTTTGATTTTATCTCCATTTTCTCAGGTTCTGGGCAATTTGGGAAAGCTCTCTGTGTACCTACAGGTGAGAATGCACACACCTGCATGCACCTACTTGTCTGGAGCTACCAACTTCCCAGTGGATCTGCTTTTCTCAGGGCCTCCTTGGAGAATGAAACTCAGGGAAGAAGCCCATCCTTTGGGAAATTCTCCTTATCCTGTAAAGTCACTGATAAAAAGATTTCTCTTCCTGCTGGTGATAGGAGCTCAAATCAAGGGAGTGTTCAAGCTCAGCTTGGCTCCACTAGGCTCCAGCTCCGTGCTTCCCACAAGGTTTTCTGACAAATTGCTCTCACAGGGATTTTATAAAAAAGATGCTGACCTGGCCCTTGCAGTAAGAAAGAGATTTTACTTCCTTCTCCACATCAATTTTATAGTTTCCCAAAAAATGGAAAGAAGGGATTCAGAGAGAGCAATGGGCAGCAGTACAGAAAAAGAAGGGGGAAAGTTTGACCTGGGTTAAGGAGTAATTGATACTCCAGGCTACAGCTTCATCCATTTTCAAACAATCATAAAATCAGAGGATGGTTTCAGGGAATCCCCAGGCTGGATGGAGTTTGGACCAACCTGGTCTAGTGGAGGATGTCCCTGTGTTGGAGGCAGATGGCCTCTAAGGCCCCTTCCAATCCAAGCCATTCCATGATTTTATGAACATTCTTGCACTGCAGGGAAGGTTCACCACTAGTTTAATTCAAAAATACAGACTGGGTGTAGTCAATGGGTTGGAGAAATCCATCCAAAAAATCAGAGAGCTGTTTCAATCCGAAAAACTTTCCTAGTCAGTGGAAAATTCAACTTTGCTGCAAAGTCAGATGGAAGTTTCTGAGCCAGCCCAGGCAGGGGTTTGACTGTACACTCCAAAGAGAAAGGCCAAGAATGAGGCATCTGAACAGAGCCCTGCCAAAACCTCCCTGGTTTTACCATCCAGAGTTCAAACCCAGACCTCCTGTCCTGCTGTTCACACTGCACATGGAAGGGTTTCCAAGAAATGTTTCTTGGCAGCAATCCCAAAAAACCCAGCTTCCGACCCGCTGCTGGAGCAGAGGTGGCTTCTCTGCGGATTTTGAAAGCTGAATTTCCAAAGAAATTCCAGCATTTCTGAAGAAGGCCTTTGATTTTCCTAAACCAAACTATTTCTGTGAGCCTAAGGCAGGGCTGGTGGTCTAAGGACCAGGAGAAGATGATCCTGCCCACATTTCCATTCCAGGTTTTACACAGCATCAGGAATGCTTCCCCCATACCCTTCCTGTAAACCTGCTGGGATCATGAAAATAATTATGATGGAAAAAATTGAGTGAACCCAGATTTTTGAAGGAGTTTCTTGACCATGAGAGTGGTCAGGCCCTGGCACAGGGTGCCCAGAGAAGCTGTGGCTGCCCCTGGATCCCTGGAAGTGTCCAAGGCCAGGCTGGATGGGGCTTGGAGCAACCTGGGATAGTGGAAGGTGTCCCTGCCCATGGCAGGGGCTTGGAATGAGATGATCTTTAATGTCCCTTCCAACCAAATATTTTACAATTCCCACTCATACCCTCTGGGACAGGTAGCACCTGTTTGGGAGTGGGTCTGTTCTGACCTCCCACCCTCCTTGTCCTCCTCCAGTAATGCATTTTAAGCCAATTTTTATTTGAAACCACCGTGACCTCTACTCCGAGGTGCCACCACACCTGGGAGCACCACAGTGTCCAGGATCCCAAGGCTTCCAATCACACAAGAAGAACCTTTTAGGATATAATCAACATTTCAGATCTAAATTCAGAAGTCTTCTCACCTGTGCTCTGCAAACACAGGCTCCCTGCTCTGCCAGCACTACTTACTGCTACGCCTGAGCTGCAATAAATGTGTGACATTGCTGAAGTAGCTGACAAAAAGAAGACAGTGACTTGTGACAAGTGAATGTGACCCATGCAAACAAAGCCCAGAAATCTGAGTGGGAAGCTTTGTACAGGCTTCATGAATCACTTCCCCACCCCATAATCTGAATCTGAATGCTCTGGCCCTGTGACACTCATCACTTGCTTCTCTAAAAAATCCTCTCCTTATACTAGCAAAACCTTAAAAATAAATGGAGTTTAGTCTATCAATGTTTATGCTGAGCATCATACATTAATTACTTCTGAGACTTCAGTCTCATTGAATTTAATCCTTTTCTGGGATCAGCTATGGAGAAAGCAGGCACCAAAGACAAAGTCTTTCTCCTTGGACAGCTGGCCACTTCTCAGTAAATTATAATCATAGAATACCCTGAGCTGAAAGGGACCCACAAGGATCATCCAACTCCTGGCCCTGCACAGGACAACCCTAATTACTGGGATTCATTCAGCTGTTGACCTCAGCAGGAGTTTTCCCCAGATGACAAAGTGAGGAAAAAAACCCAACTAAAACCAACTTAAAAACACAAGTAGCAAAACACAACATGAAATTCAGTGAGGTACACACAAACAGGTCTGAAACTCACTGCTAAATATCACACAGATTTCAAGGGAAGGATTTAGTCAACCCTAAAAGTTAGGATTGGCTTCAGTTAGGCACTGAGGTATCAAATCAGATTTGCAACGAGTTCAAAGAATTTTTATACGAAACCATAAATTGGTTATGTTTGTGAAGCAGGCACTGTCGGCAGGACCTTGTGTGGAGGCTTTAAGGAAATATCAAACCACAAATACAAACTACTTCTCCAGACAGGGTGAACCCGTGAAAGCCACAGCAACAAGAAATGCTTTAGGAAAAGACCTTGTTTATACAAATCCCCAGGTTTCACAGGCACAGCTCCCTTTGCTACTCCAGCAGCTCCATCCCAGCACTGAATCCACCTGGGTTGGAACGAGTCCTTCGAAACACCCAACACGAAATCTTACAGTAGGGTTTTTATTTTTAATTTTAAAAAGCATTCCTCAATCTTTTCCACAGGTCAGACCACGGGAAGAACTTCCACCAGAAAAACTTCCCACAAACTCCCTGACGGATGTTGGGTTTTAATTCACCTTCTTACTTCATAGCCTTCCTTTCCTCAAAAAGACCCTGGGCTTTTTCTTTCCCCCTCCTTTATAAATCACTCATGCAAGAAGTCTGTGTCCATCTGCACCAAAGTGAGAATATATTTCAGTCTAATACTAATTCAGTATACTTGAGTCTAATACTGTCTTGTCTGGACAAGAAAAAGAAACTTAATAAAAATTCTCTTCAAAATACTGCAAATGTTGATACTCAACAATACTCTACTCATGACACAACCCAAAAAATTATAAAAACTAAAGGTTTTTTAAAGTCAATGAAGAGAAAACACTGGATTTATCCAAGTTTGCACCAAAACAAAGCCAACACCCCCAGTCTAACAAGACTGTGCTCATTAGGATTGAACAAGGGAACAATGGAGTGCAGATTTCTCCATGTAGGATTGAGGGATGTGAATCCATGAGGAAGCTGTACACCTTGGAACCTCCAAAAGCTACACCAGCACCAGCTCCACGCCCCAAACACCTCATCCATGCATCTACTGTACCTTGAAAGGGACGTTCATCCACCTCTCTGCCTCCCCAACGCGACGGCCAAAGCTTTTTCTGATTAATACCAAACCAGGAGGATGAGGAGCACACAATCAATCCTTGTTAAGGCTGATGATTATTCTCGATGCACCCTGGAAGAGAGGCACCCAGTGAGTGGCTTGTGCCAAGATGAGAGAGTCCTTCCATATGGATCAGCCACGTTAAACAAACGTTAAACAATTCCCTTTTCCTGCCCCAAATGCTTGGGCTCTGTCGTGGATGACTGGGATTGTCCCACTAAACTGAGACTGCCCCAGTCACTAATGGAGACTCCATATCAAATAAGTTTATCCAAGCTCAGATGGAGGAAAACCAGCTTGCAGGAGATATGGAGATGGTCAAGGAGAAGACTGAAGAGCACAGCTCATATTTCAGGGAATAACCCAAGCTTGCACGGCCTGTTAATGCACCAGCAGCTAAAGAATAACAAAAAAAAAAATTAGTCTTTAATTGTTCTGTTCTGCAAAGAGGAAAACAAAGATCAAACATCACTTGACCTGAAGCTGGAAAGGTCTTTTGCGCTGGATTTTACATCCAAATCTAGACTGCTGCCTTAAAAACACCCTTATTTTTGGGGAGGAAAGTGAAAGTTTGTGGGAAGGAGCCAGGTACTCATCAGGCCAGCCAGCACCAGTGGGAAGAGAGGACAAAGCTCTGGACAGCACAAGCCCTTCTGGAGGCCTGGAGCAGGGGAAGGTGCCTTCAAAGGCTGCTCTGCTCATGAAAACAGCCCCAAGGTGGAATTACAAATGTATCAGTCAAAGCATCTGCAGGAGTGAGAGTGGCTTCTCTGGAGCTGTGGGTATGCTGGCAGGCAGGAGAGGAAAACAATATTCCGTCAGGCTGGGGGAGAGACAAGTGAATTATTCCCTTGGCAACCAGCTTCACGGGACCTGGTTCTCTCCTCAGTTATTCAGTTGTATATATTTGGCTCCTCAGTTACTTTCTGTAGGACTCCTCCAGTTTTAGATCTCATTTTCAAGTTGGCCACATCTTCCACATGCTGCACAAAGCACAAACAGGCAAGGTGCATTTTTAAGGTAAGTCTAAAACAGCTGAAACCACCTGTGCTGTGGCTGGCAAAATTCAATGCCCTCTTCAATGGAGCAAGAGAAAAGCTGATGCTCTTTGTTCCAATGCTTTACTAGGGCATGAAAGACTCACACAGAATGAGCACCCAAACCACCCACCCACAGCAAAGGCAGCAGCAGAACCAACGCCTGAGAGCTCCAACACCAGCTTCCAGGAATTCCTTAAACATCTGGGTGTAGGTGATGGAGACTGCCAGGCTAGAGAGCACCACTGCAAGAACCAACATTCTCACATCCCAAATCCCTGGAAGCGTCCAAGGCAAGGCTGGATGGGGATTGGAACAACCTGGTTTAGTGGAAGATGTCCCTGCTGCTAGTCTTGGAACTAAACCCTCTTGAAGGTCCCTTCCAACCCAAACCATTCTGTGTTTCTATGGATTTATTTTAAGTTGTAGAAAGGAGACACTTTTTGCAGGCACATGGAAGGAGCAGCAGAGCATCTTCTCCCTGGCGGTGCAGCAGTGCTCCCTGGACACCCACTCCACCACTTTGCATTCCCCACCAAATAACCCAGCCTGCTCATGGCAATGTGCATTCCCAATCCGGCTCTGCAGCAAAACAGGCTCCCTCTAATTATCCCTCAGCCTGATGGCATCTGAATGGTGGAACAGAAACATGTCAGAGACACAAAATGAGTGTGAAAACAAGCCTGTCTCCTTTCTCCCTTCACACCACAGGTCCCAAGCGCACGAGGACTCGCTCCCGCCTGAGTCATTCCCAGCGATGCCTCACAACCACAGAGAATTCCCACGCAGGAAGCTTTTTTTGCAAAATTATTTAAAAATGAGAGGGCAGCGAGAGCAGCTCTGGGACTGGAAGGAGCAGCAGCGTGATGAGAAGGATCAGTAGTGCCTACAGAGCTTTATTAGATGTAATTTATATGCAAGTAAAACAAATATCCCCCCACACTTTTCCAGGAAAACGCCAAATTCCATACTGATTTACACGCTTTCCAATCTCATTGACTTCAGAGGGATTGCCTGCGGTAGGAATCACCAGGCTGTGGCCTCCCAGCAACAGAGTAATCCCTTCATATTCCCCCTTTCAAAAGCCCCATCATCCGACCAGGTGCTGCAGCTCAGGCCCCAGAGCTGAGTTCCAGCCCTGCGGCCACACTTGTCCTCTCCCTGCAAAAACCTGGGAAGAGGGAAAGGGAAATAAAAGTCTGATGATGGAAATGCCTCGTGGAGCGTGGCTGAGCTGGGGGAGAGAGGCCTGAACCTTCCTTCCACCTAATTAAATCCAGATCCAAAAGCTCTTCTGATCCGAGTGCATTAAGTATTTTTGTTAGGAAGGGCAGGGATAAATCAACTCCTAACTCTGGCTCTAATCTTTTTTTCATTGTTGTTTAAATTCTCCCACTTCCTAAGATTTCAGCGTTTCCTTGTGATAAAGAGGAGCTCTGGCCTGCTGGCTCATCTGCCCCTTTTCTCCATGGTATCTCAGCAGATGCTCCCCCCCAAACCGAGCTCTTCAAAATCACAGGACCTGCTTCTGCATTTACAAACATCGGTGCAAAGGCAACTGCTGACCCCACTCTTCTGTCACAGCTGTTATTTACAGCACCACCAGCGCGCTGGAGAGATGATAATAAATGTTTAATGGTCCAGCAAACACCAAGGGCTTTATCTCCAGCCCATTTCCAAGCCTGATCAAATATAATAATCCTTTGTATGTCTGCCTGCCACTTCCTTGGTTTCCTGTGGGATGGGAAGAGATGGACAGTGCTGCTCTATATTCAGACATGATAAATATAGAGAAAAGGGGGACAGCTATAGGGACATAAATGTTTGCCCTGCTCCCAGAAGGTCAGGGCTCCCCACCAACCTGTTGGACCTCAACTTCTATATAATACAGAAATGCAGGCAGCATCTGCCTCTAGGATTCAATGCAGCAGTTATAAATAACAGAAATATTACACAGAGGAAGTGGGGAATATGTGGAGGAAGTTGAGAGAAGAATCATTCACTTACAGACTGGGCAGATAAACCACTTCCTCAGATCTGAAATGGAAGATCTATTCCTCCTCCAATTATAGCTGTGGGTCCATTACTCAATATTCCCTCCCCATGCAAGTCCTACTTATCTCATAGAACTTCATCTCTCCCAGATGACACTGTAAATGAGTCATTTGACACATTAAAGTGAAGCAGTTAGGGTTTTATTATGCTATTACACATTGCCGTGACAAGCTTCCCTAAAGACCCGATCCTAAATCACAGTTCAGTTCTAGTTTGGAAAACTGGTCCTAAATCAAAGTCCAGTTCTGGTTTGGGAAACTCATCCTATATCACAGTCCAGTTCTGGTTTGGAAAACTCATCCTATATCACAGTCCAGTTGTGGTTTGGGAAACTCTCACAACCCAGAGATAAACACATGAGAAAAAGCCACAGGCTCTGCAGGTGAGACCTCCCTCATGTAAGGTTGCACCTATTCAATACACAGGCTCCAGGAGCCACACCTGTTCCATAGCTCTCCAGACCATGTTCAAGGCTTGATTTCTTTTTTTCAGCCTCCAAAGGAGACCCAAAATCAAGTCCTGGCACTGGTGAGGTCTCCTGACACAGCCAAAGCCACCTGATTCCACCAACATCAGCACTTCCTGGCTCAGATGATGGGAGAGACCTGCTTCCCAGTTTGATCTGGTCAGACTGGAGGGTCTCCTAAGGCTGATCCATGCAAAAGAGGAGGGATCAGGGCAGGATTATGTAAACTAAGGCTCGAGGCCAAAATAAAGGAGCCTGGAGGCAGGGCTGTCATCAGGGCGTAGCTCAGCTGTGCCTCCACACACCGGCCCCTTCCCTCCCTCCCTCCCTCCCTCCCTGGGACATTTTCACTCAGCGTGGCCAGGAGACTCTTGCAGAGGGTGTTTGAAACTCCCAGAGCTGCCAAAAACGTCCGGTTAAAGCCCAGTGAGAGCTCAGCATAAATCCACCCCAGTGAACCGCAGCCCTGCTCGGCTGCCTTTCTGGGTGAACCCAAAAATCATGAAAGCAAAGACCTCCCAGCAATTACACCCAAAAGGTTTCCTGTCTCTGCACGAATCTTTGTTTGCTTTGGGTTTTAGTGGTAGATGGGAGCACAGACTACAACTTGTGGGAGATAGGTTATTGCTGCTAAAGCAAAGAGCCTTTTTCCTTCCCCCCTGAAAAGACAAAGCACTAAAAATGCTGCTCTGAAACAGCCTGGTCCTGCATTCACAGATGGCAGCAAAAATTAGCATTATTTATCAGGGGCTTTAGTCACTTTTTAAAACAAAAGCAGATAAAGGAAGACATGCACCTGAATTATGGCTCCTTGCCCTTTCTTTTGCAACTAATACTTTAAAATGCAGCAGGGCAAGAACATTTTGCAGAGTTTTAGGAAACCACACTTTAAAAAAAAAGCCCACAAAACATTTACCCAAGAAGGAGAATGAAAACAAGCAGAACAATAAGAGTCAAGGAAGCTTGCTCTGAGGAGACAGCTGGGAAGGTGAAAGGAGGAAGCAAGCAAAGAAAACACACAGCATAAAGCTAGAAATTAATCCAAAACAGCGGGAGAAGAATTATTAAGCCATTTTACATTCTTACAGCAAAGGAGATGTGATCACACAGTGCTGTTCAATGCCAAATGTAGCTGTGATTGTGCACAAGTCACACCCCTGCAGAGGGCTCAGCCCAGCCCTGCATCTCCTGAGGACCTTGTTCTCTGTGTCTCAAAATCACAGAGTGGTGGAGGTGAGCAGAAACTTCTGGAGATTGTTTGGTCCAACTCCCTGCTCAGCAGGGTCACACAGAGCCAGCTGCCCATGACTCTAGATAAATGCTGAATATCCCCAAAGATGGAGACTCCACAACGTCCCTGGGCAAGCTGTGCCTGTGCTCCGTCACCCCTACAGCCAAACCGTGTTCCCCGTGTTCAGAGGGACCCTCCTGTGGTCACTGTGTGCCCACGGCCCCTTGTCCTGTCCCTGGCCACCCCTGGCAGCAGCCTGGCCCTGTCCTCTCTGCAGGTGTTGGTGCACAGGGATGAGACCCCCGGAGCTTTCTCTTCTCCAGGCTGAGCAGTCCCAGCTCTCCCAGCCTTTCCTCGGGGCAGGGATGCTCCAGTGCCCTCACTGGGCTCTCCCCAGTCTGGCCATGTCCCTCCTGTCCTGGGCAGGCAGAACTGGACCCAGTGCTCCAGGTGTGAGCAGAGGGGCAGGATCCCCTCCCTGGACCTGCTGGAAGTGTTTTGTCCCACACAGCCCAGGCCACCACTGTCCCTTCTGGGCACATTGCTGCCTCAGGGTGAATTTGATGTCCAGCAGGACCTCCAGGTCCTTTCCTGTCCAGCTCCTTCCCAGCTGGGTGGGCCCAGCACAAATTGGGTGCCTGGGGCTGTGTGAGGAATTGCAGGGCAACAGCAAATGCGGGAAAGAAAAACATTTGTAGGCCTCTACAAAATCTGCTGTCAGACAGGGAAGCTCATCACCAAAGAGCTTAGTTCAGATGAAGGACAAATAAAAAAAGGCACAGAGAGCATCATATGATAAATAGGCATCATTTTCTCCAGCAGTGAAGCCTGTCCTCACTGCAAGAACTTGCCATTTCCTCCCAGCACAAATGGATTACTCATGGACAGAGAAGTCAGGAACAAAATTAACTCTTGGAGCTCAGCGTGCCCCAGGAGATGAGCTCAGTCCCAGTCTGCTCCTTCCTCCACAGCACACAGACCAGGAGCCTGGTGGCCTCTTTGATTGCTTCCATCACCACAATAATTACTTTAATTTTTAGCTTCTTGATTTTGGCAGAGACTCTCTTAAAAGCCGAAGGAAGAACAATTAAATTGCGAGAATTAAGTGAAATAAGGTGCCAACAGGGTTTGGTGTCTGCCCCTCTTCCCTTAAGTGGGGTGGAAGATTAAGTGCTCAGCACATGGACTCCTGAGAAAGCCTCCAAAGGGAGGCACCCTCAAAAGAGATCCAAAAAGTTTTTTCTTAATAGAAACCATCTAGAACTTGCCAAAAAACCCTAAATCCTGCAGGACTGGCGGGATGGAGCCTCAGCTTCAGCTCCCATGTGGGCTTAGCAGTACAGATCCACTTCCCACACCCCAGGGAGAGCAACCCAAAGTCTATTCTGTCCTTCCTGTGGTGCTGAGCAGCCAAAATGAGAGTCACTCCTCCAGAAAGTATGGAGTGAGCTGATTTATGGACTTACCAAGGAGGGAAGTTCTGATCAGGGTCCTCTTTCTCAGGGATTCATTGGACCTGAGGAATCCAGAAGCACTCCCACTGCACACAATGCCGAGAAGAGGGACCAGGACACAATCCCTTCCCTTTTATGTTATCACCTGCTCAGGTTCGAGTGGCAAGGAGGGATTCAGCATCTCTGTTCCACACAGCCAGACAGTGCTGCAGGTTTCTCACCAGGGATCAAAGCAATGGGAACCCAACACCTCCACCAGCTGTAGCTCAAGAAGCTCCCAGTGTTGGCTGGCCCAACGAGCCCAGAATCCTGGGAGCACAGTCCTCATCCTAATTTTTTTTTTTTTAAGAATATAGTCATCAAAAATTGTCTCTTGCTCGAAGGCTAACAGCTGCATGACAGCCACATTCCAAGTTTTCTACTCATTCATGAATTCAAAAGTCAGGCTGAGCGGATGCACCATTAAGTCCAGTTTCCTTATTTTTGAGAACACATGTAATTATCCCCAACTTCAGAGACATAAACTACTCCTGGAGAAGTGACTTGTCAAACAACGAGATGACAGAGGCAGCAACAAGAGCCCACTCACCCTGCCACTGGTCTCATGTCTCACAAAATAATTGCCTTCCCACCCAGAACTAAAGGTTACAACTACAGAGAGAATGAGTCAAGCTGGAAAGACATATTTTAAAAACGGGAAAAAATGGAACAAAAAAGGTTTTATGAAAACACACCGGCGTGTGTAAGACAGGAGAGAGATCATTTCTGCATTGCACCTTGTTTGCTCATGCTTTGTCTCAGCTGCCAACCACAAATTAAATACTTCAGTTAAAACTTTGCTCATCTGGTACCTTTAATACTTAGTTAGTCACTAGAAACTGAACATCTGTTTTGCTTTGAGGCTTTCAGCAGTGACTCAATGTTATCTGCAGCGTTGGACTGCTGAAGATGAATATTCCTGAGGTTTTTTCTCCCCCTTCCCCACCCCACTCCTAGCAACGGGGCTTCTTGCTTTGGGGAGGAATCAGCTGACGAAGTTGGGTTATAAAACTGTTACAGCTTGACACCAGCAGAGGAGGAAGCGCAGGGCACGAAGAAATTTCATCCTCAGCTGGAAACAACCCGGCTGAGATCTCCACCAGCTTCTACCTGTGTCCCACAGCTCCCTGGGATCGATACACCTTTGGCTCCAAGGCTCTGGAGGAGCAGCAACCTCCTGCTGTGTTTACAGCCATCTCGATAAACACAACACAATTAAAATCCCTCTCTGTGTGTGCATCCCCTCCCCAGCGCAGGCTGCCAGCAATCCCAAAGCTTTATCTGGGATTTAACCTCTGCTGGCTCCGGGCACAGAGCTCAGCATCACATCTTCATCAGCAGCAGGGAAGTTCCCGAGGTGGAGGCGTAGCTCCGGGAAGAGGATGCAGCAGCAGGAAATATCCCAGCACTGAGGGACCCAATTAACTGGCTGATAGAAGACACCAGCATCCTATTAGCAGGGAAGACGCTGTGCCTGCACAAAGGCTTGCCACGCCTGGGAAAAGGACTTCAAGGATAACATATTCTAAGTGTGTGTGCCAGGGAAGAGCCTGGACATGGTCATCATCTTGTTCTGCTGTAAGAGAAGGGATCTGGGCAGTGTCCAAGCCAGCCCATCGTTACAAGTCATTTCCCCACAGGGATGATCCTGCTGCTCCTTTAGCGAGTGGGAATTTTCCACGGAAGGGCATCAGACAAAGTAAATCCATAGATCTTCCCTTCACCTCACCAAATGGTGGCTATAAAACAGAGCCAGGTGTCAGAAAGGCTACTCAGGTTGGCTTTATGGGGTTTCAGAGAATCACAGAATACCCTGAGCTCAAAGGCACCCACCCAGGGATCACTGAGTCCAGCTCCTGTTTCACCATCTCCCACCTCAGAGATGGGCACACACACAGTCACCCGGGTTCTGAAGGACCTCTAAGATAACTGAGTCCAGTCTGTGACCCATCCCCACCCTGTCAACCAGACCAGAGCACCGAGTGCCACGTCCTGTCTTTCCCTAAGCACCTCCAGGGATAGGGGCTCCACCACCTCCCTAGGCAGCCCAGTCCAGTGTTTTATCACCTTCTCTAGGAAGAATTTCCTCCTAATGACCAACCTGAACCTCCACTGGAGCAGCTTGAGACTATAAGGGGTTCACTCAAAGGGTTTTACGACCCACTTCACCCTCACATACAGATAAAGGGCACTGACACTGAGGATTCAGATGTTAACTGCTTGGGAGATAAAGGTTCAAAGGGAAATCTGAAAAAATCCCTACTCCTGGCTGCTACCCCAGCACTTGAAAAAGCTTTTCTCTCTTTCAATCTCAAAACTGAGTGTGCACAGGGGCAGCCTGACACTGTCCCAACAGGGACCACAGACCCCATCTGAGATCTGCTTAATTCAGTACCTCCAACAGCAATCAGCAGTGGGTTTAGGAAGCAAGGTCAGACCCACACTAGTCTGGACCATTTTCTCCCCAGAACACTTCCCAGTCTTTAGCACTCTAAACTGTTTCTACCCAGGGATCTTTATAATTTCCTTCCACGAGTTTATCCAGTCACCTTCCTGATCCATGTCAGTTTTTAAGCATCCTATAGAAAGTAGCAGCATAGCTTGCCCAAAGAAGCTGTGGCTGCCCCTGAATACCTGAAGTGTCCAAGGCCAGGCTGGATGGGGCTTGCAGCAACCAGGGCTAGCAGACAGTGTCCCTGTCCATGGCAGGGTTTGGAACAAGTTGATTTTTAAGGTCTCTTCCAACCCAAACCATTGTGTGGTTCTGTGATTAACACAAGTGGTGGAAATTCTTACAAACACTGACAGTACGCAGGGGGGAGGATGTGCTACCAGGACAGAACCATCAGCTCCCAAAATTCTGATCCCCAGAGCTCACAAAACTCCTCTGAGTCCTCTCCCCAAAGGTTTTATGGTGCTAACACAGACCACAACGAACAAGTGCTGCCATGCAACTCTCAGGGATTCAAACTGGGCTCCTCATCAGAGCCTCTGCGGGCAGTGAAGCAGCAGAACTGGTTTGGAAAGGAGAAAAGGAAAGAAAACACAGATGACTCTGATAAGATGTCTAATTAATAAAGCATAAACGAGACGGGCTGGTTCAGGCTGCGCGTCCCATCTGCTCCGGCCTCACGCGATGGTTCCCATCCCCAAAAGCTCAGGTTTCCATGCAGATATTCCCATGTGCTGACAAGACAAAGATGTCCCTTCAGCACCCCAGCACACATGCTCTGCTCTGGCATTCCTGCACATCCCTGCGTTCCTTTCTTTAGGTAAAAAGGGATGAACAATAAAAAATATGAGTGCCCAGCACACAAAGCATGGCCTGGGACACCAAGGCCATATCCCAGAGACCAAAGACAAGAGTTTGGTGTGAGTTTGCCATAACTTCATAGTCATCAGTCCTCTGTGACCTAACCTACCATTAAAGCTTTACCCCAAGACAGTTAACATGTTTTATCCTGTTCTGCTTTAAGGAACTCTGTAATCAAGTTGTGTGAATTTCTACAGTGTAAATGCTGATTTATAAAGATTTATTTGAGGACCTGACAGCTCCCTAAGGCCAGCAGCTAGAATTAGGATTCTAGAAGTTGAGGTTTGGACAAGGTCTTGATCTCTGCATCTTTCTGGCCCTCCTTTTGAAAAAAATAAGTAGACACACACAGAGTAGAATTCCAGTAGTGGGAAACATCCAGACATTCTCACAAATGTGCACCCAGGCCCTAAAAGCTTCAACAAAAGGAAAAAGAGAGAAACAAAAGGGAGCAACAGGAAACTGGTGGTCAAGTGGTGCAGATAGTCCTGGTGCTTTCTGAGGACAGGCTGACTCATTCTCCCCAGTTAAAAACCCAAACAACACCAACACCAGCCAGTCTGCTGGAGGTGGGAGCTCATGTTTTTTTCGGGTTTCATTGCTAGGGGCGGATTTAATGAAAATGGAAATCTTTCAGGGAGGGTAAATCCTTCAGAGGCAGAGAGGAAGTTACACTCAGTTCTGGACAAGCTTCTCCTGTATCATTTCATTCATAGCCACACCAGCTGCTGGCACCTGCTCCCAAAAAACCAGCAAGAGTCAGGCCCTGAAAAGATAATCTGCTCTACTCCATTTCAAAAAATGGGACTGAACGAGCAACGTTTTATTGGGAAAGTGCACACCACACCTCTGATGACATGAACGAAACCAGCCTGGTGTTCCAGCCAGCCAAACATGGAACACCAAGGCTTTACCAGAGGAAAACCTTGAGGAACTTGGATGCAAACAAGCTCATCTCCACCTGGGATGCCAAGATCCCTGCAGTGCCTTCGTCCTCAAGAGCTGTGAACATCCTAAAGGTCTGATCTGCACTTGAGGAAGGACCAGGGAGGATCTGCCACGGCAGAAGCATCCCTCACCCAAGCCACCAGGCTCCAAATGTGACTTCCTTCAACACTGCTACATCCAACCCCTGCAGCTTGCTCCAGCCCAGCTCCTATCTCCACACCCCTCAAAATCCAACAGCAATAAACAGTGGGGAGCTACTGCTTGTAAATCAGTTGCCACATCGAGGATGGTCACATATTGCAATGTCAGAGGAACAACAACACGGCGATGGCGAAACCCTACTGCAGAGATCTGTTTTCCAGACTCAGAACTAAATGCAGACAGCGCATGTGGGTGGCTGGAACTTCATCCCAAGAAAGCCAACCAACACAGGAAGCCTTAGCTGCACTGGAATAGTCAAGATTTCAGGCAAACTACTTAAAAGCAAGCAGTTCTCCTCCGGAAATGGACAATGCCTTGCTGGCAGCATCCTGGAAGCCTTTCCTCTGACAAAGAGCTGGTTACTGAGGAATGGAGCTAACTCAGGTACAGGCACAAAATGAAAGGCAGAAGTTGAACTGGAACTTGCTGACTAAGCTGAGCTGGGCCGGGGGGGCAGGGGAGATCCGGGCAGCAGCCAGTGCTCTGGAATAGGCACGGAAACAAGTTTCCATGGGAGCACGTTGCTTTAAAGTCAGCTGTATGAGATCATCTTGTCCCCTTGAGTATGTTGTTTCCTAATGTTTTGCCCAGACCAATCACAAATGTCAGAAGCAATGGTTGGGTCTGTTGGTTTGAGGGGGTTTTTTTTGGACTACCTTGAGTCCCCACAGAGCCTGTCGAGGATGAGAATTGTAGACCCTGTTCTGTCTTTCACATTACAAATGCAATTACCTCTGCAGCCTGATTGCAGCATCTCCTGTCAGAGTGATTCTGCAAGAGGCTGAAAGAACAGCTTGCCTTTCAAAGGGAGTTAGGAACATTCCTGCGAGTCCTTCCGTGCCCTGTGGTCACGTGCTGATGAAATTTAAGAAAAGCATGTGCAGTCCCAAGGGAAGAGCATCCCTTGGAGAAAGCTGTTCTTACAGCCTTCAAAAAAGGATGTGATGAAATGCCCTTGCAAAGTACAAAATTTCCTGGGCAAAAATCCGATTCTTCTTGCTTTTCAATCCTCTTACACAGATAATGAAGAAAAAATTTCACTGTAAGACGATTTTTGAGATGGAAGGGACAGTTTGGAGATGGACAGGCTTGTCCTGCCTGGATGCAAGAGATGTGGAATTGGGCAAAGCAAGAGATAACATTAAGGTCAGTTGGACTCCTCTTTCTAAAGGCACCAAGCATCTTGGATTTGGCTCTTGGATAACTGCAAGTGGAAATTAGCACTACAAGCTAGAAACATCTGGAGATAGGGTGTTAAACAAGATAGTGTTGGTGGATCACATCTGGTTCCCACATTTTCATTTCAGCCTAACCAGAGGCAGGAGTCAGGCATGCAGGGCACCCTAATAGAGCTGGGAATTCTGTGGTGGAAGATCACACAGGCCACTGCCACCAGGTGAGAGCTCCCTTTTCATCACCTCCCACCCCAAGCACTCCCAGAGCCTCCTGTGCCAGGCTCTGTGTCAGCCACAGTGGGACAGCTCCTTTGCCAGCCTGCCAAAACTCTGGCCAGGACACGGTGCCGTGCCAGAGCACCAAGGTAAGCAAGCTGAGCAGCCTCACTCACCACCAGACGTGGTCCAACACGTGCAGAAAGGAGGGAACAGAAAAATAAACTCTCCAAAACAACACCAGCTCCATCTTACATCAGCTCACCCATGCCATGAAAAGCTCTTTTCACCTTCATTTCCTTTTGGCACCGGGGCAGCGGCGCTCCCTGCTCAGCCAGGGACCAACAGAGGGGCCAGGGATGCTGCTGGCCCCAGAGAACACCCAATTTGGACAAGACAGGGCTTGACCCCCCCAATTATTAAGCAGGAAGTGGGAATATTAAGTGCAGATGTTAATGGTGAAAGAGGCACAGCCGACACTCAGGTGAGAGGGAGGCTGGAGGACAGGACTGAAAGAGAGTAGGTATGGATTGGATATTAAGGAGAAATTATTCCCTGTGAGGGTGGCGAGGCACTGGCACAGGTGGTCCTGGCTTTCCCATTCCTGGAAGTGTCCAGGGCCAGGCTGAACGGGGCTTGGAGCAATCTAATCTAGTGGGAGGTGTCCCTGCTGATGGCAGGGGTTGGAATAGGATGGTCTTTAAAGGTCCCTTCCAACCCAAACCATTCCATGATTCTGTGACTAAACCACTGAGTTCAGCTCACAGCACTTGACATCAAAGACCACAAGCTTTTGCAGATTATTTTTAAACATGGAAGCAAGTCCCTGCAGGATGTTTTGTTCTAGGAAAAAATTAAAGTGTCGCTTCCTCAGCTTCCCATTACCTAAAGTGGGCTGAATGAACCCCACTTCTGAGGGAATAAATCCATTTTGGACCAAGCAATAGGGAATTGGAGTGGGGAGTGGCCAGCATCATTAGGCACATCAGACCTGTTCTCCAAGCAAGACACTTCAGGCTTTGGGCATTTCAAAAGCCAGCATTTCTCAACAAGCACCAACTCCTCCTTTTATTTCACATCTATCCCCTTTTCCCAGAGGACAGCAGGCAGCCTGGTGTGACACAGTGGGAATAACCCCAGTCCCTCATCAGGCACCAAATCTATGAGCAAGGCAGGCTTTGATAAATGGGAGGAGGGTGGTGAGTGAAGGAAAGTTCATGGAAGAGAGCTCGCAGAAGACAGGAACATTAAAGAGTTTCAACTCTGCAGCCAGGAAACACTTAACACAAATAGGCATCTTTGCACTCAAAGCTGCTGAGAAACAACCCTACCCAGAGGAAAGAAAAATGATAGATGTGAGAATTAAGTGGGCAAGTGTTTGGTGTGTGATTTTGACTGCAAAGACCATTTAGGGGACAGGTTTTGAAAAGCAGAGGATGTTTGTGGCTTCAAGGTCAGGTTGGATGGGGCTTGGAGCAACCTGGTCTAGTGGAAGGTGTCCCTGCTGCTTGGAATAGATGGTCTTTAAGGTCTTTCCAACCCAAACCATTCCACGAACAGCAGCAATACTTGGGAGCTCTCTGGTTTGAAGCTGGGCTTCAACATCTCTGGGCTCTGACAAAATTCAGTACAAACAAGGTTTTTCTCAAGCCATTGTGGGTTTTTTTTGTTGCTTCCAAAATTGAGACCTGCACGAGCTCAGTGTCTCCATCTGGCACATCTGCAGTGCTGGAGCTCGGGATGCTGCAATTCTGTGTGCTGGGGCACAGGGGGAGAAGGGAGGGTTTGGCAGGAGGAGGAGACAATCCAAAAAGCAAGGCATGAATTTAGCTCCAGAATAGGATGGACCAAAATTGCGCCCAAAAATAAATTCAAGTGGCTCTTATTAGCAAGAACAGATTTAAACACCACATTCATTTTCAGTTCCTCTTCCCCAGGCCATCATTCCCAATGTTCCCCAGGCCTCTTGTTTCTCCCTGGAGGTAGATCCAAGGAGCTCTGCAACCTGGGCATAGCTCAGAGCAGATATTTGTGGCCAGATCCAGGATGGAATTCACCGAGAATGTCTGAAGGGAGAATGTAGCTCAAATGTTTTGAAAGCTTTGGAGTGTTTTAGTCAATGTTCTGACTGTTTCAAAGTTAAAATCAGGGCCCAGCTTCTAAAAATATATGAAGTAAAGCCATCAGCAATGAGAAAAAATTGGTTCTAATGTAACATCCAACACCACAGTTTGACAGGGTCATTTGGAACCGCACATCAAGTGACCACAGGCAAACTGGGGTAGCCAGAGATGCTCCAGGACTGGCTGAAGAGCCATAAGAGGGTCACTGCAAGAGCTTCCCACAGGAAGGACACAAAATACCATCCTGTTTTTGGCAAAAGCCACTGTTATCTGAGGGCTGGCCCACGGATGGAACTTGGTAGCCCAAGTGCAAAGGTGGGTTTGTGCCACAACACCTGTCAGAGGCCAGGCAGCCTCCCAAGGCTTGACACAGGATGGGTTCTCCAAAAAACCCACCAAAATTCATGAATCCTGTGGCTGAACTCTGAATCTCCCCAGAGCAGAGCCTGCAGGGCCTTAAATAAGGATTTCAGTAAAGACAGGGAGAGACATGGAGGCCTGAGCTCTGCATTCCAGGTGCTCCCTTGGGAAGTGGTCACAGCATCCCAAAGGAGCTGAGCTGCCATTTGTCACCTCCCCAGCAAAACAATCCTCCTGGAAATGCCCTGTGCCAACAGCCCAGTCCTGCCAGTGAAGGCAAAGCTCAAGGAATGCTTGAAGAGATCGGCAACAATTCCTGTAACAGGAAAAGAAAAATGTGGAAGTGGCAATCCTGCTCCTACCCTGGGCTTGGATCTGATGGCAGGGCTGGGAGCCTGCCTGAAGCCCCATTTTGGAGGGGGGACCTGGAATGCACTGCCATGAGCATCCAGGAAACAGCTGAAGTGACACAGAAAGTGCTGGATGTAGGATGGGACCACTCACAGCCGTGATGACCTTTCCATGTTGGATTGAAAACCCTGGAATAACAACCATGCAACCGATGGAAGCTGTTACTGCGTTACCACCCGTGTCCTTCATTAGTTAATTACTGACATTTCTGCAACTCCACTGCCTTAATGAAGCAGCAGGGATGGGAGAATTCAGTATCAAATATAAAGCAGCAGTCTCAGCTGGGCAGCAATACCTTCTCTGGCACAGCTGGGTGGGATTTCAGGGCTTCAGGAACTCAAATTCCCTTAAATCTGCGCCACTTCTCTTGGTTTGTGGGGCACTGAACAGCCCACAGTGAAATCTCCCTGCACACACACAGCATCATGAATTCCCTAAGAGGATCAATCCTTAAAAGCTTCAAAACATAATTTTAAAGATTCTTTCCCAAACTGAGCCAAATTGTAGCCAGTGAGATTTGCACCCTTCAAACACAGAAGCTGTGGCTGCCCCTGGATCCCTGGAAGTCTCCAAGGCCAGGCTGGACAGGGCTTGGAACAACCTGGGACAGTGAAAGGTGTCCCTGCCCATGGCAGGGGATGGAACCAGATGGTCTTTAGGGTCCTTTCCAGCCCAAACCATTCCATGATTCAATGATTCTATGAAACTCCGGCATTCTGGGCAGCAAAAGGCAGGAACTTGTTTTGTGCAGCAGAGACAGTTTAAACTGATTAAACTACAAGACTGGTGTTCTGCCCAGAGGCTGCTGTCATGTCACCTCCAGTGAAGCCACAGTCACCAAGCCAGGCCCCACCTCAGTAAGGACCTCTTTCCACAGCAGCTAAACACACTCATCTCCACAGATCCCACGCTGGGAACTCTGAATCCGTTCTACAAAAATAAAACCACTCCAAATATCCCATGCCAAAGCAGCTGAGCGAGTATTGAGCAACTGCAAAGTTCCTGGCTTCCTAAAGACACTCATGATCTTGCAGTAACTTCAAAAAACCCCACGGAATAGGTCAATCCCTGGGTTTGGATGTGGAGGAGCTCAGTTTTCCCAGCACTGCTGAGGCTGCCTGGCTGCCCAGAAGCCCTGGCTGAAGTTTCCAGCCAGTTATCATCAGACCTGGCGTGGCTCATCCCTGAAGCACTTTTTCCCCTCAGGACTTTCCACCTCTCCCATCCACTTGTGCACAGAGTTCCTCGTTCTCTGTCCACCAGTCAAACAAGTGCAATTGTCAGAGGACAAATTCAGTTTCTCAGTCTTGAAGTTTAAAAGAGGAGTTTGTTCAGTGGCTGGACTTCCTGGCTTTGCTCCAGGGGGGTTTTCAGAGGGAATGGAAAGGGATGTTTTTGGAGACCCTAATTACACACGGTGTAATTCCCCAGTGGAAAGCAGGCTCCAAGTTCTGCCAGCATCCCGCCTACAATTCCTCTTGCACTTGGGACTGAACCGTTTTCAGATATGATAAGAAGAAATGACCTGGGTGATGAGTGAAGGGCTTTGTTCAAGTTTGCAGAGAACAAGAGCCATGAATCTCCTACCAGCTGCTGAGCTTGTGTCCCGCAGGAGGCAACAAATGTGGATCTGCGAGACACTGAGCATCCTCAGACCCCCTTGACATGGGCAATGGAACTGGGGAAGGGTCTGGAGCACCAGGAGCAACTGAGGGAGCTGGGAAAGGGGCTCAGCCTGGGGAAAAGGGGGATCAGGGGGGACCTTGTGGCTCTGCACAACTCCCTGACAGGAGGGGACAGCCGGGGGGGTCGGGCTCTGCTCCCAGGGAACAGGGACAGGAGGAGAGGGAACGGCCTCAGGCTGGGCCAGGGGCGGTTTAGATTGGATATTGAAGAAATTCCTCCAAGGAAAGGGTAGTCAGGCATTAGAACAGGCTGTCCAGGGCAGTGCTGGACATCCCTGGAGGGATGTAAAAGCCATGTGGATGTGGCACTTGGGGACACAGATCAGTGCTGGCCTTGGATTGAATGCTGGGGGAGCGGTTGGATTGAATGATCTTAGAGGGCTCTTCCAACCCAAACAATTCCATGATTCTAT